>JAPQWV010000077.1:2400000-3000000 GCA_027422505.1 Craterostigma plantagineum
CAGTTCGAGCAGCACAATCCCGAAGCTGTATACGTCGCTCTTCTCGGTAACGTTCATCGTGTATGCGTATTCTAAGAGAGAATATCGACTTAGTTACTATGTGAGATGTGATTAAGGTTAGATATATTTCCGTCATGTGATACTTTCAGGACACCCAACTTCGGGGTTTGCAACTTAAAGACACAATGCGTCAAAAAATCTAATTTTTTTGCCGCAATTTCGACATGTAATGCGCACATGCCGTTGGAATAAATCCTATGCGGCGTCAGAATTGATAATTTTGACCGAAAGAATTCCTCACTCTTCCCAATTGGGCAGCACTTACCGAAATTGTGGCCAAAAAGTAGGTTTCCAAACGCACTGTGTCCTCAAATTGCTTCAAATTTATAAGTTAGTATCCTAAAAATCACAAACTCGCAAGTTGGCGTCGTAAAAGCGTCACCCATCACTATCAGACTTACGAGACGAAAAAAGCAGTTAACACATAATAAAAGTAAACCCTAACCCTTAAATTAAAACATTAGTTAGGTTAACGGTAAAGAAAACTCACCCGGGGTGATATATCCATAAGTGCCGGCCACGCGGGACATGAAATGGTCGTCGTCCTTCCGAAAAATCTTGGCCAACCCAAAATCGGCAACTTTCGCCCTAAAGTCTCCGTCCAACAGTATGTTACGAGACTTCAGATCGCGATGAATGATTGGAGGCACACAGTCGTGGTGCAAGTAGGCGAGCCCGTGGGCCGACCCGAGCATGATTTCGTACCGCTTGGCCCAATCCAACGAAATCCCGCCCTTATCCCCGTGCAGAAAATCGCCCACGCTACCGTTTTCCATGTATTCGTACACCAACAGACGAGCAGTGACCTCCTCGTTCTTACAGCAGCTAAACAAAAGCTTCACTATGTTCATGTGTCGAATCCTCCCTAGGGTTTCGATTTCCTTTGTGAAAACAATCTCGGATTCTTCTGACGCCTTTCCCTCTTTCAAAACCTTCACCGCGACGTTTTGACCGTTTGCCAGTCGAGCGCGGTAGACTTGGCCCGAGCTTCCAGACCCTATTAAATTTTCATCGGTTAACGAGGCCAAGATTTCCTCGTCAAAACCGAGCTTTTGGAAAGATGTGATCTTCCACGAGTTAAGGTTACTTTTATTACCAGATATGAACTTCTTGGTCCAAATCAAAAGCCAAAGAATCGACGCCACAAGCGCCATGGCAAGGAAGGATAATAAGCAAACCAAGATTAGGTTTTCCTTTCTCGATTTAGGACACTCGGGAAAGGGTTTAAGGTTGGGACTACATAGTCCCTTGTTCCCCATTAGGCTCGAGACGAAGAACTCAATATCGTAGCCTGGCGGGACTTTCCCTATAAGCCTGTTGTTTGAGAGGTTGAGCTGATTGAGTTTGAGTTTAGTTAGCTTAGAAGGGATTTCGCCCGAGAGAAAATTGTTCGAAAGATCCAAAGATGTTAGCAAGGGCAATGTCCCGAGTTCGAAAGGGATCTCACTCGAGAATCGATTGTGGGACAAATCCAACTGTGTTAGCTCTCTCAAACCCTCGATCTTGCTTGGAATAACACCGTTGAAGTTATTCTCTTGCATTAGAAGCTCTCTAACTTGAAGATATCGCCGATGCAAATAGGAAGCTTCGAAGAGAAACGATTCCTACCCAAATCGAGCTCTCTCAGCTCTTGCAAACGGCAGATCTCTTCTGGTAAATTGCCCGAAAATCTGTTGTCCGATAATATGAGTTGCCTTAAGCTTCTTCTTGCCTGAGAAATGGACGGTGAGATCGAGCCTTCGAATTTGTTCTTCGAAAGATCGAGCAATTCAAGCCCATCGATGCCAAAGAAACCATATGGGATTACGCCGGATAGTTCATTTTCTTGAATACGAACCCTAGTTAGGGTTTTGCACTCAATGTACGAATCTGGGATAGGCCCTGAAAACCTATTCTTGAATAGAATTACTGTAAAAAGATTTTTACCGTAGCATAAATTCTAAGGCAATGGACCTTCTAAACAATTGCCAGAAACGTCGAACTCTTCCAAGTTCGAACTCATACCAAAATTCACCGGTAGATTCCCCGTGAAACCGTTGTTGAAGAGCTTTAGATCGTTCATCAAAGGGTTTGAAGCTAAGATCTCCTCCCTTAAGCTCAAATCTTTCGATCTTTCATTCCGAGCATCTGTTTCAAATTCTCAAACTTGTTTGTTGGTAATGGTTTCGTGAAAATATCTGCAACTTGATCCGAACTCGCGACGTGTACCATCTTCACTGCTCCATTTTTTACGTGTTCCCGAATAAAATGAAATCGCGCATCAATATGTTTGCTTCTCTCGTGATGAACTGGATTTTTCGCCAACTCGATCGCTGACTTATTGTCGACTCGAATTTCGGTTGGCTCATCTTGTCTAAGATTCAACTCGAGCAATAAATTTCTCAGCCAGATAGCGTGACAGACGCACCACGATGCTGCCACATATTCTGCTTCGCAGGTTGATAGAGTCACGATCGGTTGCTTTTTCGATAACCAAGTGAATGCCGTATTCCCGAGATAAAATACGTAGCCACCGGTGCTTCTTCGATCATCAATATCTCCGCACCAGTCGCTGTCAGAATATCCGACTAATTTGCAGTCGCTCGCCTTTGGATAAAATAGTCCGAGCGATTGTGTTCCTCGAATGTATCGTAAAATTCTCTTAATCGCTTTTAGATGGGACTGCCTCGGATCCTCCATATAGCGGCTAACGACTCCAACGCTATAAGCGATATCGGGTCTCGTGCAAGTCAAGTATCGCAAACTGCCCACGAGACTTCGATAGTCGGTTGCATTCACTCCTTGTCCTCCCTCAAACTTGGACAATTTTGTTCCAAGTTCCATCGGTGTCGCTACCGGGTTGCTTTCCTCCATTTTATTTTTCTTTAATATAGCCTTCGCATACGCTTCTTGCGACACAAAAATTCCCGTGCTTCTTTGCTCGACTTCGAGACCGAGAAAATATTTCATCAGTCCCAAGTCCGTCATCTCGAATTCCTTCGTCATCGCTTTCTTGAAGTCGTTGACTATTTTCTCACAGCTTCCCATGAAAATAAGGTCATCGACATAAAGAGCGACGATGATCATTTCCTTTCCTTCCCGTTTGACGTAGAGGGCGTGCTCGAACGGACATTGCTCAAACTTGCTCTTTTTGAAATATCCGTCGATCCGGGTATTCCATGCCCGCGGCGCTTGCTTTAGCCCATAAAGCGCCTTTTTTAATTTCAACACTTTGCCTTCTTTTCCTGGCTTTGATATCCCGGGGGCTGCTCCACGTAGACTTCCTCCTCAAGTTCCCCGTTCAGAAAAGCGGACTTCACGTCCATCTGGTAGATTGGCAAGTTGAGTTGTGCGGCTTGAGCCAGGAGCAAACGAATTGTCTCCATTCTTGCAACGGGAGCGAAAACTTCGTCGTAATCTATTCCCGCTTGTTGTCGATAGCCCTTCACCACCAATCTCGCCTTGTAACGCTCAATTTTTCCTTGAGCATTCATCTTCTTTTTATAAACCCATTTGACTCCAATGGGTTTATACCCGTTTGGCAACTCCACAAGTTTCCATGTGTCGTTCTTTTCGATCGCTTTTATTTCTTCGTCCATCGCCATTTTCCATCTCTTGTCTCTTATGGCTTCTTCGAAACTAATTTATTCCGAGTCGGCCAGTAAGCAGACTAGGTGAACTTGTTCGGTTGATCGGTACAGGTCCTGCATGCTTCGCATCCTCGGCTGTCTTGGTTCGTCCTCCTCGTCATTTTCTTGAGGCGAAAGTGGAACAGGTATTGGTGCAACGATCAGTGGTTCTTCAGGCATTGTATTTTCTTCAACGTTCCAGCCCCACGAGCTTTCTTCGTCTACCCGAACATCGCGACTTACTATCACCTTTTTATTTTCAGGGTCATAGAGCCGGTACCTTTGTCTTCTCATCATACCCAATAAACACGAGCTTTTTGCTTTTATCGTCGAGCTTGGTTCTTCTTTGATCGGGCACATGTGCATACGCCACGCTTCCAAATATTTTGAAGTGCGCTACCGTCGTTTTCGGCCAGTCCATGCTTCCTGCGGTGTTTGATTCTTGAGGCTGTGATGTGGACATCGGTTCTGAATATATATAGCACATCGTACCGCTTCGGCCCAGAATTCCTTTGGCATGTCCTTGCTTTTTAACATTGATCGAACTATGTCGAGAACGCTTCGGTTCTTCCTTTCAGCTACGCCGTTCTGTTGTGGAGAATACGGTGCGGTGAGGAACCTCCTGACGCCTTGCTCTTCGCAAAAAATTACAAAAGCGCCTGAAGTATATTCTCCACCTCTGTCTGAGCGGAGCGCCTTGATGTTTGAACCCGTCGTCTTCTCGACCATAGTTTTAAATTTTTTAAATGTCTCGAGCGCTTCTGATTTTTCCTTTAGAAAATACACCCACGTCTTTCTTGAGTAGTCATCGATGAAAGTGATGAAATATCTCCTTCCGCCGAATGATTCTGGTGTGATCGGCCCGCATATGTCTGTATGTATGAGCTCGAGTGGTTTGCGCGCTCGATATTCTGCCTGCTTCTGAAACGTCGTTCTCGTATGTTTCCCGATTACGCAGCTTTCGCAAAGCTTTTTTTCGCCTTCTATCACCGGCATTCCGTTGACCATGCCTCTTTTGGAGAGCTCCTTTAGGCCACCGTAGTGCAAATGACCAAATCGCATATGCCACAAATGGTCTTTGTCCTCCACGTCAACTCGTAAACATTTTTCTTGAATCGCCTTCAGGTTGAGTTTGAACATTCGGTTCCTTTCCATCTCGACCCGCGCGATCATTTTTCCGTCTTTGTTTCTTAGTTGTAATGAGCGGTCCTTCATGAACACTGAACATCCTTTTTCGAGCAACTGCCCCATGCTTAAGATGTTCGTCTTCAAGTCGGGTACGAAATATACGTCCTCGACCGATTCCTGTTTGCCATCATTTTGAAAGAAACAGATTTTCCCTCGGCCTTTGACTTCTATCTTCGATGCGTCTCCAAAAGACACGTGGCCGTCATCGATCTTCTTCAGATCAGTGAAAAGATGTTTATGCCCGCTCATATGATTGCTGGCACCAGTATCAAGATACCACACCATATCGTTGCCTGGACTCGTATCCTCGAGCGCCATCAAGAGAACGCCTTCGTCTTTTGGCTCTTCTTGTGTGATTAGATTCGCATTTTCGTCCACCTTCTTTTCACACCAACAGTCTTTTGCGAAATGTCCGAACTTCCCGCAGTTGTAGCATTCAACGCTCGGTCGATTCGAGCGACCACCTCGTCCTTGAGCTCGACCTCGTCCTCTCCAATTTTGATTGCTCGTTTGCCGTTGTTCCGAATTGTATCCTCGTCCTCGGCCTGAATTTTGACCGAAACCTCGTCCTCGTTGACCTCGTCCTCGACCTCGGCCGTGATGCGTATATAGCGCTTTGTCATCTTTCAACGATAACTTCGTCTGTAGAGCCTCGTCCAGCGATTATTGCTTTTTCTTTTTCTTCCGTTGCTCGTGAGCTTCGAGCGAACCGGAGAGTTCGTCGACCGTCATTTATTCAAGATTTTTGGATTCTTCGATCGCACATACCACGTTCTCGTATTCGTCCGTCAGGGAGCGAAGAATTTTCTCGACGACGCGGGCTTCCCTTAGGGCCTCACCGTTACTCTTCAACTGATTCGCGATGGTTTGTATTCTCGTTATATAATCGGACACGCCTTCGCCGTTCTTCATTCTCGCCATTTCGAATTCGCCACGAAGAGTTTGCAGTCGTACTTGTTTTACTCGGTCGGCGCCTTTGTGCGTTGTCTCCAGTTTTTCCATGCTTCTTTCGATTTCTTTACGCCCTTGATTTTTTCGAAGTCGGCATCTTCTAGGCCGTTGTATATGATGGTGAGCGCAGCGTCTTTAATTTTCGAGAATCCTCCAACGCCTTCAGCTGGACCGGCGTGTACTCGTCGTCTTTTTCGGGTTCGGTATACCCGTCTTTAACGATATTCCATACGCCTTGTGAGCCGAGCAGTGCTTTCATCCGAATACTCCAATTATCATAATTGGATTTTGTGAGGCGTGGAACGGGCATATTACCGAACGACATGGCCAGAGGCGGAGCTACTAAAGGATCAGTGGGGTCCAAGGACCCCACTGAATTTTTTTTTTTTTATTAGTAATATAGTATAAAATTTTAGGTGGGGGACTAAAATTGAAAAATTTTACACTATAGGGACCCCATTGAAATTTTTTTAAAAATATAGGGTGTGGGGTCCAATTAGACTGGACCCCACCCATTGGTGGCTCTGGCTCCGCCACTGGACATGGCTCTGATATCAATTTGTTATTGTCTGGTTTCTTATCTGCGCGTGAGTGCTTGAAGTGCCAAATAAAATATTATGAACTTTGTATGTTTGTGTGTGGCTTAGAGAATTTCTTATAGGAACGAGCACTGCTTTCTTTCTATATTTATTGCTTGGACATACATGCACGTATATGATATTTATAATGCTAAACACTCACTACAAGACAAGCAAATAAAAGTCCAAGTTGCTTTAGTTATTTTCTTTGATCGGATCTTCATTATCAGTGTTTTTTTCATTGGCGTGCAAAGCATTCGGCGCAGTAGACTTTCATCTTCTTTGTTCAGATTTCTTGGCTGCTAAAATCTTCAAAGATTTCCACGGCTTTTATTTATTTTTTATTTATTTATTGTTTTTATTTTTTTCTTTGAGCTTATTCAACAAGATCTCAGGGATTGTTCCTTGTAAGGAATTATCATTGAGATGCAGAGATTTCAAGTGAAGTGATGCGAGGCTATGAGGTATTTTCCCAGTGAAATTGTTCATCGAAGCATCGAAGTTAACCAAAGAAGTGAGGCTCGAAAAAACGTCAGGCAACTCACCCGAGAGAAGGTTATTAAACACCAAAATCTGCTTTGCTGACTTCATCTGACCAATCGAACGAGGCAATTTTCCGTCGAGCTTATTGTTCGAAACGTCGAAATTCTCGACGGAGCTCAGATTTCCGATGGATTCTGGGATTTCTCCGATCAAATTCGCAGATTCTAACACGAGGGATTTAAGATTTCTAAGGCGTCCTATGTTTCTTGGTATGAAGCTTGGATTGAAAGGGTTTAGAGAGAGTACAAGACATTAAGCTCTGTAAGATTCGATAAAAATTCTGGGATGGAACCGTTTAAGTAGTTAGAACCCATGGACAAAAACTCAAGCTTTGGTAAGTTCTCGGAGAAACTCGCCGGAATCTCGCCGGAGAAGCTGTTCATCGAAAAATCCAAGGTTTTCAGGTTTTCAAACGGAATCTGAAGCTCGGGCAAAGAACCCACGAAGTAATTCGACGAAACGTTGAGAGAAATCAGCTGAGAGCATTCAGACAAAGCATCAGATTCGATCGTCCCACATAAATAGTTGCTCGAAAGGTCGAGCTTTTCGAGTGTCCTTATCTTGCAGAAAACCCCAGGAAATTCGCCGGAGATGTTGAGCCCAGAGACGTTTATGGAGACGACGTCGTTTCCATTTTTGCAGGAAACTCCATTCCATTTGCATGGATTGGTTGAATTTCCTCGCCATGAACTGAGTGAATCGCTTGGGTCCTGAATTTGTGGGGTGTTCTTGAATTGAAGGAGAATCGATGCATCGCTGTCTGAGGAAGATGTGTAATGGAATGAACTGATTAAGATTATAGTTTGAGTAAGAAGACGAAGAAGAAGAAGCTGAGGTTTTTCATGGAGAGTATCTGATGAACTCTTGAAAGAGCGAAAAAATTGAATAGATGAGATACTTTGTTTCAGTCTTCTAAATCATTTGAACATCTTTGATCTAATAGGACAAAGCTTTTACTTTATTTGAGTTGTGGGGTTTGAGGATGAATAAATTGGAATTTATAATTTTGCATTCATTTGTTCAAAACTCTTGATGATTGTGTATCAGATAAAGTAAAATTTAGGCCAAATTACTAAATTAGGTCACTAACTATGGGTATCGTATTTTTTGGGTCATTAAGTTTCATAATTGCAAAATTAGGTCACTAAGTAATGTAACTGATTTTTTTCGGTCACTTCGACGAAAATTGCCAGAAATCCGACATGGTCGCGGACGTGGCTGCTGACGTGTCATTGGCCACGTTGAATTTCCGGCGAGTTTCGCCGGTAAAATTTGCCGGTGACCTAAAAAAATCAGGCAAGTTGCTTAGTGATCTAAGTTTGCAATTATAAAACATAATGACGCAAAAACGAAAACGACTAAAGTTAATGACCTAATTTAGTAATTTGGCCTAAAATTTATATTCTTGCGGAGATTAATGTAGGAACACTTCAACTATTCGTTTGGTACATAGAAATAGAACCTTGCAATGTTAAAGAATGCAATTTTCTAGAAAATGGAATCTAGCTTGTGAATTGTGACTTAAAATAATTAAGGAATGTATTCTAGATTAATTATATTAAAGAGTAGAATGTCATTCAAGTGGTATGAAAAAGAATATATCGTACAAGAATGTTCACACCCTAGTTTAAAGGAATCTCTTTATATGATTTTCTACAAGATTTCATAAAATAAATTGTTATATATAGATGCTTCTTTACGACCAACTTTAGTAACGTCTTATTATTGTCATACTGCACGCCGATAAGATCAATATTGCATCTTTTATTGTGTCCCACTATTGCACTAATTTGCTGGTCATTTTCCAAACTTCTAAACGTTTGCGAGAAGGTAATAAGACCATCTCCAACCCATAAACGCATTTTCAAACTCAAAATGAAGTAATTCTTCTCCAACCGATCAACTCATTCTCAAACTCACTAGACTATTTTGTAATATTCACTTCCACATCAATTTTTACAAAATTCAATACTACCCATATATTTTACAACTTTACCAAAGGCTTTTTTAGATTTAATCGAAAAAAGTTAATAAGGTTAATAATAAAGGCTTTTTAATTAAAATAATGCTATTTAAAGCAAAATCCATTAAAATAGGGTTATTTTAGCGAAATTATTAAAATCGAGCAAAACGCGGGTATTAGATGCGTCGTCAGCCGCGACGATGACGTGGCACAAGCAAATAGGGCTTAAGCAGCCGTGGTCGGGCCCGATATTTAAAAATCGGGCCTGATATTAAAAAAAATTGACTGGGCCGAGTGCTGGCCCAGTGAACCCTTCGTCGCGGCTATTAACCGCGGCGTCGCGCTTAATCGCCGCGACGTCATGGCTAATAAAGCCGCGACTCCTCTTTCTTCTTCCTCACTTCTCCTCTTCTCCTGCCCATCGATTCCGGCGAACTACAGCGGCAGTGACCACCGGCGAACACCACATGATAGATCCATTCTTCCTCGTCATCGTCGATTAAACTTCTTTTGGGTATGAAACTCCTAATTTGTTTAAATTTTGATTTTGATGGTTCGTTAAATTTCGTCGAATTCTTGCGTTTAAGTTTGTGTTTTTGGTATAATCTGTGCTTTATATATTGTGGGTTGCTTAGTAGGTTGATATAATACGTTAATTTTACATAATTGATTCGATTTAGGAATTTTCCCTAATTTCGAAACCTAAATTTGAAATTAGGGTTTTTAGGTTGATTGATTCGATTGTTACTACATGATTCAATTTATGTGTGTGCTTGTTGGTAGTTGTGGCGATATTGACTTGTAAACGTTCGATTTAGGATGGATACGTACGAATACTACGGTCCGATAGATCGCTCCTTGTTGATATTCCAGGATAGTCATCGTTGTAACGATGTACTATCCTAGAAGTTGCACGCCTTTGACCGTTAGGGGTTTGGAGAGTATCGTGTGGGGTAAGCTTTCACGACCGGTGCAGTTGCACGGTCCTATATTGGAGAAGTTGGATACGATGTTGTTCTACGGCGTCTATAGTTGTGGATCTCATAAGTTAGATCCACACTTGATCACTGCTCTCGTAGAGAGGTGGAGGAAGGAGACGCACACGTTCCACTTGCCTGTGGGTGAGGCGACCATCACGCTTGAGGACGTCGGTGTGCTGTGGGGACTCCCTGTCGATGGTCACTCAGTCAGTGGTGTGATCCACAGCAGGACGCAGGATCAGTGGCTCGATACCTGGAGGAGTTGACTGGTTACAGACCTGCTGTGGGTGCGTATAGCGGGACGAATGTGTCGTTGAGGAAGTTTGCAGACTGGTTAGAAGCCAACGAGATCGACGACGAAAGCCCAGATTATGAGGTCGATCAGCGCGCACGTGCATATGCGTTGTTGCTCATGGGATCGGTTTTGTTCCCCGACTCCAGCGGAAGCTCGACGTCCATGACTTTACTTGCTTTGCTCGAAGACATTGATGTCGTGCACACTTACAGCTGGGGCAATGCCGTTCTGGCGTTCTTGTACAGAGAGCTTTGTACCTCGTGCCAGCATCAGAAGATAAATATCGGTGGAGCTCTGCGATTGCTTCAGGTGCTTTCTTTTGGTTAATTGAATTTTATTGAGGCGTATACCAACTAATTTTATAATTTAAATTTTGTGTAGGTATGGGTGTGGATACGTATATTACCTGTGCAGCCCATTATTATCCGTCCTCGAGTGCAGATGATGCCCGCCGTTGAGGATGGAATTGAGTTGCCCATGCCGCCACATGCTGCGAGGTAATAAGACGATATTTATTTAATATTACGTAGTTCTCGTAATGTTCGCTTCAAGTTTTAATCTTTTTTTGTTCAGGTGGAATGCGCTTTTCGATCATACTTCATCGACGCACTCGAATTTGCGTGCGATTCGAGAGTCGCTCGATAGTATGTCTATGGAGCAGTTTGTTTGGGCACCCTACGACTATCAGGCACCAGAGATTACGGCGTTAAGAGTCGAATGTCGAGCAGCATGCGTTCGGTCATCGTGTCCACTCATATTCTACAACATCATTGAGTGGCACTATTCCGATCGCGTGCTTCGACAATTCTCGATGGTTCAGTCCGTCCCGCAACGTTCGAGAGGTCTTGACGTTGATCTTCATCAACACAATATCCGTAACGTCTCGGGAAGGGATTGGAGGGCGTACCACGAGCAGTATGAGGCCTTGTGGGTGTCTCGGTACGACAGGATCATTGATGCGATGGAGATAATTTTTTTTTATCTATTTTCGGCGTGTCATTTAGGAGGAAAACTTGTTACTCATTAGGCACAGCACGTCGATCGGGCGGAGCAAATATTCAGAGGTGGAGATATGGATGCGGGATTAGATGTCATACATCAGATGCAGCAGCTTTACATCGACAGGCGTCGGCGAAGACAAGTGCAGTTCACTGATATCCCGTCATCTTCACGTGGTCCGAGGCAGGACCCTGGTATTCCGTCGTCTTCACGGGGTAACACGGGAGTATACGAGCATGGTAGTTACTTTACACCGACGGATCACGTGTCGACTACGGCGACGATGATGACGACGACGCGACGCCTCCATATGAGCAGCAGTCACCGCCGCGACCACAGCATCGACGTCGTCGCCCCGAGCAACCCGATCCTCCTGTTGACCGTGGCCATCTTCACAGGAACAGACGGCCACGTAGATGTGGCACCGAATCACATTATATTTCGTTAGTTATGTTTTTAATCTTTATCAAGATTCGATGATTTTTTAGTTGTGTTTGAAACTTTAGTCGAAAACGATTATATTGCTTGCAAATACTCAAACACATATATAGCGACATACTACATCAGCCAGCATAAAAAACATACAATCAACGCCCACGACCTAATGGGCGCGACGATAACCCATTACGTGAACATCGCGTAGTGGGCCGGGTTAGTGGGTGGTTAGTGGGTGGGTTAGTGGGCTGCGTCAACGCGTCGCGTTTATTCAACGCGACGCCGCGCCCATTAAGCGCGACGCGGGCCCTGCGCGGGCCCCATGCTGGCCCAACTCGTTTTTCGCGAGATCAGCCCGTGCCACGTAGTCATCGCGTGTAATAGCCGCGTCGACGCGTGTAATAGCCGCGTTTCGTTAGATTTTAATAATTTCGGCCAAAATAACCATATTTTATTGAATTCTGCTTTAAATGGCATTATTTTAATTAAAAAGCCAATAATAAAAATATATTTATACACCGATTAAATTAAATGGCTTAATTATTTCAATACTGTATCAGTACATGCTTGAGTCAAAGTCAACAGCTTTTTAGCTTAATTTAAGCATCACTGTTATTTTTTGTATCCTTATATTATCATTTATTTGATTATTTATTGTCTTGTGTGTCATAAAGAGATATTTGAAGAATGCGTCAAAGACAAAAGGTCTCCAAAAATCAAACTTTTTCTGACAGCACAGGTCAGTTCATGTGTCATTGATCAGCTTTATCAGACAAAATAAAGATATATGAGAGAAATGGAAAATTCGGACTTCAAATGCAAATTAAAAAGTCACGTCGCATTCTAACTGATTCCAAACGCAAAGATACGTTTTTTTAGGTGAGAGAAATTAAAAATCCCATTTTGGGATTGGTTGGAGCAAATTGATGAAATTTTTTTGGTTTTCCAGTTCGGTTGGAGATGCTCTAAGTAGAAATTCAAATACTGTATTTTCATGGAAAAAAGTATAGATTTGTTCCGAGGTTGTAATGAAAAGATTCGAGCATAATTGGCTTTAAATCACTTTCCAAGTATGAAACTTCCATTGAGAAGAGAATAAGCACCAATTCGAAATGGACTATATAATCCCTACACTTTCCACTAATTTCAGTCCGAATCGAACCTGAAACATATTTCAAGTTATGGGACGATCCAACTTTCAGCTCCAAGTCAACACAGATCACTTCACGCCTTGATTATTGAAAGACATTACGTAGCACTAATCTATTTAACTCCAAAAAGCATCAGTATATAAAACAGATTTTAGAGCAAAAAAATCTACATATGTACATCGGATGTTCATAGCCAATTAAGTGACATACCCTGAGGCAGTAGAAAAATAACTTTATAAATCGGCCAAATGAAATGAGCTCAAGACATGTCCCAACCCACTTGGAAAAGCTCCATGTTAGTAAAATCTCAAAAGAAAATGTATCATATTTTAGTGGCTAAAATGAAATCCCCTTGTGATTTGACCAAAATGCATCAACATGATTTGAAAATTGCATAATTCCCATAGTAGTTTATTTAAGGGAAATTTTCATTTCAGGCCCCGTCAAAATTTTCACTTAAGATTCAGGCCATGTCAGGGAAACAATTAGTTTTAAGGACCCGATTTCTGCAGTGCCACTTCATTGTTTAGCAGTACCACTTCATTGTTCTGCAGTATCACTTCATTGTTTTACAGTACGACAAAACGATCATCCAATACCAGTTCATATAACATTTATAACACTTTTTTAAGTTTAGGTCCTTTATCTCTAAATTTTGCAGAAATTGAGTCCTTAAAATAATAATTTTTTTCTGACAGTGTCTGAAACCTATTTTAAAACTTTAAGGGGGCCTGAATTCAAATATACCATTTATTTAATCATGCACTATTTGCCATACACGCCTAATAGGGGTGTACAGTGCTAGTTTTAGATAAACATCGGAATACGGTGCTGGATTTAGCACAACACAGAGAGTTTCACGTAATAATTAAAAAAAGGGGCATTTACGTTTCAGGCTCCCATTTAAGTTTCAATTAGAGTTCAGACCCCTGTCAGAAAATTCATAATTTTAAGGAGCCAGTTTTTTCAGAAACACTTCATGGTCCCCCAAACCACTTCATGGGTCTGTGATAACACTTCATGGGTATGTGGTAACACTTCATGGGTCTGTGGTGACACTTTGCGGGCCTGTGGTACCACTTCATTGGTCCGTGGTAACACTTCATGGGTCTATGGTAACACTTCATGGATTGTGGTAATACTTCATGGGTCTGTGGTAACATATGAGTCCTTATCTATAAATGAAACTTCAATTGGGTCTTTATCTATGATAAAATTTACATGGGTCCTTATCTCTAATTGAAAATATGAATTGGGACCTAACTCGTAATGTGCACTTAAAAAAACATAAAGTAGTATAGTAACGTGTATTTCAATATTAACCAACTACGTGGGGTACAACACAATTTACCATTTTTAATTTTCCAATTGTATTTCCAAAAATCTAACTATTACCAAAGGACCAGACAAGATTAGAGCAAATCCAAGAGACAACAATTGTCTTAGATTAATTCCACTTGTGCCCAAAAGACAACTAACAAATCCCAACAATCTTCAATCCACCTCAAGAAAATTGCAAGGGATAACAATACCAAGAAAAAAAAACTCTTAAAACCCAAAGTACATAACTCAATCCTCGTCTTGTGTCCAAATCTTGACGGTCTTGTCGTTATCGAGGGCGCAAGAAGCTATCATGTTCCTTTTCGGGTGGCAAGAAACGCATATCACTACGTCGCCGTGCCCTTCGAGCTTCTGCACGATTTTTCGGGATTGCAGTTCCCATAAATAGATGCAGTTGTCCTCAGATCCACTGACGACGTACTTACCGTTTGTGGTCGAAAACGTCGAGGAAATGCAGTACTTTGAGTTGGTGTGCCCGGCGTACGTCTTCAGAAATTTCCCAGTGGATAAATTCCAAAGCCTCTGCGAAAAACAAAGAGAAGAAGGACCATGATCTTCATTGAACCGAAAGCACTGATGAAAATGATTTGAAATAAGAAAAAGAATGGGAATTGACTTCAATGTGTATGAACAGAGTTTTCCCATTTTAAGGGGCGGGCGTTTTCTTGCCTATGTAGTTGGGTCGTTGGCACATCGTCAAAAGTTTGAACTTTTTTCCACGTGCCAACAGCTTAACGGAGAAAAATACCATTCTAAGGTAGCATTCGAAAGAAGTCGTCAAATAATCGTTTGCTTTCCTTTCAAAATGAACGACCAATTACAAGATATCGAAAGCATAGAACACAGAACTGTATAAGCATTAATCAACTTACGAGATATCGAACGAAGGAAAAGGAATACAATCGCCTCAGGTTAAGTAAAGCTTAACATGGAAACACCATCCAAATCCATACTTAGGACCCGAAAAAATGGTTAAAATCTTTTGCAGAAAGAAGAAGAGCAATACACTCGATATTTGTGTGAGCAATATCTCAAAAGCAGAGAATGGGATTTTACGTCCTACTGAAAACTATCGACTGACTGATAGTATGAATTCATAAAGATCCATCAACTATAAACAATCCCAGCCCCAGCCTATAGCAAATGCAAGCACAATATATGAATCAAAACCAGCCTAGCTCATAAAATGTTTCAGACAAACACATCTTGATAGAATTGACAATGAGTTGCAGCTCATAAAAGAAAATCATAGGAGGAGATTGTGAGCACTACTAACCAGGTTATTATCGAGTGTTCCGACGAGTATAAACTTTCCATTTGGAGAGAATTTGACAAAACTGACCGGCGGATGTTCATCGTCGATGAGCGTCTTCAGACAATGCCCAGTGGAGGCGTCCCAAATCCTACATAGAGATCGTAGCTGCTCGAAACGATCAGAGATCCGTCCAAATTGAAATCCACCGCCGTGACTGGGTCGGAGTGCGCCGGAAGGACCTTCAGGCACCTGCCGGAATTCACGTCCCAAACCCTAACCGTCTCGTCGAACGAGCCCGACGCAATCATGTTGGAGTGGGGGTTGAACGCCAGGCAGAAGACGTAGTTGGTGTGCCCGGCGAAGGTCTTCAGGTGTGAGGCGGTGGCGACGTCCCATAGGCGGAGGGTGTGGTCGTCTGAGGCGGTGGCGAGGAAGCGCGAGTCGGATGAGAAGGCGAGGTCGGAGAGGCCGAGGTCGTGGCCGATGAGCTTCTGGTGGGCGCCGGTAGGGGAGGAGACGGAGTATATGACGGCGGACTTGTCGGCGGAGGAAGAGGCGAGGAGGTTTCCGTCGGGGGAGAAATTGACGGCGTAGATCGCGCGCGTGTGAGCGGAGATGGTGTGTTTGAGCTTATACGGCTTGAACTGCGGTGGGTCGTCTTTGGTGCGTTCTGTGGTCGGCGATCCCATCCCTGTCGGCGGCGCGTGTCTCACTGATTTTGCCCGGCGGGGGAGATTTTGGGGGGTTTTACGAGTTTCAAGCTAGAGTGAGTTTTTAAGCCGAGCTGCAAATATTTTGGGTTAAATTTAGATTTGGTCCTCAAACTATTCACTACTGCGACATTAGATCCACAATAAGGCACTTCATGCTCATATACGTTCCAAAAGGTTTCAACTTTCAATTCATGTCCTTTCAATATGTTTCGGTGCAACAAAATTTTGTATAATTTTAGTGAATATTGAATATTTTCATTTCGTTGACAACTCTTCATCCCCAGTCACATCATTTATGATTAGTCAATTTGACAAATTCACAAATTAAAAATATCAAATTCCATTACAGGCATTTTCTAAAAATCATTTACACTATTTGCATGTAACAAGGGGTTTTTAGAGAAAAATACCTGATAAGAAATTAACCTTAGAAATCAGTCCCTGGATGTTCTAATTTGTGAATAGGTAACGACACTAGGCAAAAAGTTTGTTTGAACTCCCCCTTTCACGTACTACATTATTCTTCCTGATAAAACCTGATTCCACTCAATCGACTGATTCAACTTACTCGGCAAAATCAACAACATTATCTAAACAATTCTAAACCATTGAGCCTTCCTGGATACTCAGGTTCAAATACCCACGGATTTTTAACTTATAACATTTAAATGACTCTTAAGTCGGAACTCAAATCCCCTGCATTGCCAGTTGGAGTTCTTTTGTAAGCGCCCGGAATCTTGATTTGGTAGTAGTCTTCGTACCAGCATTTGCCCTCGGAAAGGACCTGGATTTATCACGGGCTAGATTGAGATGGGCGGATGTCCGCTTTAAAAAGGAAGGAGGCCATCATCCAAAAGATCCCGAAACAAGCATTCAATCACTTCCTGATTCACTATATGATGGTTTGTCCGTGCCTCCACGTGGTATTAGGAAAATTTCTCGCACCGTCGAATCATTAAGGTCTGGCCTTCTGTATACGGGGAGGGAAATGAGAATAATAGGTATTTTTTATGGAGACAAGCCAAAGCTGGGAATGAAAAAGTTCGACTACTAGCTAGAGCGAATGGAAGTGGGTTTTCAATGGCAACTTCATCTTCAACCTCAAGTGGGTCTTCACATGTTCCCTGCGATGTCAAGCAACACCCCTAGATTTAGAACTCCTCACAACGCTACCCGATTTTAAGGACCGGTTTGATACCAAATCGTTCCTTTCTCTTCAAGATCGTTTGTTGGAATCGATTTCTCAGCCTCTTTGCATCCGAGAACAACAAGTTCATCAATGGCAGACACCTCACTTTGTTGAGATATCGATATCCCAAGTGCTGAAAACGAATAGAGAGTGGTGGTGGTGACGTGGACTTTCGAATGCTACCATATTTGGGTGGGTTGGGTGATTTAAGCATCAAAATCACTTGGAGAAGATGCTAGTAGACTCAGACATAGCAGATGTTCGACGAAATGTCTCAAAGGAGAATGCTGCAGATAATGAGAATGTGGTTGCACAAGCTACAAAGATTGTGGTTCCCTTGTGTGTTATTTGATAGGAAAAAGCATCGAATGAACCAGGAACAGAATCAAAAGTTTTTTTTAAAAGAAAAAATAGCAGAGCAAAAAATGCAGTCCCGTTCCCACTGTAGTCGTCATCGTCGCACAGCTCCACCACGGTTCGTCATCGTCGCACAGCTCCACCACGGTTCACAGCCTTGTCGACGAGTCACATGCTCGTCTAACTTCGAGCAATCAAGATTCATCAAAAGGAAGTTTTTCAAATTAGGGTTCTGATCCCTCTTTCGAAACTCATTCATTTTTTTGGGTTGATCTTATTCTGAGATGTTTAATGGAGATCGAGATACGAAGTGAGCTGAGACAAATTTAGTATTTTCCGATTTTATTCCTTTGCTGCTTCGAAATTGGATGAATACGTTGAGGTTTTTTCTAGAACTGGCATTGGGTTCGACTGCAATTTAGGCATATGATGTTTATGTTCTTTTATATTTGTCTGACATTGGATGATGTTATTTTGGTTGATGTTACTGTGGTTTGTATGACAGTATTTAGTTTATTGTTATGGATAATGTTGTTTTGTTATGCACGTAATTCCGTGATGTATGTATAAAATGGTTGGTTGTTTGCACCTAACGTTCATGCACACAAAGTACTCAATCCGAGTCTCAAGTACCTAAAGCGGGATAAAATTACTTAAATTGATACCTAATTACCGAAATTCATGTATAAAGTACTCGAATTAGGGATTAAAGTACCTAAATCAGGATAAAAAGTACTCTAATATTGGCCTTAAATACCGAAACTTGGTCATAAATAAACTGAAGGTGAAAGCGAGTGATCTATAACACATGCGTATTTTATTATAAATATCAAGTTGGAATGTCATGGAACATCACGAAGGTTATAAAATAGGTTGATATACACTTAAAAGTACAATCTATAGAAGTACTCGAATTAGGGACTAAAGTACCTAAATTGGGATAGAAAGTACTTAAATACTTGCCATAAATACCGAAATTTGGTAATAAAATACCTTCACGTGAGAGCGAGTCATCTATAACAAAAGTGCGTAGTTCAATCTAAATATCAAGTTGGAATGTCATGCAACATCATGAAGGTTATAAAATAGGTCGATATACACTTAAAAGTACAATATATACGAAGTACTCGAATTATTCACTAAAATACCTAAATCGGGATAGAAAGTGCTCAAATACTGGACATAAATACCGAACATTGGTCATAAAATACCTTAACGGGAGAGCGAGTCATCTATAACAAAGTGCGTGGTTTAATCTAAATATCAAGTTGGACTGTCGTGGAACATCACGAAGGTTATAAAATAGGTTTATACACTTAAAAGTACAATCTATACGAAGTACTCGAATTAGGGACTAAAGTACTTAAATTAGGAAATAAATACTAATAATATTCATATGGAAAATGCTTGCGAATTGAGGGAGAATCATCTAAGACTAAAATGGTGGGTTTTAATCAAGCATACTACATAATAAGGACATTGATCCTCATCAACACCACAAAATTAGTTTTCTAGGAACTTCACTTTCGTATAAGGTCAAGTACTTGAATTCAATAATAAAATACCTAACTCGAGACTGAAAATACCTAATTTAAGAACAAACATACTTATATATGTGCATAAAATACTTACGAATTGGGTCGAAGTATCCAAGTCTAAAATGGTGAGTTCTTATCAACATCTTATATAATAAGGACATTGCTCTTCATCAACAACATAAAATGAGTTTCCTAGCAACTTCACCTTTATACAAGGCCAAATACTCGAATTCAGCAATAAAATACCTAAATCAAGACTAAAAATACCTAACTTAAGACCACAAATACTTATATATGTGCATAAAATACTTGCGAACTGGGTCGAAGTATCCAAGTCTAAAATGGTGAGTTTTTATCAAAATCTTATATAAGGACATTGCTCTTCATCAACAACATAAATGAGTTTTCTAGCAACTTCACCTTCATAATAGGCTAAATACTCGAATTCAGCAATAAAATACATAAATCGAGAATGCAAATACCAATTTAAGACCAAAAATACTTTATCTGTGCATAAAATACTTGCGAATTGGGTCGAAGTATCCAAGTCTAAAATGGTGAGTTCTTATCAACATCTTATATAATAAGGACATTGCTCTTCATCAACAACATAAAATGAGTTTTCTAGCAACTTCACCTTCATACAAGGCCAAATACTCGAATTCAGCAATAAAATACCTAAATCGAAAATGCAAATACCTAATTTAAGACAAAAAATACTTTATCTGTGCATAAAATACTTGCGAATTGGGTCGAAGTATCCTAGTCTAAAATGGTGAGTTCTTATCGACATCTTATTTAATAAGGACATTGCTCTTCATCAACAACATAAAATGATTTTTCTAGCAACTTCACCTTCATACAAGTAAATCAAATCGATCATGTCATTCATCACCATCATAAAAATGGAGTTAGCTCGAAACTTCAACTTCATAATAGATCAACTACTTGAATTCAATGGTAAAATACCTAAATAGAAACATAAAATACTTAAATTTCGACCAAAAATATAGATATTTTCAGCAAATAGATACGGATTGGAGCGAATCGTGTAAGACTAAGACGATGAATTCCAATCAAACATTTTACAGTTTAAAATCTGATTAGGTATTTTTCTAAAAAATCCCCTTGAATAAAATACTGGATTTATTAGTTAAAATACCTTAATCGAGACTAAAGTACCAAATTTAAGTAAAGAGTACTCATAATTTTGCAGAATATACATTGAAAGAATTAACCACTACAACGGTAGAGCTTTTCATTAGATATTTTAGGTTGTGATTAAATGGATTTTGTCCACAAAATTAACCAGAAACTAACGCAAATACTTGAATTCGATGTTAAAATATTTTAATCGACACTAAAAGACCTAATATTTGGTATAAAATCTACTGATATTTATAATCTCAAACATTAAAAAGGAGATTGTTGGCAAACTTATAATTAAACTGTTACAAAACTTTCATGGAGATTAAAAATACAAAAATATAGGTAAAAAATAATGATGTTTATAGAGAAGATACATGTGAGTTTCCCCAATTTCTGCATGAATATCAGTTTGTAGCTTGAAATTAAGTATTTTAGTCCCAATTTAAGTTGCTAGAAAATCCATTTTGCGGTCTTGATTAAGATCAATGTCCTTATTACGTGAGATGCTTGATTAAAACCCACCATTTTAGTCTTAGATGAATAGCCCCAATTCTCATGTATTTTTTGCATAAATATCAGTAGTTTAGCCTGAAAATAAGTACTTTATTCCCAATTTAAGTATTTTATTGTTGAATTCAAGTACTTGACCTTATACGAAGGTGAAGTTGCTAGAAAATCCATTTTTTAGCATTGATTAAGATAAATGTCCTTATTATGTGATATGCTTGATTAAAACCCACATTTTTAGTCTTAGATGAATAGCCCCAATTCACGTATTTTTTTGCATATATCAGTATTTTTAGCCCGCAATTAAGTACTTTTGTCCAAATTTAGGTATTTTGTTGTTGAATTCAAGTACTTGACCTTATACGAAGGTGAAGTTGCTAGAAAACCCATGTTGTGGTGTTGATTAAGATAAATGTCCTTATTATATGACATGCTTGATTAAAACCCACCATTTAGTCTTAGATGAAGCCTCAATTCAGATGTATTTTTTTTTGCGTAAATATTAGTATTTTTAGCATGAAATTAAGTACTTTGGTCCAAATTTTAGGTATTTTAACTACGAAATTCAGTATTTGATTCACTTTAATCATCTATTTTTAAAATATTTTAATACTTGCCCCCATTGACGTGTACTTTTTACGTAAATATCAGTATTGTTTGATGAATATTAAGTATTTTTGTCTCGATTTAAGTATTTAAACTCCAACTTCAAGTATTTGACGTCCAACATTGTAGAATTTTCAAAAATATATAATAATTCTTATGCATATCGAAAAATATAACATATGGGTATCATTTTGATCGTCATGACATAAATAATAAATTGGATATGTTTATTTATTTATAGAATATAACCCATATAAAATAAGGAGGAATTTATAATTTGGCGTATTATGTTATTGAAAGGGCATTATAGTAATTGACCAATTAGGGAGCTAAAACTAATTTTAAGGCACCAATTTACAAATTTAAATGTGAGGGGACTTAATCCAAATATCAAACTTGCATCAGGTATTTAACTCTAAGACTTAAATTTATGAAAATTGTAAAAATAGTCATTTTCGTGACCTCAGAATTTTCTAATATTCAGTTTTTCCTTGTTTCTCGCGTAATTTGAGTGGGGAAAATACAGGTGATCACCCGCTTGACCAGTGTTTACCCTTAATTCGAAAACAAACGTAAATAAATGGATGATCGTTAGAAAAAATTTATTCCAACAACATATTAAATTATGTAAATAGAATCCAACATATAAATAATAAGTATAAAACGATGATACACATACAGAGCAGCAGCACATAACCTTTTTTATAATGTTTTAATATCTTCATACGCAGATATATGCACATCGGCGCACTCTGAATCCCAAGAGAAATCCTTTTGCATGGCGTCTCTTATTCTTATATGCCATTGAGAAGCATTATCCTTCTGCGCACACACAAACACAAAACTTCAAAACAACCTTAGAATTTGTTATAATAATAAAAAAAAGTTAGGGAGTAAATACTAACAATTTCATCAATAGCTTGGCTTAGAGATAAATTAGAGAAACTGTAGTTGATATACTTTGCGAAGCTTGTGCTCCCAAAGTTATCCTCCCCCAAGTACCTGTTAAAAACGTTATTTAAACAAGAAAATAAATATATTTTTTTAAAAATATATATAATAGCAAGAAAATCGACTTTACCCGAATTTGCTGCCTGGAAAATGTAGAGGTATTGGAGCTGTTCCATATCGTAAGGCCTTGAGCTGCAGTAATATGATGGAGATGTATAAGCTTTCTTAGTTGTTTTCCCCTCAATTTGCAAGTAATGAAAACATGGAACAAACTTACAGGCACTTGAAACTGAGGATCGTCGAACGATGGACATAGCATAATATCGCATCCAGCTAAGATAAGGTGTGCTGATTCTTCATCATATTCATCGATGAATCTCAAATTGGTAGCCTAAAGAATGCGCGTTATAATCTCAAGATTGAAACTTTGGTCTAATGTTTGACGTCGGTTTAAATCCAAGAACACACTTACATTCAATTTTTCTTGCAAAAATCCTGTGACCGTCTTTGAACTCGGGCCCATGAAAACAAACTGCAGGGAGAATAATTTGGAGAATCGTCGATACTGAGTAAATGGTGAATGCACGAGGCAGATGGATATTTGATGAATTTTTGAAACAAACAAATACCTGGACTCCTTTTTTAGATGCCATCCAAACAAGTGCCTTTACATTTTCTGTGACGACGTCTACTATTTTTGAATAGATGCATCCCACCTGAAAACTCATTCTTAAGATAAGCACCATCAATGCAACCAAAAGAAAACAAAAGGACAAGAAATAGAAAGAGCGTATATATTGTTTCGATTGAGAATTGCCACTTTGCTGGATGGGATGAACACTCACAAGAATCGACGATTCTCCGTCGGGAAAGCCTAGACGCCTCTGTAGTGAGACTTTGCATACGGACTTTCCCGCCATGTCACCAATGGTATAGTTCCTTGGTATATGTTTGTCACATGAAGGATCCCAAGTTGATCTATCATATCCATAAGGAGCAACAATCAACTTATCCCTACAAAAAAACCGAAAAATATGACAACATAATCATCATAGATAAGGGTATACAGAGACTAAAGCTGAGAGATATTGTCCATGACCAAGTAACTCGATTTGCAGGAATTAAAAGCACAACGTACTTATGAATGGTCAAGCTGGGTTCCAATCCGTGACCCAGGGCACTAATGAACACGCCTCTTGGTTGTATAGATGATATTATAATCACTTTATTAGAGTAGACGATTCCACCCTGCCGATCAGTCGAAAATCATAAAACAGGATTCAACTGATGCAACTATAAAGGGCCAGATAAAGCAAGGGGATCTAAAATGAATGGAGCATGCAAGTGAAAGACAATTCTATCGGATAAAATATGAACATAGAGGTTACAGAGGTTTATTTGAATATCAAGACACTGAACTGTTAAGTGTTCTTTTATTACACCTCCGATTGAATATGCCCAGGTATCAGCACGATCAGATTCAAGTGCATATCCATTCCATCTCGTTACTTAACAAAGTTTTCCACCAGGAAGATCACTTTCCCAGTTAAAGATAAGGTGATAGGCTAGGAGATTGGAACAAATAAAAGACTATAACGATATGTTATAGTAGGTAAGGTCAATATGGTACAAAAAGCAAATTAGTCAAAACAAGTTGGTATAGAACTATTATTACCTTTAATATGTTGACGAGATGATTTTCATTGTTATCTTGTAGGCGATCTGGCCGATTCAATCTCAGAGGATCAAGCCCGCATAATTCAAGCTTTTCAGGTTGTTCAAGGCCCTGGACGACAAAGATCCTTAGGAAGTTATTAATAGTTCTTTTATCAAGTTCAAAATAAAATTGACAAGTAAAATGAAGTCCTATATCTCTACCTGGGCATCAAATCCATGGCAGGTCAACAGTATCCTTGAACATTCAAAACCCTGAAATTTGTTTTGAGCAATATATGTTGATTAACTTTAACTTATCCATGTGAGAATTATAAAAGATAGACTAAAAATGACTTTTCCAATCAAATGGTGTCCAGGCACTGTAATCTATATAATAACAGAAGGAATCAGAGCCAGAGATCATAATGATTACTGGCATAAGCTTAGATTTAACCTATTGATGCAAACTGAAAGACGAGCTCCAGAAAAATAAGAATCCTCCAAACCGCACCTTATTGACGAAAACATCCCAGAAAAGAGGCCCAACAATAGATGTTTGCCAGTTATGAATATGAATCACATCTGGACGTTTACCGGACTTAACTAAATAGTCCAGTGACGCACGAGAGAAATAACTGAATCTGACGGCATAGAAAAATGATATTAGAAAATAATAAGCTACCCATGTGGCAATTGGCATGAATGCACTCAACCAATATATAACTCCTGTCAGCTCAATGGTAATCTGATGAAGTTGCATTAAAACAGACATCTAGCAAACTATATGTGTGATGTTAGAGAAATTATAGCAAATGATATCGTAAGAATAATAAGTATACGAGTTAAGAACTGTACCGTGAAATACTGAAAATGTACCAAAACTACAGATTGAAAAGAAAAATGAAATATATGTATTTACGAACCTCTCAAAGTCATTTGGTAAACCGTACACTCTTTGTTGTCTGAAAAATGACGAGTAATATACAGGCTCTATGAAGGTAACTGCAATACCATATAACACCCTGAAACAATTTGAATCTTAGAAAAGCATTAAACTATATAATGACAATTTCAAAAAGCTGTGCAATTTTCCTACAATCTGACTTCCTTTAGCTATTATTTCAGTCAACCAAACTAACCCAGTCCAGATTCTGTTCATATGAAGTTGACCATTAAAGTAGGAATAGAATTCTGCTTCAACTTCTTGTAATCCTTGCACTTCATCGAGATTCAAGCACGAATACCTATATCACAAGATAATATAACGAATTATCAACGCCAAAAAATCGATCGAAATTATGAGAATGGAATCTGGAAATAACATGTATCGGGAAATAGCAGCACCAAAGCACTTATAAATAATGACAACTTAAAAACCGAATGCTATAATTGTACAAATAATACTAGACAGAATAAATGAATGTAATAGTTTTGCTACCCGAGATTCAGGTATGCGGCATATGAGAGATACTTGAAAGCCGAAGTGCAGAGCAGTTTGGGAGTGAAATGAAGATACTGATGTGACATTAGCCTTTAATTTAAAGATGTACAACAAGTTTTGTAGCAGTTCAAGGCCTGAGATGACACTCAAAATTCAAAACAGTGGTGTTCAACTCCCATCCTAACATGCCATAGTAAACAACTACGATGGGGTAACAGCTACCGAACAGGGAAGAATCTTTCGATTTCATGAAAAGAGTGAGAGAAGTAATACAAAATGTAAACACGAAGTCCTTAATTACTTTGGCAATATAACCTCAACAAGATTTCCTCGTCTCTGAAGTGCACAAGATAAGCCAGTAATATATGACGCCAAACATCCAACAGACACCAGGGGTGACATTTCTGTACAGATATGGATTATATGGTACCCTTTCCTGAAACATGAATAACAGGAAAACGGGGAGAATTGTTCAATTGAATGGTGAAAAGGTAAAAATTGGCATGGATGCTTACTCAAGAAGCATACACATTCATAAACAGGACATGCAACAAGGGATGATTCAACAAGAGTCCTATCGATATAAATTCTTACAATACGAGAGTACTATGTTTGATTGATTCCAAACGAGAAAGAAAGCCATACAGTTTCCTGTGCTCTGAAAAGTTACGAAGCTCAGCCAGAAACTCATCAGCGTTCTTGTCGCTGATTGCGAGCAAATCATCAGCCACACTACTCAGGGAATCAATAATGATCCTCCTTAAATCAGCTGCCTCCGAAATGTCTATCAGACCGCTGAGAACCATGGAATCTATTCGAAGAAGCATCGCAGAGCTGGCCTGAAGCTTATCTGTTTACTTCACCAAGGCAATGCAGATTCAGAATCAATAACAACTCATGGATTAAGAAAAACAAGCGCAGGAACCTCTTCTGTAGAACTCTGGTTTTTTCGCATCCAATTGATTTACTCTATCAAGCAATGAGTCCCTTTCCTTCTTCAGCTTGCCAACCTCCGCCATGGCCAGCAGGCGCTGTTTGTTTAAATACATGATATCTGATTTCAATCAGAAAATGCACACCGAATAAGACTTAATCAACTTGCAGAAAATAATTTGCAAAGTGTGAACATACTGCAAACCGGACTAACTTTGTTTAGCTTCCTTGAATAGTTGCCAAAGGTCGCTCTGTTTTTTTTCGTCTGTCTCATCTTCAGGAGTATTTAAACGACTCTGCAGTCAGGATTAAAAGAATGGTCACGGCTGAAAAAAGAATGATGCAATGCATCAGTACGTCCAGACTATTTATTACCTGATGCTCCTCCACTTCCACATTGTCAACGACTCCAAACCTAAAACTCCATGCATGAATTAGCAGTCACAAGATAGCATAACAGTTAACGGCTACGATTCCCAAGGATCAATTATACAGAGTCTAAAGAAATAACCTACTCCGCTTGTACATGCATTCCAGATAATTTGTCGCTCTTTCCATCCCTGAAATGATGAATTTTAACCACATATATGAGTACAAAACATACATTTACCAACTGAATATCTACTCAACTACACTAGCGCGGACAATATATACAACAACCACACAGCCATAAGTGTCTCATACACTTCAACACATCAAGTAAGAACGCCAGTAAATTCTAAACCAATCAATGCCAAACACAAGGCCACTCGAAGTACAAATCAAACCTCAATTCCAATTATTTCAGCATCAGCACTCCATATAAAAGACGAACCAACTGCCACATTACTTGATCCAACAATTTACAACAGAGACTTCTAAAAGTCTTCGAATCACAAAAGAATCAATCCCAAAACAGACTGGTGATTCACAGAGTAACCTCAACAACTCGTATAATAAACGGAATTCTACCACTCAGTTCGCAAAGTGAAACTCTAATCTTCTTCACACAGAGAGAGTAAAATAAGTGAGCTCGAGCAACTTCACCTGGAGCAATGAAGACGCCGACGAGTCGTTGCTTTGCTGTTCTTCGTGCTAAACGAGTTCACCAAAAAACGGAAACACTCTCGGCAGCGTAGCAGCTGCAACACAGATCGCCATCTTCGCGCCCCCTCTGCTCTGCTATCAAGGATGAACTTTCGCTGCAAGTGCAAAACAGAGATTGGAGGTGCCACGTGTTTTTTTCTTGTTATTAAAACGAATATTCTTAAATGTTTAGGCCCATAATTTACGGGCTCAAATATAAACATTGGGCTATAAGTAGGCCCAAATCATATATAACTGTGGCCTCTTTATATCAAATAGCCCATATATATAATCTTGTTCATCGACTCATCATCTGAGCTCCATTCTCCGCAACGTTCCACTTTTCAACGGTGGATTTTGGAGATGGATTACAGCAACAAGCATGTTCTTGCTCCTATGGTTCGAGTTGTAAGTGCTTTCTTATTACCGTTTTTCCTTTTTTTTACTCTTAATTGTTTTAATGAGATGGTGATTTTCAGCTAAGTGATGTCGGTTTTTCTTCTCTAGCTAACTTCTTATCCGTTGGCCGGGTTTTAGGGGACTTTGCCTTTTCGACTGTTAGCTGCTGAGTATGGCGCCGACATCACCTACGGAGAGGAGATTATCGACCACAAAATCCTCAAGTGCAATCGTCGGATCAATGGTTTGTGATTTTTTCTGGTGGGATTTCGAATTGTGAGCTTAGAGTTTCGGTTTGTTAAAATGTATATGAAGTATGGCTGATTCTGATGCTCTTCTGATTGTATAAGTTATTGTGTTTAGAAATTTTCGTCATGGGCACTGGTGCATTCGAGTTTTCAGTTTGTAGAAAGTAGACAGATACTGCCTTGATTTAGACCGATTGTGAGTTTTTTTTTTTCGATTAGATTTACTTGGAACTGTGGATTGGGTGGAGAAAGGAGGCGATAACGTTGTTTTCAGGACTTGTCCCGAGGAAAGGAATAGAGTGGTGTTTCAGATGGGAACGTCAGATGCCGTTAGGGCACTTCGTGCTGCAAAAACTGTGTAAGTATGCGATTTTATATATAAATTGTAGTCTGAATAAGTAGCATTGTGGCTGAAGATGGTTTTATTGCAACGATATGGGCGTGCATTATGTTAATTTGTACATTCGTTGCTTTGGGTTACTCTTTATCTCTGTAGAAATTCCTGAGATTCAAGATTCAGCCCAGAATGTAGAACTCCTTTAGGCTAATTTATGTGATATTCGTTTTTTGAGAAGTTAACCTCTTTAGGTGCATGGATGTTGGTGCAATTGATATAAATATGGGTTGTCCAAAGTCTTTCTCTATTAGTGGTGGAATGGGAGCTGCATTGTTGAGTAAACCAGATCTAGTTCATGATGTAAGTGTTTTTTGTATTTAGATAAATATGTACGTATACACACATATGTGTATATAAATACATATTGTACTTCTATGTCAAGCATTCACATTTTCTTTCTTGCAATGTAGATTCTGACAACTTTGAGAAGAAACCTTGATACGCCTGTAACATGTAAGATCCGTCTATTGAAATCGCCCTCGGACACCGTTGAACTAGCACGGAGAATAGAGAAAGCTGGTGTTTCTGCATTAGCTGTCCATGGAAGGTATTTTAAATGTTCACTTCATTTATTTTTTTTGTACTACGAAAAAGATTGTGGGGTCCCTTTAGTATCTTGGCATGCAAATTTTCAAAAGGGTATATACTATTTCTTTTCACCATTACTTGTCGTATGTTTTCAATCTTTGCTAAATCTGAATAGGTTCGTTATTTCCAATTAAAAACGTAGAAAAGTTCCAGATAGGCCGAGAGATCCAGCCAAGTGGGATGAAATCGCTGACGTTGTAGCTGCAGTTTCCATCCCAGTTATAGCAAATGGCGATGTATTTGAATACGAAGATTTTGAGCGGATAAAAAAGGCAACAGGTAGTTTAATCATTTCCCAATTATTTCTGTAATCTCTTTGGTTGATAGTCCCTTTGATAACCTATTCTTGCCTCAGAAAGGTTGTTCATGGTAAAAAAAAAAAAAAAAAATTACCAATGCCACCTATCTTATCTGTTATATAGCCCCATTCCTTGAAATGTTTATAGATCCTCGAGTATCGTCTACAAAATGATTTGTTATACGCTTTTTCTTTTCAACTGTCGTACGCTTTGATAATTTGGGAAATTCATGGTTCGCATGCATTGTTACCAGCCATGAAATCCCTTTTTTTCTGTCTTACCAAATTTTCAAACCGAAAACACATTTTGGCGCCAGGTGCTTCATCAGTGATGGTCGCTCGAGGAGCTCTTTGGAACGCCTCTGTCTTCTCTCCTAAAGGAAAACTGTCGTGGGAACACATCAAAAAAGAGTATGTGAGGAAGGTAGTCGATTACATACAAATTTTTTGTCGTTTTGGGAAAAAAAGGTCTTACTTATGACTTAAAAGCCCACGTAAAGTTTTAAAAACCTTTCTCTACGTTCTTTGCCTCGAATTATGATCGATATAGACTGATCTGTGAAAGAGTTTTCTTTTCATCCTCGTACCTTACTATTTTCTGCTTTTCCTGGCAAACTCAGAGCATATTATGGGACAATGATGTAAAGAGCACCAAACAAACTCTGAGAGAGATGATCATACGCCATTCTTGCCTGGAACTCGCCGAAGGAAAAGCCCTAATCAAATGCGAGACTTTGTCTGAAATAGCGTAAGTATTACCATTGTCTCCCGAAATTTTCAGTATATTACATACTTCGAAATCGATATATCTTGATAAGCTTGTTGACTTGCTTGGTATGGTTTTATTACAGGAAACTCTACGGGGAAGAGAAATACTATCAGACAATCGAGGATTAATGTATGAAATAATTTGGTTGAGAGTGGTTTGATTAGAATTGTTGTTGTTATTATTATTACAATTTATTTATTAACAAGTATACCAGAATTGAAGTGTATTAGATTTACATAAGGACATTCTATGCATGTGGAATATTTAAATATAAATACATTATTTTATATTTTAATATTATAAAATTAAATTATATTTTTATTATTTATAAGAAAATTGATTTGAAAATAATTGTAAATTGATCAATATCATGGGTAAATTTGTAATTATTATTGACACACCAAATTAATTAGATTAGATGATAGTTACTTAAGCCTTCCCACCTAATAAAATAGAAAGATATACCCAGACCTACTTTGACAATACTAGTGGGGTGTAGATGTAATTAACTCAAACCCCTCTGAATATTGGTGTATTATCAGATATACCCCAGACATAATTTAACAATTATTCCGGGGTGTCGATGTAATTATATCAAAAATGCGAGGCAGGATAGTAAAATATTTTCTCATCGTTTATGTGAGACCACAAATTACCAGAATTGCCCCTTCCTTCAATCAATCGTCAACTTTCCCTAATCTGAGCTCAAAAAAAACTTTCCTAATCTTCGCCACAGTTTCTCTGCTGCTTTGCGAGGTGAGAGCATATTTTAACCCCGTTATATAGTTGCTCCTCGTCTTCGTCTTGGTTGGAAATTTTTCACTGTTGACTTTTGGTTTGGCGAATTTCGCTTGATTGGCTGGCCGATTTTGTTTGATCTGATTAATTATTTGGATGCGTTGTTGGGTTGTTAACTCCATGGTATCTGTACTGATCGTTTCCGTGTATTGGATCTTGTTTCTTGATTTTCTGGGTTGATTGAAGCGTTGCTGGTCAAATTACGATTCTTAGCCGTGGATATTAAGTGAGGTATGAGCTAGGTTTAGATCTTACCTTAACTACTCTTGTTGGTATGCGATGAAGGTGATGGTGTAGGACATTAGATTAAGCCATTAAGGCGTGGTGGTTGATGCGATTGGTTCGTTCGCTGTTGAGAAGGACCTAACTTCAAGCAAAAACCTGCAAATGGATACAAATTTGTGATGAAACATATTTCGTAGCTTAACTAGATTATTTGCAGTGGCTTTGGCCTTTAAAGTATCCACCTTATGCTCTTCTGATTCAAATCTTTTGCTGGCTTAGCGTTGGATTATCGTTAAAAAAATGCAGGGTGTTCTTTTCTTGTATAAATCTTCGTTAAGTACAATGCACTGTTGATTTTCCCTCTCTTCCCAGGTGATGACCAACTGTTTCGCTGATAAACTTGAACAGTGACTAATGGATTTGATTTCCATCAAAGACGCCTTTGACCGAGCCTCAAAGAAGCAAAAGGTGTCGTCCTCCAAGTCCCAAGACATGATCAATCAAATTGAACAGGAAATAGCACAAGCACTATCAAGCATACAGTCTGATTTAGTTTCTGCATCTCCCACCGATCACAAGGCAATCCTCAACGAGCTGAGGACCAAATTGAAAGAACTCTCTCCACTCGGCCAGTTTGAAGCAGCACAAAAAGAGCTAAACATAGCCCTAAGCAAGCACCCTAAGCTCCTCGAAAAAACCTTCAACCCCGACATATCCAAGGCTTATCGCAACGTAGACTTCGATACAAAAACTCTTAATGGGATCATAGCTAACCATTTATACAGCAATGGAGAGTTCGACGTCGGTGACTGTTTTGTGGACGAATGCAGCCAACCAGAAGCTGCAGAGCAAAAGGGCCCGTTCCAAGAATTGTTCCAAATACTTGAATCCATGAGATCTCAAGACTTCGGGCCCGCCCTTCAATGGGCCAAGAACAACCACGCAAAGCTCGAGCAAAGTGGGTCTGACATTGAACTGAAGCTCCACCGCATACAGTTTGTGGAAATCTTGCAGAATAGGAGCAGAGACGAAGCCCTTGCATACGCAAGAGCCTCCTTAGCCCCACTGGCCTCCAAGCACATGAGCGAAATTCAGAAGCTCATGGCCTGTCTTTTATGGGCAGGGAAGCTCGACAGCTCGCCATACCCTGATCTTCTCTCCTCTGTACACAGGGAAAACTTAGCCGAGGAGCTCACAAGGCACTTCTGCAATCTCATAGGCCAATCTTCTGAGAGACCATTAAGTGTCACCATTGCAGCTGGGATTCAGGGCTTGCCTACCCTTTTGAAGCTTATGAACGTTATGACAGCCAAGAAAAACGAGTGGCAATCCATGAAGCAATTGCCCGTGCCCATCGATTTGGACCCTGAATTTCAGTTCCATTCTGTGTTCGTCTGCCCAGTGAGCCGCGAACAGGCGAGCGAAGAGAATCCTCCTATGCTGTTGACTTGCGGGCACGTTCTTTGCAAGCAGTCCATCACCAAGCTGTCGAAGAACAACAGCACTAGGCCTTTCAAGTGCCCTTATTGCCCCATGGACGTCGAAGCAGGTCAGTGTAGGCAGCTATACCTTTGATTTTACGTTAGAAAGAATTACATTTGATATTCTGTGTCTGAAAATGATTTGTGTAGCAGCTTTGTAGGAACTGGCAACGTTTCTGTGTAAATTTGTGTTTGAAGTTTGAACACTCTTCGTTTTCAAAAATGTTATTTGTGACGCATTGTAGATGATAGATTGTTTTTAGTTTGCTTCACTCAACGGATAACTAACTTTTTTTAGATCCCATGACTTATTACTTTGTTAGCATGCCGGTCCAGATATTCAGAAATTGGAATAAAGTTGTCTCCCTTTATACTACTACATCTCAAAATTAGGAAATTATTTTGTGGAATTGAAATCATTTGATTTTGCTGCGCAATTTGAGGAATTGAAGAGACCCCAACCTTGGAAGAAAATACCTTTTTGATTTAGTTAATTAATACTAGCTTTTTCCCCTTTACTTTATGGTTCTTTCCAATTAAAAATCCTTTTTTCTTATCTCCTTTGCTTGTATTGTACAGAATTTTTGCCTGTGAACCACTTTGGGTTTCTTAATTTCCTAGGGATTTCAAAAAGTAGGCTATTTTATATGTGTTTCACGTTTTTTTTTTCTTTATCAAAACTTGCTTTTAAATTGTGTTAATTGTTTCCTACGTTCGATTAGCCAAAGCTGGTCCCAAAATAATCATAATAATACTGCCAATAGAAAGACGATAAAAAGCTGAGGATTTACCCATTACCCCACACCTGCGAGAACTTCTTCAATCATATATATATTTTTCGAAACCCTTCAATCATATATATTCGAAATGGCAATTTTCATGCACAAAAATACACACACCACACCACATACATATATAATATAAACCGCTGCTCCGTCGGCTACCACTTGTCACCTTCTCATCGAGTAGGCCCCACTACCGATTCTAATTAGGTTTTTATTTATTTAATTTTTTAGCAGCAATAATAAACAAAGAAAAAGAAGAAAACTAAAATCTAGCATTTTCAAATCCGTGCAGATCGCTGACTCTGTTCAGCGACTTCCTCATGATGGCCACCTTGGCGAGCCTCTCCGCCGCCCTCCACGCCGACGTAGGCGTCAGCGGCTCGGCGATGACGGCGCCGCCCACCTTCGCGTCATTACCGGCGTTGCTACGATCGTTATTATTCCTCCTTTTACAGTTCAACTGCGCCAGCTCAGCATCCAAACCCCTCACGAACTCCTCGCCGGAACCCCAGCCGGAGCTCCGGAGAACCGCCCGAGCCGACGCCAGCACGCGGTGCGCCGCCGCCACGTCGTCTCTCTCCGCCAGCCTCCTCCCCTCCGCCACCGCCCTCGTCGCGACGAACAGGCACCTCAGCCGACGATTCTCCCGCGCGCGAGGGACGACGAGCGGCGGCCGCCGGTCGCCACCTAGGACCACCTCCTTCCGGCGGTTCAGAGGGTCCCTGCGGCGGCACCGTACGGACATCATTCTCTGGGCCCCACCGTGAGAGGTGGGAACTTTTAATTCGACCAAAAGCTCCCTCTCTTCCTCGGATACCATATCTCCCACCTCCAACCAACTCGACCCTGACCCGACGAATACGGGTCGATCCGTGTAGGCATAAACGGCTGATATCCCCGCCGGACCCGACCCGGGCAGAAGGGTTAGTTGTATTCTCAGGTCGTGCACAACCTGGGTGAGGAGGCCTGCCACGCGCTCATGGAAGAAGAGGTCGTGCGCGTGGACAAACGCGCTGAGGTTGACCGTGTGGACCGGCAATTCGAGGTTGGAATAGCGCGTGGACGACACGAGCGGTCCCTTACCGTCGTCGGAGAAGAGGATGACGGCGGCGGTGGGGTTCTTCTCGCGCCTGTCCTCGATGACCTTGGCTGCTTTCTTCAGCGAATCGGCGGCGCTCGCGGCGGGTCCTTCCAGAGGCGCGACGGCGTCGACGATCCTCCTCGCCGATCTCTTCCCCGACGACGTCATCCTACGCAGCGGCAGCAGCCGCTTCGAGGCGGCGGAGAACGCCACCACCGACAGACGGTCGGCGGAAGAGAGCGACGAAATCACCGTCCTCATCGCCTTTTTCATCGCCTGAAGCTTCTCCACGGTGGTGATGACGCTGCTGCTGACGTTGGCCACCATGACCAAATCGATCGGAGCTCTCCTCGAAGAAGAAGAAGCTGATGGTGCCTTAATCTTCAAAACGACGACGTTTGTCTCGTTCGTCTTCCCCACAGAGACCACAGCTGATTCCGACAAGATTTCGAACTCAACGTTTCCATTTCTATTACACTCATCTCTTCCCTCCGCCGCGAAAGCGTAACTGTTCTTCATATTACCAACGGAGAATCCTGGGAACTCATCATTATCTTCTTCTTCTTCTTCTTCAGATTCTGGGATGGCGTAGAACCTCGCACCACTAGCCGGCGAGTTTAACGGTTCATCGTCGTCGTAAACTTTCAACACCACGCTCCTCTTGCTCGGCGGCGGTTCTTGCCCAACTCCGCCGCTCTGACGGCGGTGCTCAGTGATCTGATTAATACCTCCGCCGTTGAAGCTCAAGAGATCCATCTCCTTCCACGTGGATCTGCAGACTGGGCAGGCGACGGCGCACTGTTCCTTAACGTTCGCCACGACGCAGGGGAAGTGGAAGACGTGGCCGCACTCCGCCGTGAATATGGCCGTACCTTGGCCGGCCTTCACGCACTGAAGGCATATTCCACACCTACTCTGCTGCGAACGGCGAAAGATTCAATCTTTACTCAATCAAAGATTCGTCATTTAAACTGAAAAATATTGAAACCGACGTTTACCTTATTAGAGAGACGAATGGTCGATTTGAGCAGAGAAAAAGCCGACGGCGAGCGAGGCGAAGAAGGCGGCGTCGATCGGCGGAACAACAACCTCGGACTCTTGTCGGAGCTATCATCCCAGCTGCCGCCGCTGCTAGTCTTGCAACGTAGCTTCGGGCTCGGCGGAGCAGAGCTACGGCCCGGGCTCGGCCGCTCGGCCCTCGGCGTCGACGGATTAGAGAAGAAACCGCCCAACCTAGTCCGCAACCTCGGGCTCGGATTCGGGTCGGGCTTTTCTTTGATGATGGGCGAATCCTTGTGTTGATCTTTGGGTATCGTTGTGCAGAATGCTCTTCTCCATCCAAGAACCATTTTTTTTTTGTCTTTCCTCGTTTTCTCTGATTTTTTTTTCTTTCAGATGAATGAAATGAAAGAGCCCTTTTTTTCGTTCGTTTATGAATTCGGACAAGACAAAGTGAAGTACGAACACAACATACAGTGACCTAACATCAACACTGCATGAAAAAAAGACAAAAGAAATACTATGAATGCGACCCAGAAAATCTCTCTCTCTCTCTCTCTCTCTCTCTCTCTCTCTCTCTGAGTTTTCTCTATCGTTGCAGAGAAGATATTGAAATCAATGTGAAGCTGCTATTTCTATCTATCATGTGGAAGGTGAGAACAAGGAAAATGGGGTCAGTTTCTTTCTTGATTCTTCCTTCTATGGGACCTTACTTAATAATTGGAATCTGTTTCGATTTTTTTATTATCATTTTTTCTTTTTTTTTTTATTTTATCCATGGAAGGAAATGAAATGAAACGATGAAGATGAATTATGAACACAGATTGTAATAAGTCAAACAAAAGTGTGTGAGTTCTCTGAGCATTGAGAAAAGCACCACTTTGCAATTGCATTGATCCAATCTACACTTTCGCCTTAAGCTTCGCTATTTTTCCAGCTTTTTACTTCCTTTTGGAAATATACGCTTCTCTGCTTGGGATCTTTTCTTTGTCCTTAATTAAGCTTTCTTTTTTTTTTTCAATTTAACACCAAAATATAATTGGAAGGGATCATCAATGATTTAAAATAGCTTATCTGATTGACTGGTAATTGAATTTTTAAATTATGAAAGGGGTGAAGAGAGATACTGCAAAAAGAAATCAATTTTGTTTTATAGATATAAAGAAATCATAACAAAACAAAATGAGTTAATACTTAGGTAGTCGAAGGACAAAAATGTGCTTAATAATACATGGACTTTGTTCGTATTGAAAACGGTTAGAATTTGGTGACCTTATGATTATTTTGATTATGAATAGCAATAATTGATAAAACTAATAATGGATGTATTTTGTTAGGTACATTTCCACAATAAGGTAACCTTTGTTATAAATTATTTGAGTAGCAATAATAATACCATTTGGCACCCAATGCAATGTGATTCGCTTACAATAAAAACACGTATTAATCTTATTATTAAAATCATAATTAACATGTGAATGTTGATAAATGGTTGTATAAAATCAGGTAAAATACTATTAAGTATACTCGACTAGTTAATATCTCCTCTCCATTTAACATTTTCACCTTATTTAGTACAGTGAGAATTTGACATTCTGTTGTTAATGCTTTGTAATATTTTAGTTAGTAAGAATGTCAAATTAAATATTCATGGATTCTTTGAGTATCATAGACGAATGTATTAGAATGGGATGCATAGGCTGAGACATACTATAGATGTGTATGAAGTTACGAATATTGCTATAGCTATATATTTATTTCGATATTTATGATATGATAAATTTTTGTTTATGCAAAACTAATTTTGATTTATTCTTTAAATTTTTTCTTGAAAGTTGGGAGACGGAAACTGCTAATCTTCTCCCGGTTTAATTATGTCATTATCATCTCTAATTGTGTTTTGAATTAAAATATATTTCCTTTTAAAAACATTGTAATTTGTATGTGATAACTCTGTTAATCAGTTACTTAAATTGAGTTCCTCTATAGTAAAGTATATGGCCAATGTTTATCATCATCGTTCGCCATATAGTCATAACATGTTTAATTTTAGCCCTTTACTATTATTAATTTTTAATCAATATTACTGAAAGGGCGGTAACGGACGATTGTATTTAATCGACATTTACGCGTAATGTGTGTGTGTGTGCGCGTATATATATATATATATATATATATATATATATATATATATATATATATAATATAGAGGAATTTTATGGTGCTCACCTTATGTGCGCACCTAGTGATGTTGCACCGTTTCGTGCCATTTCAACGTCTCACATCGACATAAGGTTATGTCGTCTCAATTAACACCTTCTAGGCGCCATTAATCGACATTTCGAATGCTGATGTGGCATATTGACGCCTTACATAATATTTTACGTATCAATGAAATATATCGCGTCAATATTTTACAAATTTTATGGTGCTCACCTTATGTGGGCACCTGTTGATGTGTCACCGATTCGTAGCATTTCAACATCCCACATCAACATCTAAGTATATGTCGTCTTAATTAACACCTTCTAGGTGCCATTAATCGACATTTGAATGTTGATGTGACATATTGACGCGATATATTTCATTGACACGTAAAATGTTATATAAGAAGTCAATATGCCACATCAGCATCCAAATGTCGATTAATGGCACCTAGAAGGTGTGACACATTAAGTTAATAGGTGTCCACATAAGGTGCTGAGGTGAGCACCATAAAATATAAAATTCCTCTCGATATTTACGTGTAATGTATTTAAGTCGACATAGTCAGAAAAGAAGGATGTGGGGCACGTGATCGGGTGGTACAGTTACATTACAGCTGAGATCGAAAACTGCACTAAATGCTAAGTCAAAACGGCGTCGTTACTCCCAATGTTCCATAACATGCAAGAACCAAAAAAAAAAAGAAAAATCTATGTACTTCTTTAGTTAAATGAAATTTCTCATTGATTCTTAGAAATTCAAAGAAACTGCAGGGAAAATAGTAGTCTGACTCTGAACTATTATTCTTACAAGACAGTATCCGCACACTCTATGTGTTATATCCTTAATTATATATTTTTAAGTACACTGTAAAACTCGTTTGTTACAATGTAATTAGAAGAAATAATAATGAAAGAGTAAAATTGTATTTCATGGATATTACAATAAAAAAGAACCATAAGATAAATAGTGGGCAGTTTTTACCATTAACGTGAGTTAATATTATTAACTTTTATTTTAAAAAATATGATTGGTTGAAATTGACTCGCAAATTTCTAATTGAAAGTTTCTCTGTGATGTTCTCTCCCCTAATAAAATAGAAAGATATTTTATATACATGAATATTGATTAGAAAAACCAACAAAGGATATCTTTTTGAGCTGTAGTTGTAATTTAAGTACTGCATAGGATGAATATTTAATATATAGTGCATTAAAATACAAACTAAATGATTTAGGGGAACTTTTTAACAAATGATATCATGCTTAAAAATAATAAGATGTTGGTCTATGTATTTATAATCACTTTCACCTAAAAACTTAATCTAGTACTTCTATATAGATCTTTTCAACATGTCATGTTTTTTGATACCATGATTTCACGTAAAAATTGAAGCAATGCACCATATACATATTAGTATATATACTAGTCTAAATTGCACGCTCGTATACGTATGCCACGTAATATATAAATTATGAGTAATGTTATGGTGCTCACCTTGCGTGAGAACCTTCGTGAGCACCAACCACATCAACGTGCCAAATCAGCATACAGTGAGATTTTTTATCGATCTATAACCTACACATGGGATTAGTGAACCCGTCGGGGTTGATTTGGCATGTTGACGTGGCACAAAAAAATGCCACACAACAGGTGCCCACGGATGGTGCTCACACAAGGTGAGCACCATAACATTTCTGTATAAATTATTTATTAAATATTAAATAACATTATTAAAAATAGAAGGGTAAATGTGACAATATATAAATGCAAGGTAGTGAATGGTTTTCTATTTTTATTTTATGTTAATTAATTGAGAAAAATTCTTATTGGCCGATTGATACACCAAATTGAGCGGAAGAGTATAGATATCTATATATTATTATCTCCAGGATCATGCCATACGCACTAGTTATCAACATCGGACGCCTATGGAGTTTCCTTTTTACCACACTATAGAGACATATAGTTCACAAATATCTATATAAAGTTGAATAATAAATAAATAAAAGACTACGCCACAACAATCACCACTACCTACTCCATTTCCTTTTGACTCCAAAAAAATTATATGATTGACGATTTTGTCTGATTTTTTCAATGATCAGACCATTGGCTTATTTTAATCCAATTGGGAATATATTATATTCCTTGGCAAAATAATAATTCTTTTCAATGTCGACTCTCCTAATAATGAGCCATTATCAATAATTAAACAGGGCCTAGTGTCAATCATGTCCGTTGTTTTTAGTGTCGTTATATTTATATACTCCCTCCGTCCCATGATTTTTATCACCTTTCTTGGTGGGCACGGATATTAAGGTGGTATTATTATAATAATATAGTACAATGAAAAGGTAAAAAATTGTATATTTTGACACGTCTTTTAAGAATATTTAATATTATTATATTGATTGTTTGTAATACTTTTTTACCTAAAAAGGAATTGTGATAAAGTTAGTGGGACGCCCAGAATGGAAAAATGTGATAAAGTTAGCGGGACGGAGGGAGTATATATAATATATAGATAACTCAAAGTATTAACAAATGGTCATTGTACTTATATCATCATCGTGAAAATAACTCAAAGTATTAACAAATGGTCATTGTACTTATATCATCATCGTGAAAATTAATGTACATTAACTTGACATGTCTCTAGCAATTAGATGATTCAGAGTTGTAACCCATTATCCGAACTAAAGGAAAGAAAAAGCACACCTGGATTCTATATACATTCCTAATTAGTTTAAATTCTAATGGATAAAAAAGTATTGCTTTTCATTAAAAAATTTTTTAAAAAAAGGTTCACTTTAGATAATCGTCATATAGTGGACTAGAAAAGCTAGTTGAATTGAATTATGAAGTGTCAAGGTTTTGCTATGTCATCAATAAAAAGGGAATGTCTTAATGCTGCCTCCATTTTCCATAACCAATTGATTGAATCCTTAATCATTATGTTTGAATATACTTTGAATGATCGTCAATTCATTGTAAAGAAGCATATAATTCTTGTTCTTATAATGTTATTACATGTAAATCTTTATGATTCTATATTTGATTTTCATGCAAATGTGGTACTCAGCTCGTCGATGCTAAAGTAGATATTTCTTCGAATTCGAACTAAGCGAATATTTGGTCACATTATATGTACGTGTCATAATTGGGTCACAATTAATTACTATTAACATACGATGAACCTATAGATGTCAATTAATCGCTTGATAATGTTGATATATGTGTAATAAAAATGACAAGAACTGTGCCCTTCACTAGAAATTAAATGTAGTATTGTACACAAACGCGTAGGCATCTATTTACTCGATAAGGACACGTTGATGGGATGGAACTTTGAAAAATTCATTGAAAATTAATAAATAAGTAAAATGATTAAATATTTATTTTAAATAAACGGTATGGAACTATGAAATGTGGCAGTGCAGGGAACATATATTGTTAATTGGATGACATGATAACGATATAGTGATAGGTTGATGAGAACCTATGGGCGCGATCAATTATGACACGAATTTATTTTGATTCATGCATAAATGAATAAAGATATGTATTGTAATAAATATCCGATAATGGGGACAATACCTTCATTAATGGTAACGGTCTATTTATTGCCTGCTCATACTTCTTGGGCCATGCGAAATAGTTTAAATGCAGATCAATTGTCGTAGTCGATTGATATTCGAAAGACTTTATCTTTATTGAAATCTTACTACGTTATTTTATCGTAAATTTTTACTTGTTTCCCACCTTTGAATTTTGAATACTATTTTATTTTATATAATCCATCACGAGCGTACGGAATGGGCCGAGTAAATGAAATAAATGGGCCAATTAAAGCCCATCAACTTCATAAACACAGCCTGCTATCTGTAACAAGTTGACAATTATGTAAACAAAATTAATTGTTTAGAGAATAACAAAAATTAAAATACTCTGATTTTTTAAATTTATTGCTATAATTAAAATTATTATTATTGCTAAAATTTTATTATTATTGTTATTAGTATTATATTATTATTTATTTAAAATTACTATTATCAAAATTAAAATTATTATTATCGTAATTATGATTGGGATAGGGAATATGTTAGTGATGCCCTATTGAAAACCAAGTTCACATACTATTTTAGGGAAATAAGTCTAAGTTGGACTCCATTACTAAATGTTCTCATGATATATGACTAATCTTATACTCGTGAATGGATGAAAATGACATTCATCATCTCGAAAAATAAAAATAAAAATAAAAATAAAAAGCACGAGGCCATTATACATATTTTGGTGGAAATGGTTCGTATTTGAATACCTTAATAATCCCTCTCACAGAAAAAGTATCTCAAAGCACTAACCAAGCCAACCCTATATACATTGAAGAACTATATATTAAAGTTTTTATTATGAAACTAAAGACATAATCTCTGGTATTGGTTGCTTCTTTTTCCTTTGATTTCCGTATAATAAATCCTCCAAAACCCCTTAACGAACACTGAACTTTAGATCTACTTTCCAATTGACAAATCGACACAACACACCACAAGCTAACGCGAACTATAAAAATAATACTATATATTTTTACGTCGATTATAGTTATATCGTAAAAAAAATATATAAGAACAAATGCTTCACAGCACATAGAATAGATATTTAAACATTCTCCTCCGTACCATTTGCCCGGACACAAAACGTACCTTTGTTACACACTTTTACCCAAAACTACGGTTTTTCTATTTATATATTCCCATCACTTGGCCATTCTTTCCTTCAACCTTCGATCATTTTACTACTAACACCTAAAAGAGGCCATTAATTTGGTAATAAATTATAAAAAAATGGAGAGTCCATATCATCACCACGGCGGCGCTAGCTCACGGCCATCGCTAGGGTTTCCCCTCGGCACCGCCCTTTTGCTGGTGGTTATCTTCAGCCTCAGCGGCGTATTCTCTTGCTTCTACCACTGGGAAAAACTCCGGCGAACCCTCGGCCACCACCACGACGGCGGAGGCGGAGACCTCGACAAGCCTCCGCCGCCGACGGCTCAGCCTCACAAGATGGGTATATTAGAGTTTATATATCTATGAGAATAATGGTGTATTGCTAAGTTGATATATAGGATGATAATTATTTATTGCAGAAAAAAGAGGAAAGCTTTACGGTAATAATAATGCCTGGGGAAAGTGTTCCTAAGTTCATAGCAAAGCCTTGTCTGCTCGCGGCGGAGAAAGAGAGGTCGATCGTCGTGAGGGTGGAAGAGCCGCCGCTAAAGCCGCCGTGATAATTGTCTATAGATAAAATTTATGAATTATTTATTAGTTAAACCGCTGCAAAAATTTATTTTTGTATGTTTATTAGCTACATTCCCTAGTTCTTTCTTGTATAGCACTTATGAAAGAAACTCTCATGTCATAAGAAGGGTCAACTGAATACTTGCAACTTAGACTTGATTGTCTAAGGTTCGGGCTAAAATGTTCGACCATTTATTAAAAATTATTTTAATTTCTGATAATTATTTTGTATATTTTAGTTTCAAATGTTCCAATGTGACTGTTCATAAAATGTAGGGTCTAAACACAACCTGAAACTCGAATATTATATGTTGAGGTCGAGCTCGGTTTATTTGAAGTTCGAAAAATTAGTGTACATAATTAAATAAAAAAATTTAAAAAAGTCATGAGTAGCCCTTAGTCTTTCGATCAACAATCACGATAAAATTAACCTGAAAAATTATATGAAAAATTTTCAATTTTAACCTTAAACATGAGGTTATATGGAACAAAATAATCTTTTTACATGTGTTCTAATTTGGGAATATCGATTATAGTCTCGCGTAATTGAAAAAAATGGAACCAATTAACATCATTAATAATTGTTAAATAAATAAATACAAAGAATATTAGTTCATACGTCGATATCTTATCATAAAAATTAAAGTTGCACACTTTTTGTTTCCACTTTGTCCCCCGACCTAACTTCATTGCGTAATATAAACTAAAGTGCTTTCACTGTTATTACCATGTTGTACTAAGTCCGTAATCATAATCTATCATTCTATATATGTTATGTTATCTTTACAACAATGACTACTTTTTTTTTTCTTTCTATCTTATGCCGTCCTTAGTTGGATCTGATCTTAATGCACGCACGCGGAAACTACTAAATGTTATCAAGAACTTGACTAAATATATCAAGAATTCTATCTTTTATATTCATAACAAATATCTATATATATATAATATATATATATATATGTATTTGTGTCTATACATAAACAATATATTCGACTGTTCCTAGATGTTTTTGGATCGTAAGATTATGATGTCAATAAGTCGAGTTTGAATCCACCATCATATATTTTGCTGCATGAACTCAATCTTAAACATTAGATATATATATATATATATGTATATATATATATATATAAGTAAGGACATAAAATACTAGTAAGATGGTAAACTATATAAATAAGCTATGTAATTTGTGACGAGTTATAGAAATTCATTCTATAAGTTATCGCAGTTTGAGCATTTTTCGTTACTCAACCTAACATAAAGATAAAGATACAAATAAAATATAGATCAACTTCCCTACCTAAAAAAGAAAAAAAAAAAAAAAGAAGCTAAAGGATGGAACTTGCTCTTATGAAAGTGAAAAAGAAAATTAAGAGTGGTAAAAGATGAGATGAATAAAAACGTACGGACGACAATAATAACATGAGAATTAAGAGAAAATTGCAGATGGAGGCCCTTCAATATTTGTTGTTTCAATAATTGGGAGTTTATCGCGACTTAGGCACATGAGAAAATGACCTTTTATAAAGACATTTTGTAGTGCGCTTATTAGGTCAATTGTTTAATCCACAACACTGAATGTAACGACGAAAGTTTGGTCGAACTAAAAAAAACATATAAAATGTCGAAAACTAATATATACATATTGTTATAATTAGAAAAAAGCAAGAATTCTGGTTTTGTCAGCAAGTTAATGGACAAAGACCTCCTTTCGATAGTGTGGAAACTCCCATGATAAGATGCGAAGATCATTCATTCTTAGGAGAAATATTAGTTAATAAATATATGTTTTTTCTGAATCTATATATATAAAAGATGGATAGTTACTCTCCTGACGAGCCACGTGGACGAGCAAACGTCCCCCCCCTTGCGACACGTGGACTTCGAAAGTTGAAGCACTCACCTTAACGTTATAAAAGAAACCCTAATAAACATATGAGACTTTTGGGGTACATCGATTACCGTTATAAAAGAGATGTCATATAACATGTAACATTTTCGTAACATTTTCATAATAATAATAATAATATATAAACATCGACCCATAAAATTTATACGGGATGTTGATGTAACTGACAATGTAATTTTATGAGTTAGGAGTTCTGATAAAGAAATTTAAGTTTTAGAGCGAAATGTGAATTGTAACAGTTTCGAATTATTTTCGAAACTTAGAGCATCTCCAACGGTTACTTCATTTTTGTGTAAAACACAAAAAAAGTACGTCTTTACTTCAATGGGACTCTATATCTAACAATAATATTGTGTTGATTAGCAGACATACTCTAGATGTAGAGTACGCACGATTATTAACACAAAAATTGTGTTGTACTTGATATTCTTACAATAATAAAAGTAAAAATAATATTAATCTCCTATTATTTATTTATATTTTCAGTTTAAATTTAATAAACTTATAATTGAATAATATGCTAAGTTTATAATTTAGTTAATTTTAAATATTAATTATTATAATTTTTTGACTTTTTAATTTTTATAATATAAAGTTTAATATAGGAATTTGATTTTATGAGTAGAAAATAGAGTTAATGGGTTGGAGTGAAAATTAATGTAGAAAATAGAGTTTATGGGTTGGAGTAAAAGCACTGCAGCAGCTGTAATATTGTGCAAAATTAACTATATTTTCATGCTGCGGGTTGGAGATGCTCTTAGTCAAGGAATTCCCAAAAATAATGAAATTGGAATAAATAAAAGTTGCGCTATATTTGATTTTCGAAGGAGGCCCATATTTTCGAAATGAGATAGAGAAATAGGATTAGGGATAACTGCAAATTTGGTCCTTCAGTTATAGGCCTACATCAGTTTTAGTCCCTCGAAAACACACGTCATCAATATATGTCCTTTAGTTTTTAACTGTTAATCAACTTCAGTTCTTTCCGTCAAGTTTGACCGAATTGACCGTCAAAACTAACGGAATTGACCGTTAGTGCCGTTAAATATAAAAAAGAAAAAAGAAAATTGCTTATATATTAAAAATGAAAATAAAATTTCAAATATATATAATAACAATAAAAATGAAAAAATAGACTAAAATTTAAAAAATAAAAAATACAATTAAAATAAAAATAAAATAAAGAACAAAATATAAATTTAAAAAATTAAAAATATAATTAAAAAAAAGAAACTAAAAATTCTGAAAAATAGAGATATATAACAAAGAAATCAAAAATAAAAATTAAATTTTAATCAAAATAAAAAATTAATTTAGAGAAACCAAAAATATAATTAAAATAAAAACAAAATGAAAAATAAATTTAAATTTTAAAAAAAACTAAAGATCAGCTTCTTTCACAATCAATATTCGCTATGCGAATTTTTTTCAACGGTCATCTCCTCTCCGGAGTGATCAACCGCACCTTTGTTGGGCGTGGTCCTGATCCCCTGCTTCCTTTTTGGGAGGACTCAATGGTTCCTCCTCCAACATTTCTTCCTTTTTAATATCATATTTCTTATTTTATTTTTATTTTAATTATATTTTCAATTTTTAAATTTTAGTCTCTTTTCTTCATTTTGTTTTTATTTTAATTATATTTCAGGTTTTCTAAATTAATTTATTTATTTTAATGAAATTTTTTAATTTTACTTTTGATTTCTTTTTTATTGTAAATATATCTCTATTTTTTAGAATTTTAGTTTCTTTTATTATAATTATATTATTAATTTTTTAAATTTAAATTTTGTTTCTTATTTTATTTTTATTTTAATTATATTTTCCATTTTAAATTTTAGTCTCTTTTTTTCATTTTACTTTTATTATATTTTTTAAATTTTATTTTCGTTTTTTAGTATTTAAGCAATTTTCTTTCTTTTTTTTTAAATATTTAACGACACTAACGATCAGTTCCGTTAGTTTTGACGGTCAACCCGGTCAAACTTGACGGAAAGGACTGAAGTTGATTAACGGTTAAAAACTGAGGGACATATATTGATGACGTGTGTTTTCGAGGGACTAAAACTGATGTAGGCCTATAACTGAGGGACCGAATTTGCAATTATCCCAATAGGATTAGGTATTTTTAATTAAATAAACCAAAAAAAAAACATTCATTAACAAAATAAACGTAAGAATACCATTAATAAAATAAAATTATTCGTACTCCCAGAATACGAGTTACTAACTCGTATTCTGGGAATACGAATTAATCTGCCGCTGACTAATTGACCCTGACCTGGCAAACGTAACTCGTATTTCCAGGATACGAGTTAGTAACTCGTATTCCTGGAGTACGAGTTACGGTGGACTGGTCAATCGTTGACGTGGAGCTGACGTGGCGCCGTAAATCGTCTCCGGAAGATACGAGTTAAACTCGTATCCCCAGGATACGAGTTACGGTGGCCCGACCAACCTGCATGGCCATGCATGTGTCGGCCAATAATAAAAGTATCTCGTACTCTGGGAGTACGAGTTACGTTAATAATTCACGTAACTCGTTCTCCTAGAGTACAAGTTACTCTTGCTCGTATTTTGCGCGTACGAGTTATTTTGATTCGTACCCCCACATTACGATATACATTTCTATATAAACCCCTCACGCTGATATCAACATATCATATCCCTTGTCGATATTTTTTAATAACTCAAACAATGGTGTCGAGTCACGTCCAAGTCGTAGTATATTTCGGCGGCGAAATAATTCAGCCATCCGATTCTACCATCAAATATAGTATCCGCCCTGTTGGGTATAGGCGAATTCGTCGCAACACTAGTTTTTCCGATTTTATATCGTTGTTGTTCGAAATTACGGGTGCTGATAGTAGTCGTTGTTCGTTGATTGTCCATGGAGAAAATGAATACTATCAACATTCCCGCAACTTTCATCAGCTTTTTCAAATCTCCAACGACAACGATCTACAATTTTTTATACATCCCGACTCAGAGAACAACTGTGTTGAGGTTTTTGTTGAAATAGTTGAAAATTCAAACTTTGATTTGAACGAAGAGCCTCATCGTAATTTTGAAGTTGGTTCTTCGAGTTATACATGTCCGGATATTCCCGATATTGCCTCAGTTACGACAGGATTCAGCAATGTTTCTCTGGAGATGCCGACGATTGGTGTTCCATTCAATATACCAGAATCCCTGTCAGAACTCGTGCCAGAACTCGTGCATGAACCCGAGGTAGACGTCGATGTTAGTGATTCAGAAGCGGACGATGATGATCCACTGTCTGAGTTACCTGATCCCAACGACGACGACGACGACGATGCCCCTGATGATACCACTCCGCTGGACTCTGCTGCTCCTATGCTGTTTCAGCCCGCTCCATTTTTCCGAACGTACCAAATGCCACCTCCTGGTAGTGACGACTACGGTGGTTACGGGGAGTTTTACGACAGAGAGAACCCTATGTTTTGTCGAGGTATGATTTTTCAAACTAAAAAACACTTACAACGTGCCGTCGACGATTTTTCGATCAGGGTTGCTAGACGCGAGTACAACGTCAACGAGAGCAGCAGTACACGTTGGAGTGTTCAATGTGATCACACGACTGATTGTCCTTGGAGACTGAGGGCAACCTTTAAGCCAAAAAAAGGTTATTGATCTATTACAAAAATTGAAGGACCACAAACTTGCTATATGAATAAGCTGGCGAGCACACATCGTAATATCTCTCGAAATTTTATTGCTGATTTGTTGGTTGGAACCGTGAAAGTCGATCCTCAATTCCTACCCAAGAATGTCCAACAACTCGTGAAGGATAGATATGGCTATGATATCTCATATACTCAAGCTTGGCATGGTCTGAAAAGAGCTCTGAAAAATGCTTACGGTACGTGGGAGGAGTCTGTTACCAAACTCCCAACATTTATGAAGGCGTTGCAGCATTACAATGAAGGGACGATCGTGAGGTGGCTGCATCTGCCAACAGAGAGACATGGACACTTCGTGCTCGGGTATGTCTTTTGGGCTTTTAAACCGAGCATCAATGGTTTCAAACATTGTCGAAAGGTTGATGTGTCGATGGTACGCATTTATACTCCATATTTAGACACAAACTACTGATTGCTACGTCGTTGGACGCCAACCAAAACGTTTTTCCTCTGGCGTTTGCAATTGTCACGGAAGAAAGTACACACTCATGGACTTGGTTCCTTACTAATTTGAACACATTTATTCTAGAGAGTGTACCAGTTTGCCTTATTTCGGATCGCCACAAAGGTATTTAGTCTTATTAATGTAATTTACTTGGTATTTTCGTCAAATCGGTTACTCTTTATGGCGTATATGGTGTTCACAGGTCTTACGGGAGCAGTAGAAGCTACTGAATTCTTTCGTCCACCAAATGGAGTGCATCGCTTCTGTCTTCGTCATGTAAAGTCAAACTTCTACAAAAAATTCAAGGATAAATTCGATCGCATTATGGCTCAGATTGCGCAAATTAATAAACGAGCGAAGCCTTGGTTAGAAAAAGTAGGGGTCGACCAATGGACGCTCGCACACGACGGTGGTTATCGATGTGATGTCATGACGACTAATATTTCAGAAGGGCTCAACGGGGTATTAAAAGGTGCTCGAATGCTACCCATAAGAGCAATCGTCGATTTCACTTTTCATAGGTAAGCTCTTACTACGGTGGAGAAAATTTTTTTAGTCGAATTTTGTTGTTATTACATTTTGTTTTATTTCTTAAAATTCACAGGTGCGTACAGTATTTTCGTGATCGCTTTCAAGAAGCATCGTCCCTAACGGCGAATAACGAAACGCTTTGGTCACGTTATGCAACGAGAATGTTTCAAAGTTGGACGGCAGAATCTTGGGATCACGTTGTATACCGTTTTGATGTCCGACAGCATACAACAGAAGTCATAACATCTGGAATTCATCAGCGCACATATGTCGTAAGGATCAATGATCGAACATGCACGTGTGGAAATTGGAACAGGTATAACATCCCATGTTCTCACGCACAAGCAGCTTGTCGTCAATGGCAAATTCACTCTGGTAGTCTAGTGGCGCAATATTACAGTAAGCATGAGTATTTGAAGACATATGAAGGTACATTTGAACCATTGCACGATGAACGGTACTGGACGCCCGAAAATTGGACTCTTATTCATAACGAGGCTCGTCGAGAGAGAACTGGTCCCGGTAGATATAGTCGAAATCGCATCAGAAATGAGATGGACAGGGGTGAAACTCGTGCTAGACAACGCGGTAGGCGTTGAGACGAACATATATTGTTGTTTCACCGTTTTTGTAGTATATATCCAACGTCCGTTCAAAATGCATTCCTTAATAGTAAATAAAATCATAATAATAAACAATAATAATAATAAATATAATCAAAATAATAAATGAAAATAAATATAATCATCATCCTAAATAATAATAAATATATCATAATAATAAATAATAATACATGTAATCATTATAATAAATAAAAATTAATATAATCATAATAAAAATATTATAATAAGTAAATAATATCAAAATAATAGTCATTACAAAACATAAAAATAATATCAAAATAATAGTCATGTGACAAAGCATTTCACATAATGACTATCGGCCATGATGAGCCAAATGACCGCCGGTCCCACAACGAGCTGGCCTACGCACTCGATTTCCTCGACGGTTGCCTTGCTCAGCATCATCATCATCCGGACTTCGATCTCATTGCAGACGTGGGGAAGGTGTCGTAAACGCCTAAAATTTGATAATGAAAATGTAGTTTTAGTAATTAATTTGATCGCTTTAAATGCCAAATTAAAGGAATATACCTGATGATCCATATAAGGCGGCTGCGAGCTCTGCTGGGCTGCAGACGATTGGAAAAAGGGCGACAAGTCGTAAAAGAAGGACGGGTTCACCTCTTCGTGAACCTGAGATGGGCTGGCCCCATACGCCTGAGAAGGTCCGGCCCCGTAGTGAGATGGGCCGGCCTCGTGTGAGTGAGATGATCCGGCCCCGTGTACGTGAGATGCGCCGGCGTCCTGTGCTTGAGATGGCCCAATGCTTCGTCGAGTTCGGCGTCGCGAGATAAACATGTCGTCCATCTGCCGCAGTAAGCTAATCGAGTGGTCATGCTCGCTGGTCTCCGCGTAATGAAGGCTGTCGTGAACCCCGCGTTCCTAAATATCGAAAAGTAAATTATATAATTTCGGCTATTAATCAAATACCATTAGTACATAAATTAAACTTATGATGGTCGACATAAACACCGCATCTCCCATCTGGAAGCCCTGTGACATCTGCCTCACATGAGGAGATATGTAGAGTCGAGTGATCCGATAGTACCACTCGTAATATCCGTCCTCCACCGAGCTGAACGTAGTCGCAGGAGGACCATTCACGACGGCGTCCTCTCGTTGATCCCATAACCCAATCCAGTATGCATGCTGTGTTCTCCAATCCATCCCCGAACGCTGTCGACGCTCGTACGTATGAAGATTCGTATCGCGATATGGCGGATTAATGGGAATTCCTTGGACTATTCCGAACTGCCGCAGTACTCGTTCGGGGTAATGAAACTCCACGATATTGAACAATATCAGTGGACACCTCGATCGACAACACATCGGTAAGCACGCTGGAGAAAGAGCGACAATCTCTGGCTCCGCCATGTTGTACGGAGTCCACGCAAATTGATGCGGCTGCATGCGATCAATGCACTCGCGGATCGTGCGTACGTTCGAATTCGTCGACGTAGTAAAATCGAAGAATGAGTTCCACCTGTCAGATATTTTCACAACATTTATAAAAGTAAGAATGTAAAATATTTCGCTACTTTCGGAATAACGACCACACCTCGCAGCATGTGGCGGGGCCGGTAAGAGTATCCCGTCGACGACATGGGGCTCCATCGTGATACGAAGATCACCCCGTACTGGCTGAAATGGCAAAATCCTCACATATGCCCATGCCTAAAACAAATCACTTGTTCTAAATAAATGTTTAAAACCATTAAAGTATAATAACGTTTTCTATATAATTACCAGCAACAGCCGTAGTGGTCCGCCTATATTTAGCTTTTTCGGCTCGCATGCCGAACAAAGCTCTCTGTATAGGAACGCCAGCACCGCACTGCCCCAACTATAATTGCTCACCTCCTCAATATCCTCCAACAGCTGAAGGTAACTCAATGATACGGTGCTGGCGCTACAATCGGGGAACATCACGGCACCGAAGAGCAGCATCGCATAACCCCGTGCTGATTGATCAACCTCTTCCTCATCGCTATCATCCGTTATCGGATTGTGCAACAACCAACTCGATAATGACTTCATCGAAAGCGCTGACCCCCTAATTTTATCTGCCGGCGGTCTAAAACCTAGTAACTCCTCACACTCATCCATCCACTGTGTGACCGTCCTAGTATAAATCATACCAGAGACACAGCTACCATCTACAGGCAACCCCCACAAGATACCTACGTCCTGTAAGGTAACAGTCGCCTCCCCAACAGAAAAATGAAACGTATGGGTCTCTTTCCTCCAACGCTCTACCAACGCTGTAATCAAATGAGGGTCAACCCTCTGCGACATACAGCTTAGACGCTGTACAGACCCATCTCGTTCAACTTTCCTAATAAGCGACCGTGAAGGACGTTCGGTGCTTCTCTAGTACCCCACACAACATTCTCTAACGCCCTAATCTTAATAGTTTTATCTAACGCTATCTCATCTAATAACAAATCCCTACTACGGTGATTTGACTGCATCGTCAACACCGAGCTATCTATATGTCCGTAAGAAGAATCGAAATCCATTCTACATTTAAAAGAAAAACCAAACAAATCGACAATCAATAAAAGCATTTGATATAATTGAATTTACACAAAAAATCGAATTTCGAATGATAACGTGGTACCCGAACTATTCGCACGTACGACGTCGTATGTGCGGCGGGTTAGCGGGCCGCGGGGCAGCGACGGAGCGTCGAGCAGCGGGCGCGGGGGGCGTCGGGCCGCGGGGCAGCGGGGCGCGGGCGGGGCAGCGTGGCAGGGCGGACCGACGGGTCGTGGCGGGGCAGCGGCACGTCGGACGGGTAGCGGGCCGTGGAGGGGCAACGGGTCGCGGCTGGGGCAGGTGGTCGCGGCGGGGAGGCGGGGCAGCGGCGCGGGGCGGCGGGGAGGCGGGGCAGCGGCGCGGGGCGGCGGGGCGCTGAGGTCGCGGCGGGGGCTGAGATCGCGGCGGGGTCGTGAAGGCACAGGCGGCGGGGCAAAGGCGGCCGGTGAGGGGTGGCGTCTGCGTCGGCGTCAGTGATGCGAGCTTCGTCGTCGTCGTCGTCTCGTCTCGTCGTCGTCTCGTCTTCTTCGTCGCGACGAGGGTTTTAAAAACAGATCTAATTCGTACTCCAGGAGTACGAGTTATAGTAACTCGTATTCCAGGAGTACGAGTTAGTCCACGTTGGACGCACGCGCCAGCGTGCCCTAACTCGTACTCCTGGAATACGAGTTACTAAATCGTATTCCTAGTATACGAAAATGTTTATTTTATTAATAAGTTCTATTATTTCGTTTATTTTGTTAATGAATGTTTTTTTTTGTTTATTTAATTAAAAATACCATAGGATTACTTAGGCTTACGGAAAAATTCGTCACCACCACCTTGTCTTATCATCACAGGTTTCGAAATCTTAATGCTATTATCTCATAACCGTTGGCAAGAAAGCCCTCATAATCAAAAGAGAAACGTTGAGCAGAAGGCATCCGAGCGAAAATAAGAAACTCAGCATAGGAGCTTTAACAATTCGAAAAAAAATTCAGATTTTCTAAGTTAGATTAATTTCTCTTATGCTTTGTGTGTTTAATGTGCTTTCGATATATATATGCCTTTACGTGTCTTATGAAATGATTGGAGATTTTCGAATGTTGTAGTGTTTAGTAAACCCAGGTTCTTGAGCTTTAATCCACGTTCATGAGTGTTGATGATATATGAGTTTTGGTGATTTTCGAATACCTACTGTTCTTGAGGGTTTTGAATATTTTCGTATATAATCTACTGTTTTTTGGCTTAGGAAGAATTTCGAAAGGTTAGAGCTATGATTTTTGAAAGAAATTTTCCATAGTATTCGATTTTCGAAATAGGATTTCGCGATTTGTATCGAAAAATATTTTTGAAGTATGTGGGATTTTCGAAATTGTGTTTTTCGCAAGGTGGTAGATTTTCGAAGTATAGATGTTTGAGAATTATTTTCGAAAGAGTGTTGATTTTCGCAAGGTACTAGACTTTCGAAAATCTAAGCTTTCGAAAATTATTTTCGAAGCTTATAGTAATATTCGCAACTTAGTAAAATTTTTCGAAACATGTTAATTCTTTAGCGGGCTGATATTCAATTTCGCGGGCCGATTTGAATTCGTGAACTTGAGACTTTTCGGGCCGGTATTAATTCTCGTGGGCCAACTGATTTTCGCGGGTTGGGAGAGGGAGAGGGCTTTTCGCGACCTGAGACTATGTCAAAATTATTTTCGAAACCTGAAATTTGCGGAAGGCTTTCAAGAATAATTTCCGAAGCTTAAGTTTCGAAAATTATTTTCGAAACTTAACAATTTTCACAACAGGTCTAATTTTCGAAACAAGGCCTTTCGAAAATCTTTTTTTTTTTTCGCACCTTACAAAATTTCGAAACAAAATTTTCGCAACGTCCAATTTTTTTATAATTAGCAGATTCTCGAAATCAACTGATTTTGGAGGGCGAACGACATTTTTAATCCTCGATGTTTGGGGCATGGGCTTTTCTGGTCCCCATGTTCCGAGGTGATACTTTTAATCCCCAATGTTATCGATTTTGAAAGATTTTGGTCCCTCGATTAATTTAATTGCTAATTTAGACGAAATTTAACACGTGAGAGCCCATAATCTCCTTTTACTCGACAGAAAACGTCATAGCGCATCTTTTTCTTCGACTTAAACGCACGTGAGCATCATTACGTATCACATTTAACTCATTTTCAAGGTTGTCGATCCTTTCCTAAATGTGATGTATAATGATGTTCATGTGCGTTTAAGTCGAAGAAGAATATGTGTATGAGGTTTTACGTCGAGTAAAAAGGAAATCATGTGCTCTCATGTGTTAAATTTCGTCCAAATTAGCGATTAAATTAATCGAGGGACCAAAACCGTCTAAAATCGGTAACATTGGGGACTAAAAGTGTCACCTTGGAACATGGGGGACCAGAAACGCTCATGCCTCAAACATCGGGGACTAAAAATGTCGATCTCCCGATTTTGGAACCAAATTTTCGAAACAACTTACTTTCGAAAGAAGATTTCAATACTTGAACTAATTTTCGAAACTTAGCAATTTTCGATATTTTTAGTTCGAAAATATTTTATGCTTACTTGACTTAGCAAATAGACTGATGTACCAATGCTTTCATGTCCAGAGGTCCAAAACCCTAGGGATTTACCAAGATTTCTTGACTGCTAATTTAAGGAAGACAGGTAGGTGAAATTTTCATCTACAATACGTAAATGCTTACATGATAATTACGTGCTTCTGTGACTTGATGAATTATGCAATGTATGGACAATTTTAGTGTTTACGCTTTATATACATGGCATATGCATATCATACCAGAGCGAGGGATATTTACACCGTAATTGAGACGGTGATGACTTGACGTACTGATGAGCGGGGAAGATCGAGATTATTTTGATTTATGACTCGTGGAGGAGTCGAGGTTAGTACTCATATGGCACCTGACGACAGACAGGCGTGATCGATCTGTCTACTCGGGCATGAATGTCCCGAGGTGCAAACCGTCTTTGTTGTATTTTAGCGGAAGGAGAGACCTAGTACTCCCTATGTTCCAATATGAATGTCGTTAAAGAACTTCCAAGTTCCACACATACTAAGAAATGAGTTAAAAAGTCTCTTATATCCCTCATTAATTATTTGTCATGTCATTATTATTCCACTTATTGGTGCATGTGCAATGCACGTTCAAGTCCTCTTTTACGTTGGTGTAGTTTTTTTGTATAGAACTTTGTGTTGTTATTTAATATGAGGGGCAAATATGGAAATCTACACATAAATTTTTTTTGAAAAAACAAAACGACATCCTTTTAAGGAAAAAAAATTATGTAGAACGACATTCATATTGGAACCGAGGGAATATATGGTTATTGTGGGCATAGGATCATATGTCACAACCTATGGCCTTCAAGGATTATTAAGCATGCTCATTATATTATAATCTACCAAGATTACACAAATGCATCTACCTCTATCTACTATTTAGTTCTGATTCATAGTTTTATTCCATGTTATTAATAAAGTTATTGAGAGGATAAGAAGAATGTTTCGTTTCCTAATGATATAATTTTTTATTCAACATAAAAAAGCTCAAAATATAACTAAAAATAAATAAACATATTACAATTTGGCCCAAAAAACGAAACGGATACCCCAAAAGACCCTCAGAGGCAAAGCTAAGTCATCATTGAATTTAAAGCCCAATAAATTACGCAGAGGAAAATAGGAAAGGATTCTATTCAATTGTGGTAAAAGATGAATAAATTTGTGAGACACCATTTTGTAATATTCTGTGTACGTATTATCTGGGAATTGGGCCAGATATTTCTGATGTTATTTCACTATCACATGTCTTATCGAATAATTTGCAATTTGTTTTTATTACCTATGTCCGAATAAGTACGTTTAATCCTATGTGAAACGACCAAATTGTAATTGATGAAATAATGCTCTACGAGTATCCAACAGTGTTGAAATTAAAATAATAGTATCCAAGTTCTAATTATAATAATGGAGATCTTATTTCAGATATTTGCTTTCCAAGATTACAAGGGCCCCACAAATCTGACTCTTTGGATTCAATTCAATGACGTTATCCAATGTATCGCCAACTACTTTGGAAATGGAAAAGGTCCTCCAATACTCATTATTATATTAGTAATTGTTTAACGATTTCAATATAATATACAGAGAAATGGATAATTAGTAATTCGCCCATAATTAAATGGACCCTTTTCCCTTTAATTTTCTCTCCGTGTGGGGCCAATTTTTAAATATGAATCACACGTCACCATTTTCATGGTCGAAGCACGTAACTCTACACACACCGTATGAAATCTTGATTACATAAATTAAATGCTTTGCTCAAATATAGCTTGATGTTGATACATTTTCATTCATTTTCTTAAAGCAATTAAATATCCTTCAAGCTTAGTCCATCTGGCGTGGAATTTATTTTAGATAATTTGATAAATTTGTTAAAACTTTAAATGAGATTATAGTTGTCACCCAACTCAGCATCAAAAAGAGTCCAACTCTCTCTCTCTCTCTCTCTCTCTCTCTGCAAACCGAGTAAGTAATAAAGCATCTGCTTTTCTCTCTCTATCTCTAATGGAGGACAATCGAAAGTGCAATGACGCCGCCGCCGTCGCCGCCGCGAGGGTAAAACTTCTGGTGAGCTACGGCGGAAGAATTCAGTTTAGGCCGAGCGACCATCAGCTCGCCTACGTCGGCGGAGACACCAGGATCCTCGCCTTGGACCGAAGCACCAACTTCTCCCAAATCGTCTCCAAGCTCACCTCCCTCTGCGGCGGCGACGGCGACGGCGCGTCGATCTCCGTCAAGTACCAAATCCCCGGCCTCGACCTCGACGCGCTCATCTCCTTGACCGACGACGACGACGTCGTGCACATGATGGCAGAGTACGACGACCGCCGCATGCAGGCGGCGGGGGCCGCGAGCGACGGCGGAAGGCCCACCAGGCTCCGCCTATTCGTCTTCGACGCCGCCGCTCCGAAGCCGGCGCCGATCCCGAACCCGGATTATCTATTTGGGTTCGATAAAGAGTACCAGGCGGCGGTGATCGGCGGGCCGCCGCTGGATCTCTTGCAGATTCCGGGAATGGGTTCGCCGGAGGTTTACCGGCTGTCGGCGGTGGTGGGAAGCGAGCCCTACGCCGGCCACCGGGAACAGCCGGTCAAGGGTGCATTTTTGCCGGTCGTTAATGTAATGCCAGCGAAGCAAGTGGTGGGGAATGTTGGTTGCGTCGAAGGTAAAAGTTAGTCAAACATAATTTTGACTCGGAGTGAATTCGATTTGTAGTAAATATTTTGTGGTGAAAGTGAGATTCTCTGTATTTTAAGGGACTCGAGTTTAAAGAACCTTTTTACAACACACTGCTTTACAGAGAGAGAGAGACGACCAAAAGGATACAAAATGCAATAAATACAATAACTAACTGACAAACAAATTACGACAGTGCCAGAAGTTAATGGACTACGCAGCAACGATCTCTCTCTGCGTGACGTCGCCGGCGCGGCCACCGATGCCTCCGTCGGCGGCGGCGGCCGGCAAGGAACCTCCGTTAGCTGAAGACCCGTTCTTGACAGACAATGTAGAACTTTCATTCAACTTTTCATCCTTACCATCTTCTGATTCTCTTACCACATCGTTTTCGAGTTTTCCTTCATTTCCTTCGCTCGTCGATTCGTTCGCCTTTGTAGCTTTGGCTCCTGGGAAAAGACTGCTGTACCCTCTCTTCTTCGACGAATCGCCGAGTATAAATGCGAGCAGTATACCAGGCAGTAAGAACCGTCCTTCTTTGACCTTATAAACATCCCACAAAAGATAGCAAATTTTGCGTCAAAAATACGCTAAATTAAGTAAAAGATAACCGAATCGTAACTAATTTACTTCGATGGTGCCCGATTTAAGGTTGATCAATGCGATGCCTTTTCCGTAAGGATAGTATTCAGAGAATTCCACCGCCGTAATAAGGTGAGATTCAAGTTTGTGCTCGGATTGGTGTTTTTCGCAGCGCCTTTTTTCATAGTCAAGCCTTGCGCCGGGGAAAATTCTTACCTGGTAAATAAAAACATAGGATAAGAAAACACAAATCAGAATATTTAAGTCGGCTCAAACACTTACGCTGTAAGGACCAATTACGTCCAAGAGTTGGCCATCGTAATCATCATCGTCGACGTAAGGCATGACTGTAGCCCATTGAGAGTTTGCCAACAACCATTTGGAATTTATATATTCGGCAAAAGTGCGCTTTTCGCCCGATTGAGTTACGCCAACAACGCATATTCTGCGCCCTTTTTCATTCTTTGGCTTCTTCGAATCCCTATTCGTTAAGAGACACGACGAGCTTGTCAGTATATACACGCACACTGCACTGTAAACAACTAAAAAAAAATGATTTATTACCTCATCTGAAGGGTGAGAATCGAATTCCCAGCATCGTCGAAGACGTGCGTCGAGCTTTTAGAAAAGTGGGCCCGGGAAGGTAATGGGAAAAGGCAAGAACTTTTCGAAAATGGCTTCGAACGAATCATACTAAGTACGTAAGGGGATTGAGAAGGTGTAGTAACGGAGATGGCCACTCTTAGGCCGACTCGTCGCGATTCGACTGTGTCTAAACTTGGATAATCCAGATCTATCCATTTCTCCACTGTAAGATTTGAGTTCGGCGAGAGAACGCTTTGCAAAGGTATCGAAGCAGTGCCGAGAATTTTAGACGAGTTCGGCAATAGGGGCAAGCTCGAAGGCAAGAACGAAGTGAGTTCGAACAACAAGTTCCCAATCGACTGGCACTGGAAATAAGCCACTTGTTTCTCGCTGGTCTCCGAGAAAATCGTAAGGCTCCTCTTTACGTTGAAGACCGAATCGGGCTGCGTTTTGCTGAAAGATGCGTAGAGGTTTCCCCTGGGTCCCTCCGGGAGGTTTCTTACGGCAACAAACTCTAACATGACCTGAATTTTGTAGCATTAGAAACATATGTTTGAAATTATTTATCCCACACTGGGAAAAACCAACTTCCCGCGACTCAGTATATAAATCGGAAGAGGTCTATCCTCACCAACTGGTTTCAGGATAGATTGCTTTAACGTGGCATCACAGCCTAAGCCAATGTTAGAAATAAAACGACCTAATAGCTAATTCTAGTGTTGGAAACTCCGGCCCTCACAATCCGAGTGTCAAAGACTTCGGCCCCCAAAATTCCCAAAATAAACTGATACCTTTCTTCTACTAAACTAGCCATATATATAAGGGCCGAACAAATCTTAAACCCAAATATATCTCAACCGTCTCCTAATAAATCTAAACTAAATCTAATGCAAATTCAAATTCAAATTTAAACTACTAATTAATTAAAACTTAATTAAATAATAAAAATTATGTTATCCTAACAGCCAACCACCCATTTAAAGAAAAATTCCACGTCTAAGGTTAGATAAGAAAGAAACCTGTCTAAGGGTGATGTGCCTGTTGGAATAATATATGGTTTTGTCGCTAACCAATTGGTAACACCCAATTCCAATAAAAAAAATGACACGTGTCACATTACACCCTACTCTAACAATGCTAAAAGACACATACATGTGTTTCACTAAATGAACATGACGCATGTCATACTTTTAATGGGAGTTGGGTTATACCCAATTGGGTAGGTAAGCCAAGACAATAATATAGATAAATTACCTCGATAACTTCCACGTTTGGGAGCGTTATGATCTTCTCATCTTCACCAACAGGCAAATCCTCGGTAATGGTTCCAACGTACGGTGTCGTCCTGACGGGGGAAGGGGCATTGCCACGGTACATAGCTCCGACCCTCCAATACCTATGACCGTACATGGCCTCGTACGTCTTGGTCGTCCCGGAAAACCCGACGTCGAGCTTCTGACCTTTGGACCTGTCCGAATCTGTGTCGTCGTGGTCTAAGATCTTCCCCATGATCCTCAAAAGATCGTTGCAATAATATATCGGATGCAACTGATGAGTGTGCCATATGAGGTCGATGTCGTAAGTAGGAACGGAGAAGCTCTTTATGGACCTCTCTTGATTTCTCTTTATCAGGTGTAAGAAAGCCTTGTACCTTGCCACCGCCCCTTCGAGATAGGTCGCATCCTTGAAATACGGTCGAGAGACCTAAAAAAAAAAACAAGTTTACTACACGACTTGAATATTTTTTTCGTACTGTAATTTTAGGGGTTGTAGCATTATAGGGTCATCGATTTAGGGGTTGGCACTTTAGGGACGGTAACTTTTTTTTAAAAAAAAAAGAAATTTAGCGAGATCATTTGCCGGAATCCTATATTTTGCCGGAAATACTAGGATTCCGACGAATTTACGTGGTGACGTTATACGGACAATAACTTTCAAAATTAAGCAATTTCGAGACAAAATTTAGAGTTCTGACGTATAATGTCCCTAAATTGCTTAGGTTGTAAATTATTGTTCCAATAATATCACCCCCTAAATTCTATGTCCCTCTCCCTATAAAGCCACCACCCCCTAAATTACATGACTAAGAAAAAGTAATTAACCCTTATTGCTCCTACTCCATAGTAAAAGCAGAGAAACATTCCCTATCCATAGTGTCCAATTTAGTTACCTGGTAATTGAATGGGCTTTGTCTCCTAACAGCAGAGACAATATCGTACTTTGTCCATTTCTCTTCCCCGACTTTGCCATCGTATTTTCCGCCCCGACGGGCCCGAGCAGAGTCCAACCCGTAAGGTTCTTCGGGGTATATTTTTCTCCATATTTCTTCAGTTTTGTCTTTCGAACTTTCCTCCTCCACGGAAGATACGACGTTTCCATTGTCGAGAATTCTACCGTAGAGTTCCTCACAGTCTTTCTTATACCTAACCTAGAAAATGTTATTACAGCATTTTCATTCAATTTTACCACAAAAAACAATTTTAAGGAAAGGCATTTGATACAGTACACATACTGGATTGAGCCTATGACAGTGCCAAATCCATTCGCAATCTAATGGAACAACCAATGGACCGTCGAAGAAAGGCGATTCGTTGTGTTTCGACAGCAATGGTAGCCAATAAGCATTATACCTTACAAAAAAAAGTTATGGCAAATGTGGAATGAATTTTTATTACAAGGATTTCTGAAGTAGTACTGAATCTACTACCTACATATTCGCCTGAAATAGCTACTAAATTTGCTTTTTCGCTATACAAAATCAGATGAAATTGGATGTATATTCACGAAATCAACAACACAACCCATAATTTTCAGACTGCAATTTACAGAAAAACAACTCGAAAGCTTTGATTGATCTCACCTGTGAATGGCCTTATCCAACCCAGGGCCTTCGTACAACCAGCGATTTCTGTCGACGACGGCGAGAAATCTGAGCTGCTTCTGAGCTGCCTTCAAAAGGTCTACGCTTATCTCTATGCTTTGAGATTCTTTCCATTCAAATTCCTGCTCTGCCTCCATCGCCTAAAAACAGACAAGGAAATCAACTGTTTCAGATATCGATCTCATAATAATTTCAGCCAGGAAAGAGAAGTATTGTTACTTGATAATCGATCGCAACCATGGTTGACGTTTACTATTTGGATAGACAATAGCTGATCAAATTGTTGGAAATGATGGTGAAGGTTTTGAGAAATATCCTTCCTAAAGGTTTGCTTATATACCCTATCGCGAATGTTTGAATAGTAAAAGATTCGAGAGGAAATGACGAAATTGCCCTTGTCTTACCTGAATGAAACTATGAACGGACGGCGTTAGAGTTGACTTAGCTAAGGTATGACCAAATGTAATACAAGCGACTTTCATCAAGGCTTTTTTTCTTTTATTTACGCAAGTCATTTAAATTAAGTAATTTACATCATATATTGTATAAAATTAATAAAATAAGTATTCTTGTGACCGGGACTAATGACATTGCTAATACCACGAAAACACCACTGAAATTTGGTATTATGAATTAGTTCTCGTTTCCTTCTAGGTTTTAGTATGATAGTCCCTAGTATCTTTCTGTATTGAGAAGGCATGTTTAATAAATTCTATATCTCTGTTGATATATTAAACTATCATTAAGAATAACATTATTAATGCAAAATACCAACTGAAAAAAACAGATCCCATATTTTCAGGCGACTTGCAACAGCCCATTGTGCCTTAGCAGCGGCTCCGGCGACGGCTCCCGCCCACGGAATTCGACAAATACCTAAGTCACAAAAAATAAAATATATATATATATATATATATTGAAATTTCCATCTTCATCATCTTCATCTATATATATATTCTCACCTCTAACGGCGCCTTTCCGCCGCCAAGTGCGAGGACGGTTTCTCTGAATCTCCGCCCCGTCTCCTTAACAGACTGCAAAAGATACGTATTTTTTTAATAATACGAAAAATGCAGTAATTACGACAATCAATAAAATAAATAATTAAGTAAATACTGTGTCGTTATCCAATCCAGCGTCTTCGAACGCCGAAAATGCATCCGCCGATAAAACCTCAGCCCACTGCATATGGTCGACTCGTAAGTTAGGTTTAGAGCAAATTTCATAAATAAGGGAGTGTTTGGTTTGTGGAAATTAGTAGGGAAAAGAAAATGAAAATACGTTTTCATGCTGATCGGAGAAACGGATAAGGAAAAGAAAAGAAAATCTAGTTTAGTTTTGGACTTAAAACTAAGAAAAACTGATTTTCTCACCAAATGGTGAGGAAAATGAAAGATTTCTTTTCCACCCTACTTTCCTCACTCAAACCAAACACAATGTAAGTATTATGAGACGACGAGAAAAAAAAAAACTGTCGAACCTTATAACTGTAATAACCGGCGGCGTAACCGCCGGCGAATATATGCATGAAACCACATAGGAATCGATCCTCTCTGAGCGGAGGCATTACTTGAGTTTTCTCGGAAATCCTACGGTCCACGTCGAATACCGACTCTGAGCCGCCCGGCGCGTACTTTGTGTGCAGTTCGAGATCCAAAATCGAGAATCGAATCTGCGGTACATAAATTTACGCAGTTTTTTTTGTTAGGGAACTTTACAATTGAGTCCTCGGCTGCTAAAAAATATTACCTGTCGAAGGCTCATAGAGCCGGCGCGGAAAGTTCGAGCGGCGAGGAGCTTTCTGTATATCTCGTCGGGAATGCTTTTCCCAGTTTCGTAATGCTTACCGATGCTCAACAAGGTACCCCTGCAATATCGATAGAAGTACCAACCGTAAATTAAACGTTGGGTTAGTTATTTTTTTAGTCCTGTAATTAGAGGATTTGGAATTACTGGGACATATGGCATTATACGGACAATAACTTTCAAACTAAGCAATTTATAGACATTATACGCTGAACTGAAATCCTAGATTTTGTCCCAAAATTGCTTACCTTTAAGTTATTGTCCATATAATGCTAACCCCAAAATTTGTAAAAGTCCTAGATTATACACCGAAACACTAAATTTGGCTTATAATGACCTGAAATTGCTTAATTTTTTTTTTCTTCAGTTATCGTTCCTATAATGCCACTCCCCTTAAATTACAGGACGAAAAAAATAATTATGCCTTAAACTATCAACTACCCCCGAGAAAATTTCATTTTTAATCCTGACGCACATTTTTTTAATTTTAGATAAGGCTCGATTGATAACCTGTGGTAGCACCAGTTTTCCATGAACTGGGAAGGCAATTCGACAGCGTCCCACTCGACGTTCCTTATGCCAGAAACAAGGCCTTCGTCCTGTCTCGTCAGCATGTGCTGAAGTGCATGGCCGAATTCATGGAATACCGTCTCGACCTATGCAGAAAGATTTTAGCATTAGCATATTTGATGACACATAAATCAAAGGTTGCAGTTTTTCGACAGTAAGTTTCAAAATTGAAGCAATTTGAGGACAATTAACGACAGAACTTTGAAACGCTTTGTCCTAAAATCGCACTGGCTAATTCAGGTGTCCTCAAATTGCTACAATTTCGAAACTTCTTGTCCTAAAATTGCCAAAATTTAGGATTGGTTTACCTCGCGGAATGTCATCAAGCTGGGCTTGTCCCCGACGGGCGGCATTTGGTTGCAAACCATATGTGCGACTGGCAACCTAGGAGACGAGCCGTCTTTAGACAGTGCACGGCTTCGACCAACAACCTCGCCCATCCATGCGCCTCCTCGTTTTTCGGACGGGCGCGAGTAAGGATCGAAGTAGAAGTACGCAATCGGTTTACCCGAAGAGTCGTTTACTCGGTAAAAGCGAACGTCCTTGTCCCAAACCTATGGATGAAAAGGTTTGCATTTTATTACATAAAAACAACCCCTTTAGCCTAGCCCCAGACAAATCGCGTTACATATAAAAAAAGATTGTTTTTCTTACAGGAGCTAAGCCATCGGCTGGCTCGATGCTGATCCCGAATAAGTTATTCGCAAGACTAAACAGGCCGTCCATGACTTTCGGCAGCGAAAAGTAAGGCCTCAATTCTTCCTATCGAAATCGAAAGTATATGTAATGTTTGTTATGAAACGAAGAATAAAAAAGTATGAAGTGCGTAATAGTGATGGAAAGACTCACCTCGTTTATTTCGTATTTCGATTCCCTCAGCCTTTCGCTCCAAAAACTGATGTCCCACTGTTTCAAATCATCAGCTTCTGGTGCACCTTGTTCCTTACAGAACTGTTTGAGGTCTTCCATATCTTCGAAATGTTCAAAAGAAATACAATTATCATCTGTTATAACTTTCCTTTTCTATGTTTTTTTTGCTGTAAACACATTTAGCAAATCATTTTATACAGGTTTCCTGAAATTGGCAATTCTCCCATTAAAGAACCAATCTTCATCATCAGCTGATAGGTTGCCTTCAAAGTACTAACAACTAATAATGACAAGTAAAGAAGAGTAATCCTAACGATATCATGCCTCGATTACCACTGCTTTTGCCTAAAAAAAATAATTAAAATGTGAATCTACAATACCTTGAACAGCGGGCTGCCATGAAGCACTACGAAGTTTCTCGAGTAGCTCCTCTGCCTTCTCAACTGTGGCCATCTTAGTCGCCATGCTTACCTCAGCATAGTTATTATAACCGAGCAGCTTAGCTTTCTCCAACCTAAGCTTCAAAATCTGATCAATAATAACCGTATTATCGAGTTCTCCCTCAGAGGCTCGTGTTAAGTAAGCGCGGTAAACTTCCTCGCGCAAGCTTCGATTTTTCGCGTGCTGCATCACAGCCAAGAAACTCGGGGCGTCCAATGTGATAACCCACGGCCCATTTTCTGAAGTAGCATTTGCGTGGCCCTATACAAAATGAAAATAGTTTAGGGCATTGGCTTGCAATTATTACAAGATAGGGATACTACGTATTAGTACCTTAGACACTGCTGTCTGAGAGGCCAATCCTAGAGCTGTAGCGGGCAAGCCTTCGATTTCTTTCTTGTCTGTGATTAATTTCTCGAATTTCTTGGTTGCGTCGAGGACGTTTTCACTGAACTTTTGAGAGAGTTTGGCTAGTTCCTGGGTACCATCGTCGAAGAGTGTTGGGGAATATATCAAATTTAAAAATAATACACATCAGTCACTTAATTAAAAAATAATACGCATGCATTTGAGAAAATTACACGTCTATGGCTATGTAATGAAAAGATCAGCAAGCATAGACGACAAGGCATGTTGGAAATATAATAAAAATCAGCTTAAGCTTTTAGGTGGAGTGGTCATTTAAAGAAGAGAATAACCATCGAGTGAAGAAAAAATGTCGAGAGTTGAATTTAAACCCCATAAATATCATTTCTAAAAGCAATTGATAAAAACAATAGCGCTTTTTGCGCATATAAATATCAGATTGAAATCGACATCGATGGCACCTGTTCAATCTTGTTGAATTCCTCTCTTTTATCATCTTCTAGGGCTATGCCATTCAAAACAGCGTCCTTTATCTGGGCTGCAGAAGTGGGGCAATACTTTAGCGAAACAAAACTAACAATTAAAAGCATAATATAATCGCTCGGGCAACACAATTGAAAGAATCTTAAGAATTAGTGGCATGCGATATTATGGAGGGCAGAGGGCTTACCTTCAACTATGCGTTTACGAGCATTGCTCAACGAATCCCAGTCAGGCGATTCCCTGATAGCCCTAAATGCGTTGTAGATCGGCTTGCTCTGACCTAATTTAAGCTCAAATGCGACTTTTTCTGGCTACAATTCACAAACGAAAGAAACTTCATCAACGTAGTGGCTACAAATCAATGATAAACCAAGATTCACTTCACAGAGTATACATAATCAATCGATCTCAAAATCACAAGCAAGATGAAGAAAAACTCCACTGAAAGTAAGCATCTCAACAGCATTCGAAGGCTGACATATGGGGATGAATATCAATTCGCATTGATAAACTAGTTATAACTTCTAGTAATATGTTCTTGTACGTATTTATAAGCGAAGCAACATTTGATTAGATTATTGAGCACTTCAATTTACCTGAACTTCCTCAATGGCGGAGCGAAGATCAGCGTTGTCTTTGACAGATTTGAGATGTAAAACTGCGCCCCAAACCACTGCTAGACAGTCAACTATCTTCTCCAATGGCTCAACAAGCTTCGGCCAACTAGGCTCGACTTTCCTCTCCAATTCATCCAACTCAGTTTCCTACAGTGCACTCAATTGAAATCAATAACTGATGAAAAATTCAAATATGCCGCTTTACGTTCATTTTGGACGAACGAGTTCATTCGGGATAAATCCCATGAGAAAGAGAAACGACTAGACTCACACCCATCTTTTTTTTTTCCGATAAAAGATTGAAACTAAAAACATGCCCCACAAAGAGAATTTAGAGCCAAGACTCTTGTGGGATTCAGTGAAAAAAAAAATTCAATAGCAATCTCGCCCATAAATTCACAAAATTCAAATTCAATTGTTGGGATTCAGATTCCATTTCAACCCAAAGAAGGGTATAATCGAATGATAAGCATTACATCAAAAGAACAAGAAAAAAAACCTCCACTTTGAAAGAAAAAAAGAGAGAAACTCATACCAATTGCTTAAGCAACGCACGCATGCCCGGCCTGACATGGCTGGCGTCGATGGAATCGAAAGGCGGGAAATCGAATTCCTTAAGCAGCGGATTATAATCGGTCTCCGCCATCTGTACGGAATCGGAAAAGGCTCTTACGGACGATACCAATCGGCGGTGAGAACGATTGCTCAACGATTTCCCAGCCGTCGACTTAGAGAGGTACAGGCAAAGCGAGAAGGATGACGACCAAACGGGGCAAGGACGACACGTGGCAGTAGAACGGCGGGAGCGGTAAAATAGGGATTTCGAAGGAGACGAAGAAGCTCTTCTCGCCGGCGTCGCCGCCGTGGGTTTAATAATCGGGCAAATGGGTTGTGGGATCTGGATTGAGCGAGCTAGTGAGCTGCGCGCGGCCATGGAAATTGGGTCTATTAGCAGTAGTAGAATGAGAGAGAAGATGAGCTGTGATTTTTGGGTCAAATTTAAGCTTGGGCTTCGTTTCCACTTCATTCTCTCTTTCTTTTGGTCCTTCGATAAATATCAGAAATAACGATAAAACGCCTATGATGACGAGTTATGAATTATGTATGATCTTATTCGTTGTTTTACGTAATAAATATTTGAAAGCTTATGGAAACTCTTAAACCCTTTCTAAGAGTAACCAAACACCTTAATTCTTGATTGTACAATCATACTTTACTTACCACGCATGCCAAGATTGTCGTGTCCGTACAATGTAAATAGGCTACTATTTGTTAGTACAACCTTTATAATTGGCATAAGGGAAATTGAGTCATGTGAGACCCCGAACGAATTACTTACTTTCTTATATTATTTTTCAATTAGAAAAACAAGTAAATTTGTAACTTTTCTTTTATCATGCTCATGTTATGCTTCTGCGTACATGTGATAGTTCACCGTGATTGTGAACTCGCTTTCCTTAGGGTATCACGTTTCCCTCAATTGTACGCTACTCTTCCTATTTTCCATCATGTAAACTAGTATTTTTTAGCACACCCTATGTGTGTGCAATAAAATAAAATTAACAATTAATTAATAGTTTTAATAAATAATATACTAAAAATAAAATTTGGTAGTTATGTGATAAGTTAAGATTTTACGAACATCTTAGACCCGAAAAATTGCGTAATTCCATCATTATATGTCTAAATGTCCATAAATATTCTATCGAATGCTACTTTTCATATTTGACAGGTAACAGAGCTAAAAAAGGGCCAATAATCGGGAACGAAGTTGGGCCAAAAATCAACCCAAACTATATAAGCCCAAAGCCAAGAAAAAAACAATAAATCAGCCCAAATATTCCAGTCCACTAAGCAGCCCATCAATAGCCCAACTCACATATACATACAATATAGATAGACACAACGATGAAAATTAGAGACTATGATCGAACTTTTTCATTGTTGAACAAAATGAGAGCACACGCGCGGAAAAAAAGGGAAGAAAAGAAGAAATATCTTCGCGGCTGAGCAGACACGCAAGCAACGCACGAAACAAGGAAGAGAAAAGCTGGAGAAACTTGGGGAGGTTTGTTCGATCGTGTTTCTCCTCATTTCTATAAATACATTTACAAAGGAGAGCTGAGAGGGACATAAGAAAACCACTAAGCACATACCTAAGAGATTCTCCGACGCTCAAGGCCACGTTCACGAAGAAATAAGGCAGAGCACTCACCTATCGAAGCCTCGTCAAGCTGCCACCATCCATCAAGCAACGCAGGCAGCTCTAAGGGAGAGCACAGAGCTGAAAAACACAAACGTATATCATATTCCATCCTTTCAAATATTGCTTAAGGCCACCTGAAATAAAATTCGGCAGAGCAACCAACACAGGCATCGCAGCCCGGGCTGCCGTGGCTTTGAATCATCAAGGTCGCTGCTCTTCGTTCGCATCACACAGCTGACGTCTCCCTCACGCTGAACGTCCGAAGGGTTGAGAACTCGACGGCGTCTGTGCTGAAAAACCCGAGGAGCTGCTGCAAAAACAGGGCAGATTTGGTGCTTGCGTTTGTTGTGACAGAAGAAGCAGTTTCGGCAGAAAGCTTATTACGGGAGCTGCAACCGAGGTGCTGTTACGGGCAAATCAACTAGGAAACTAAAGGAGCGCAGCGGGACAGAAGCAGTGACAGAATATCGGGGCTGTGACAGAGTTCCTACGAAGCTGAAACTGGAACTGAACCGAGGCCATGTGACTGAAAGGAGCTGAAACAGAAACGGGGCAGCCGCTGTGCAGACGAACGCCAGGAGAGCTGAGACGAGCCCACCACCTGTTCGGCGGAAGTACTGTGAGGGTGTATTTCTATCTTTTCTTTTACTGTTTTAATTATGTGTTTGTTTAAATCGTCGTTATTGTCGTTAATTAATATGTGTGTTTAAGTCTCTATGTGATTAAGGCCGTAGTAGGCCAGATTATGAATTCGTAATATTGGTGTTCGTATTTTATTTAATCATATGAATTGCGTTACGTATTTCTTGTTTGCGCTAAATGCTTGCATGTGTCTGATCATCATATGCATGAGTCTTGATTGGTTTATGAGACTGAGTAAGTGATTAAACCGGTTAGAACAATAAACAAGGAGTACCACGACGTAAAACCGACCAGAGATGGAATTCGGTTTCGTACGTGTGGTTACCGAGACCTTAGGCGCCGAAAGCGTTTAAACTCGGGGAAACTCATAAAGCCGAATGCGTGCGGAGTAACTACAGTCATATAGGGATATAGTTGATTGGTTCACTCTTGCATAGGGTTGCTATACACGCGAGAGCGGGTAGTACGTACTTAAGGAATTTCTACCTTAACTAGATTTATATTTTTTAGATAAAATCGATCGCATGAATACGTAGGAAAATTTTGTGCCGAGCACGTGCCTTGATCACATCCGTCGTCAATTTATCCATTTGCTATCTTGTTTATGTTATTTGTTATTTGTATTTTTATTTCTTTTATTAAATCCACAAACTATAAATACTCGTCTTAGTCTAAATTAAAATTTGGAATAATATCTTAAATTAATCGAGCTGTCCTCGTGGATCGATACTTGGACTTGTCCATTTTATACTACTTGCACGACCTAGTACACTTGCTAGTATTCGAGCGTGTCAAGTTTTTGGCGCCGTTGCCGGGGACAGCGGTATTATTAATTTTAAGATTTATTTATTATTTTCGTTTAGACATTTTTATTTTTATTTTTAACATTAATATTATCATCATTGTCGTCATCATCGTCATCATTGTCATTTAATATTATTACTTTTATTATTATTATTTATTGTGATACTTTTATCTTTCTCGTTTGTGTTTTGCAGATGGAACGATATTCACGATATTCTCCCGAGTCCTATGAGACGTCCGATGATGAACTAGAATGCGACTGGTGTGGATGTTCACATCTCACTAGTCAATGCAAGTATAAACCTCTCGGATGGTACGTCGGGCGAGGGGAGAATAATCAATATGAAGCACCTGACAACACAAAATATTGGGATTATCGGTACGACGATTCTACGAGAGCATCATATTCTGCAGACCATGTACCGCAATTCAACCAAAATTATCCACAAACATGTTATGACGACATGCACTACTCAGACGAAGGCGACTGCTCAGATTATTTTTCGGCTAATTGTAGTCCATCGCCTCAGAAAGAGAAAGCCCCATGGGAGAAAGCGCTCGAGAGACTGGCTGAACAGGGTCGACAAGCTGAAGAGCGATATCGGAATTCAAACAGCTTTGTCAATACGAGCTCTAACAGTTTAGAAGCGACGATGAAGAGTTTGGCATTCCAAGTGGAAAAACTTAAGAATGCAGTTTTTGCACTCACGAGCGACACAGAGACAAATCCGAAAGAGGACACAGAAGTCATTCAGCTGGGCTATGAAACATCACGAGAACCAATGTTGGAACTAAATGAAAATGAAGATGAGATCGAAAGAGAAAAAGCCGATCAACCCGCAGAGGCTACTGTAGATTCCATTCCGACAAAGCCGAGCCTTCCGGAAGTCCTTGAGGATATTCCTAGTCATGCGACGTCGAAGGAAGAACCCGCATCATCTACTGATCAGAAAATTGCCGAGCATGTGCTTCCAACCGACAAGGCTGTTGTCGAAATCGAGTGGTGCGAGAGTTTTAAAGTCGTTGACTGCGTAGTTCACCAAGATATTGAGCGAACGACAAAAAGCGAGGAATTTGCATCATACAATTTTGTGGAGAAGAGAAAGATGGAACCTGAGAGTTTTGATCCGTTTCTACGAGCTGCTATGAATTCAACAGATCACTCGAAGAGCATAGTCACCGAGGAATTTGCTAAAATGTTGGTATTCGTTGATTTTGACATTAGTTGGGATCCGAAAGTCGACCTATGGAGAGAGTTTAAAGATTGCAACCACAGGAAGCTATATCACTCCGGGATTAAACTCCTCTCCAAAAAGCTTAAATCAAAATGTTCAGTACTTCTTCTGAACATACGGAATCGTCGACCATCAATGCGAACATGTGTCGAGCTAACGACTATAAAAGCAGCGCTTCTTGGGAGGCAACCCAAGTACTATCTACGCATTTCTATTTTTATTTTGTACTGGAGTCTATATGAATTATCGTATCTTACAAATGTGTCTTGCATTTGAATTTATTTTCACAAAAATTCGTATCACGGTGTCGTCTAGTTATGTTTCCTCACAGGCTTATAATCAGTTTGGGGGTGGTTCGTCCGCAGAAGTAGCTCTATCCTGAAGGAACTGAAGTCCTCTCACAACTCGCCCACATCGATCCATGCATTATTCAGGGCAGTGTCACTTAAACTCTCTCTTTACTTTAAATTTCTACACATTGAGGACAATGTGATAATTAGTTTGGGGGTGGGGTGACACATGCTATATTTGATATCGATCTCTTTGGTCTATTAGTTGGTTTAACTGATCAATGTTATGATTTGAACGTCACTTATGAAAACTCCTGCCAATGATGAAAATTTTTTAAATTTTGCTTGTGTCGAGATAAGATTCAGCTAATTGTTTGTGAAAGTTCTGCGTGTTACGTGTTTTGATATTAGCATGATTATCTGACCACATTAATTGCTTCAGAAAAATAGTACGTATCATGAGACACAAACCCAGAAAATATTGTGAGTTTTGAGCCAAAAAAAAAAAATTAGAGCAACACAAAATACTTGCTCAATGTGTTTTTCATGAGTGGCACGCGTAGTCTGATTATTTTCGAACTTGCTTTGTTATGCATGTCAATATCACTTTTTGGATTTTTGTGTACGAATATGATAAAGGCGCTTAGGATGTGTTACTGGCCTAAATATCACCGTACCCCAACATATCTATCAATTAGTGAGCCCCTTTGAGCCTTATTAGCCTTATTATTTGATTTGGAGCCATGATATTTAGCCACATTATCCCGTTATTTTATCCTTCATCCTCGAACCATTGTCAGCATGTTAGCCTACTAGTCGCTTCAGAGTATTGAGTCTATTAGTTCAGATTATTTTTTTATTTAAAAAAAAAGCGAAAAAAAAAAGAAGTATTAAAAAAAAAAAAAAAAGAAAAAGGAAAAAAAAAAGAAAAAAAAAAAAGCAGAGAAAAAAAAAATAGCAAAAAAATAAAATACTATATATATAAATAGAGGGGTTAGATTTTCAGAATTATTTGAGTTCTTAGTATTAGTTTTGACTGGGTTTTTGTAGTTATATGAGTCTCTGTTATTTGATGTCGTACTTTGTTGGTAGACGAGGAAAGCGATTTAGTGACTTACATGCTTGACTATTTTAGCTCACTCATCCCATATATCACACTCTTATTACCCTGAGCCCCATTACAACCTTGATAAAGACCTTTTGATTCGTGCATGAGATTCATAAGTGATTATGATGTGATATACTTGCAAGCTTAGAGTAATATCATTCTGTGTTGTGCATTGAGCGCTTTTATACAGATCCCATTAAACACTTCGAGCGAATTGAGCGATCCATGTGAGAGTTGTCACTTGATACGTGTTACGATCTGGAAATATTTTTGTGCTATGATATGATTGCGAACTATCATTCCATGTCTCGTGTTTAGCTGAATCATTCATTAGTTGATGACAATTTCGACCGATTGTGCTTTTGCTTTCTGAGAATAAACATGAGAATTCATTTAGTGACGTGTAAAATCCTAACTTGATTTAGTTTTTATCCGCTTTTATGATCGAGGACGATCGAAGCTAGTTTGGGGGTTGTTGATAAGTTAAGATTTTACGAACATCTTAGACCCGAAAAATTGCGTAATTCCATCATTATATGTCTAAATGTCCATAAATATTCTATCGAATGCTACTTTTCATATTTGACAGGTAACAGAGCTAAAAAAGGGCCAATAATCGGGAACGAAGTTGGGCCAAAAATCAACCCAAACTATATAAGCCCAAAGCCAAGAAAAAAACAATAAATCAGCCCAAATATTCCAGTCCACTAAGCAGCCCATCAATAGCCCAACTCACATATACATACAATATAGATAGACACAACGATGAAAATTAGAGACTATGATCGAACTTTTTCATTGTTGAACAAAATGAGAGCACACGCGCGGAAAAAAAGGGAAGAAAAGAAGAAATATCTTCGCGGCTGAGCAGACACGCAAGCAACGCACGAAACAAGGAAGAGAAAAGCTGGAGAAACTTGGGGAGGTTTGTTCGATCGTGTTTCTCCTCATTTCTATAAATACATTTACAAAGGAGAGCTGAGAGGGACATAAGAAAACCACTAAGCACATACCTAAGAGATTCTCCGACGCTCAAGGCCACGTTCACGAAGAAATAAGGCAGAGCACTCACCTATCGAAGCCTCGTCAAGCTGCCACCATCCATCAAGCAACGCAGGCAGCTCTAAGGGAGAGCACAGAGCTGAAAAACACAAACGTATATCATATTCCATCCTTTCAAATATTGCTTAAGGCCACCTGAAATAAAATTCGGCAGAGCAACCAACACAGGCATCGCAGCCCGGGCTGCCGTGGCTTTGAATCATCAAGGTCGCTGCTCTTCGTTCGCATCACACAGCTGACGTCTCCCTCACGCTGAACGTCCGAAGGGTTGAGAACTCGACGGCGTCTGTGCTGAAAAACCCGAGGAGCTGCTGCAAAAACAGGGCAGATTTGGTGCTTGCGTTTGTTGTGACAGAAGAAGCAGTTTCGGCAGAAAGCTTATTACGGGAGCTGCAACCGAGGTGCTGTTACGGGCAAATCAACTAGGAAACTAAAGGAGCGCAGCGGGACAGAAGCAGTGACAGAATATCGGGGCTGTGACAGAGTTCCTACGAAGCTGAAACTGGAACTGAACCGAGGCCATGTGACTGAAAGGAGCTGAAACAGAAACGGGGCAGCCGCTGTGCAGACGAACGCCAGGAGAGCTGAGACGAGCCCACCACCTGTTCGGCGGAAGTACTGTGAGGGTGTATTTCTATCTTTTCTTTTACTGTTTTAATTATGTGTTTGTTTAAATCGTCGTTATTGTCGTTAATTAATATGTGTGTTTAAGTCTCTATGTGATTAAGGCCGTAGTAGGCCAGATTATGAATTCGTAATATTGGTGTTCGTATTTTATTTAATCATATGAATTGCGTTACGTATTTCTTGTTTGCGCTAAATGCTTGCATGTGTCTGATCATCATATGCATGAGTCTTGATTGGTTTATGAGACTGAGTAAGTGATTAAACCGGTTAGAACAATAAACAAGGAGTACCACGACGTAAAACCGACCAGAGATGGAATTCGGTTTCGTACGTGTGGTTACCGAGACCTTAGGCGCCGAAAGCGTTTAAACTCGGGGAAACTCATAAAGCCGAATGCGTGCGGAGTAACTACAGTCATATAGGGATATAGTTGATTGGTTCACTCTTGCATAGGGTTGCTATACACGCGAGAGCGGGTAGTACGTACTTAAGGAATTTCTACCTTAACTAGATTTATATTTTTTAGATAAAATCGATCGCATGAATACGTAGGAAAATTTTGTGCCGAGCACGTGCCTTGATCACATCCGTCGTCAATTTATCCATTTGCTATCTTGTTTATGTTATTTGTTATTTGTATTTTTATTTCTTTTATTAAATCCACAAACTATAAATACTCGTCTTAGTCTAAATTAAAATTTGGAATAATATCTTAAATTAATCGAGCTGTCCTCGTGGATCGATACTTGGACTTGTCCATTTTATACTACTTGCACGACCTAGTACACTTGCTAGTATTCGAGCGTGTCATTATGAGGTTATGAAAGGTACACGATTTAATAAGTTTTTTTATTTTTCTAATAGCAATTTATGTAGATTAAATATGATTAGTCAATTGAGACGGACTAATTTACAGTTTTTATGTCTTGAACCCTTTATAAAATATTATAGATAATAAAAGATGTGATATTTTCAATTTTCTATATGCATTCATCAGCATGATCCTAGACAAAATAAAATTAAGAGCCACACGGAGGGTTGCATTCCCCTGATTGCCCACCAATAGAACTTCGTAACGTGATTTAATTGGTTGCAAAATCCCAATGAACCACTCTAGTCAGTAATCATTATTCCCCGAAAACAATGAAAATAGCCTACCACTTTCGTTTATGATAAAAATCAACAGTGTTTCAATAATCTTAATAACTAAATCATAACAGCGGTAAATATCATTAAATAAATAAAATAAGATACTATCATAAGAACAAAGAAAATCTCTGACCCCGCGGCACACCAGATCCCAGCCCCTCCGTCAACTAATTATTATTAGAAAAGAAAATCCAAATATAATATTAATATATTCCTTACCCAGAATCCACACTCCACGCGTTTCCGAAACCGCGTGAACCCTTCCATCTATAAATACCTGAGCTCCCACTCTATCATAAAAATATAAAATAGTGAAAATAATTAATATTCTTCGTCTCTTTTCCTCTCTCTGATTCACAGAGTCATGGAGAAAGCGGCGGCCGTCAACGTACCTCTAACCGAAGACGAAGAGCTCGAACGAGTTTTCAGAAAGTTCGACGCCAACAACGACGGCAAAATCTCGTCGCAGGAGCTCGGAAAGATCCTCAACAGCCTCGGTTCCTCGCCGACGCCGCCGGAGGAGGTGTCGCGGATAATGTCTGAGCTCGACAAGGACGGCGACGGATTCATCGATCTGAAGGAGTTCAAGGCGTTTCACTTCGGCGGCGATAAGGAGCTGAGAGAGGCGTTCGATCTCTACGACAGGGATAAGAACGGGAAGATCTCCGCGAGTGAGCTGCACGCGGTGCTGAAAGGTTTGGGCGAGAAGTGCTCGGTGAAGGATTGCAGGAAGATGATCAGCAGCGTCGACGTCGACGGCGACGGATGTGTGAATTTCGAGGAGTTTAAGAAGATGATGACTAGGCCGTCGTCGTCGTGATGCTCGCCGCCGGCCGGCGACCGATTCAAGGTTCTATAGAATTAATTCCTTTTCTCTGGCCTTGTTTAATTAGCCTTAATTTTTGTACAGCTATTTTAGGCTGTTTGGTATCTTCGTACTATTAGGAAAAAAATTAAATAAAAATAATAATCGTCGTTGACATTCAATTGCTGCTTCTTTACCTTCCTCTCGAAGAAGGAGAGGATCGAAGTCGAAAGAGAAAGGTCTTTTGTTCGTGCTTATAATATAATTGCATTTACTTTATGGTTGAAGTGGGAATTCAATGCTCTTTTGCCTTTGTTCAACGCGAATTAGGTGAAGACGCGCTTATCCTATGGTTGTGCATTTTGTGTATATTTTTGACAAAGTTGTGAATATTAATTATATTGCGTATGAATAATTTTATAAAGGATAGGGCGTACGTAAAGAAGATTAGGTGCAATGTTTACATGGCTATATAATAACACTATTATTTTTCTCGATGTTTTCCTCGACTATGTTCGGTTCGTCACGGCTATCCATACCTATAATTCGACGTTTTGATTCTAATATTAGCCGCGACAATAAAAAGCTGATCTGCCCGAATTTCGTCGTTTCCGATCTCGGAAAGGCCATTCTAGAGAATATATTGCCGTCCGGCGAACAATGTTATTTACCATCGTCGTTTAACACGATTAAGTTAGGTTTCGAGCGATCGAACTCGACCCTTGAACTCAAGTATTTACAAAATATATAAAAAAAATTATAGTTCGTGGGCCCACTCGCGAGTTTTTGATCGGTGGTCATGAGTTTGAAGTTAGATTTAGTCTAGCAGAAATTTAATCTCGACGATACGATTCGATTCATCTTTTACCCCAAAGTGAATTCTCCTCCCAAATAAGACGAGGTTTTGTATATCTTTGTGCTTAGGGTTGTCAATGGGGCGGGGATAACCCGTCCCCGCGGGGATCCGTCCCGAATAGGACGGGGAATTTCTGCTACTCTACCCCCGCGGGGTGGGGACGGGGGAAGATTTTTTCCTGCGGATATCCCCGTCCCGTTCCCCGCCTGTCCCCGATAATTAAAATTATACTCTCTCCGTCCCACTAATTTTATCACATTTTGCCATTTTCGGGCGTCCCACTAATTTTATTACATTTTATTATTTAGCAAAAAAAACTATCACAAACAATCAATAGAATAATATTAAATGCTCTTAAAAGACGTGTCAAAATATACATTTTATTACCTTTTCATTGTACTATATTATTATAATAATACCACCTTAATTTACGTGCCCGGCAACTTATGTGATAAAGTTACCGGGACGGAGGGAGTAGTTATTATATTCAATTAATATTATTATAAGATAAATAATATTAAAATATACTTTGTATAATATAAATATGATTAAAATATAGTTTAAATAATATAAATAATATTTACAGGTTAAATAATATTAAAATAACATAAATTGATTTTTTTTAAAAAATAGTGACGGGGCGGGGAATCCCCGCCGGGACGGGGACGGCAGCGACGATTTCATCCCCGTTGCCTCCCAGGGACGGATCCCCGCCCCCGCCCGCCCCGTTGACAACCCTATTTGTGCTACATTTAATCAAATTAAAAATAATTATGTTCATTGTTACCCAAAAATACGTAAGTGATGGTCGGAAAAATAAAAATAAGAAAAAAAAAAACAAGAACATTCAAAACAGCAAATCTCAATGAAAGACGGTTGAAGATGGAAATGGAATTTTTAGTTTTTGAACAGATCTAACATAGTGTGTGTATGTGTGTGTTAATTCTTATAGGTTTCTTTAATAGAAGACCATTGCATGCAAAGCCATCAAACTTCCTTGTAAGCGAAATTTCCTCCTTAATATTCTTGTCCGTATACGTTCCTCATCTCTTTCCTTCGGGAAGAAGTTCATCTCTTGCATAAGGCAACGCCATTGTAAAGATTCCATGAGCTCATAGAGATGATAAATGTATTTAAGGATATGTCTTCAAACTCAATCTTAATCAACCAACTTTTTTTATTTTTCCATGCATAGGATGATCAATGATGAAGAAGGATCTTCTTCGAGGAAGTTCAATAACGAGTGTAGGATATGCCACGAGGAAGACGAAGATTCTAACATGGAGGTTCCGTGTTCCTGCCGAGGGACTCTGAAGGTTTGTCAAACCCAAGTCTCACATCAGTTATCAGATAGTTGTAACTTGCTTATAAAATTGTGGGACTATTCTCTATTTTGCCAATTAATTTTAGAATAAAACTCTACATGGACTTATATGTTGGGCGTCGTATTTTCTTGGCAGTACGCCCACCGGGCGTGCGTTCAGAAATGGTGCGACGAGAAAGGCGATACGATATGCGAGATTTGCCTGAGGGTATAAGCTTAAAACTAAATCTTTTTTATTACAAAATGACGTACATAATATAAAGAAATATTGCGCCTTTTCTATACATTGTTTGAAGCTATTGGGGCCGAATTATACGGTGCCTCCGCCGCCGTCTCAATTTTATCACGATGGAATCCCCTCGGACTTAAGGTTGTCTCCGTTCTTACATTGTTGTTCGATCGGCGACTCATTCATACGCACTTTGACCGTATTTTTTTTCCGACAACTTAGGGTAAATTGGGATAATCCTCAGATTACGCCCGCGCTACTCATCGGCGGCGGAAATTCTTTCGATTTGGGATTCGATGGATATCCACCGTTGGATTCGAAGAGCCTTATGTGTTGCCGCATAGTAGCGATCATCGTAAGTTTTTTTTTTATTAACGACTAAAACGACCTTTTTATTCGTTCGCTTAATCTCCATTTCGATGCATTTTTTCCGTAGTTTTGTACGCTTGTGGTGATACGTCATTCCCTACCTTTCGTCATCTACGATATCGGGGAACACAATTCTTCTTCTTCTACGCCTTTGTCCCTCATCACGGTGCGCTTTTTTCGTCCATAATAACACGCACGGATGCCCTAACTCTTACACAACACATCAAATCGCAGCTACTAACGTTGCGGACGATTGCGATTTTCTTACCAATCTATGTCATGGCGAAAGCTTTAACTATCGTTCTGCGCAGAAGAAGGAGAAGAAGACAGGTATTGTATAAGCTCAAATGATACGAAATTAGCGTAATGCCGGGTCATTGCCCGGGTCAGGTCGGATTCTTGATTCGATCGGGCTCAAACTGGTCCAACCGTGGGCCATTTTTCCTACTTTTTCTTTCGTACGATGCGACTTTCGCTTAATATTCATATACATATATATATATATATATATATGTTTTTTTTGGAGTTTGTAGCCGCCCGATATGAATAACGAGACCTCCTCTGACGAAGAGAACGCAGTTCGATATCGAGGGTGGGATACGTCGTTCGAATCCCGTGTCTGGAATTCGATCGCACGATACCAAATGCGTTCTTGTAATAGCGTCGACGATAAAAAATGATCGAATCGTTCGTCGAGTGTAAATACGACTTACTAAAACTTCGACTAACTTCGCTCCGAATTTATTAAAACACACATGATTAGATAAGATTGTGATTTGCTCGCCGCAGTTATAAAAAAACGCATCGAACCCGAAAGGTCTTTCTTACACCTATATGTCGCCGTCCAAGCGATAGGTGATTGCAAACACATTAGGATGATGAGTGCCAAGAAAATCCTCAAACACCAAATATTTTAAGCTCTGATTGCTCTGTTTAGTATATAAAGATTTCGATGTGTTGTTTGTTTTCTTTTCCGCACTAAGACTGTGTTCGGTTCAAATAATTTAGTGTGGAAAGGAAAAGAAATTGAAAAGAAATACCAATTTTTTTTTTGTTGGGTTGATTAGTTAAATACGCGAGGAAAAGAAAATAAAACTAAACACAAGTTAATCTTAAAGAAAAAACCGCGGAAAACCATTTTCCTCACCAAATGATGAGGAAAATGAAAGAAAACAAGTGGAAATAATTTTTCCTATAGTTTTCATTTCATCACCATTTTCCTCGATCCAAACAAGAGTCCCAATAGTTGGAACCTCATTGTACGCTATGAAAACTGTGACATGTATCCCCAGTCAACGCCACCGTCGACGATATTACGTAAGGTAGAATATAGCTTACAAATCACATAAGAAATCACACTGAATAGGAGCGATGTATTACATCGGCTCATAAATAGAGAACACTCGGCGAGCGCAACAAGGCAACGGTTGAACCCATTTCTAGGTAACGAAAAGCACAAGAAACATATAGTAAATTTGAAGTCTTGAATAAAAATATATACTTTCCAAGGCTATGTATGATCTTAGAGCAGCTTCGAGCACAGTCTTGGTAAGAACCATAAGTGAGTAGAGAGATATACCTTTATCGTTAAGCGATGTTGTAGTCGTGGTTCGCCGACTGTTGCTGCTGAATGTAAGAACTAAAGCTTCCATCGACTTCCAATTTCGCAATCATATGATCCGTCCCTGCGATATTCGCAAAATGGTAAGCGTATTAACATAACTGATATTCCCATTTTTTTCGATCGAATCTTCGAAACTCAAGTAATTTAGGTCATAACGATGATATATCGGCCAAAACGGAGATATACAGGGAAGAAATTCGGGATTAAATGGGCAAATGGGTAGCCTCAGCTTAGAAAGAAGCCGCCTAATTTCATCGCCTACCAACTTAAAATGATAATTGTGTTTCTGAAAAATTCGATTATCATCAAAGCCAAGGTTTTGAATACTAAGAAGAGCAATCGCCTAATAGCACGTTTGGATCTAACGAGAAGAAAAAATGGCGGAATATCCATGCTTTGTACATTCAATCGCTCTCTTCGAAGAGCGAATTTTGTGAATATTGTGCACCACAGAAAGTAAAAAAGAAGAGAGCAAAAAAAGGGCTTACTTTGATTCAACAGCATACTTCCATAGAGACCCATCTGATCAAAATCGCCGCCGAACATCGATTCGTCGACTATCTGAGGATCCTTAAAAGCGGAAGAAGCATTCTCATCCCTTCTCTTCGAGCCCATCATCTCCCGCCGAAGCCCAAATCCCTCTTCATCGAATTGCTTCGTCTTCTTCTCATGGCCGGGCGATTCCACCTCCGTTTCAATCTCAGATTCGCCGTTGTTGTTGTTCGATTGGGTGGTTTGCTGCTTCCTCTTCGACCGAGCCCTTCTGTTCTGAAACCAATTGTAGACGTTCGTCTCTGAGATTTGCCCGTGCTGGGAAAGCTCTGAAGTGATCTCCTTGATCTTATTCTTGCTCGGCGTGCCAATCCCTTGTTCGAACATTCGTTCGAGGATCTGAAGCTGAGTTGGCGTTGGGGTCCACCGCTGTCTCCCGCCGATCTTATGTGCGGATGAAGCTATCAGTGGGTCGCAGTATAAGTTCCCCAATCTCACTCCTAGCAAGAAAAAGAACCAAATTTTGATCAAGAATGAAACAAGTAAAACCGTTGAGGACTTTCGTCGAACAGTTTGTGTGAGCACCTGCGGCGAGATCACTGTGGGCCGTGAGCGACTTGTGGAGATCGACGAGCTGCTCGCAAATGGTGGCGTAGACGGCTATCTGCTTTCGCAGGACTTCCATTTGCTCGTCGGTCATCACCTTCACGAATGCGCCGCCGCCGCCGCCGCCACCGTTTTTTAGCTGACTGTGATCTTCTGACGATGATGGTAATGGGTTCTGCTGCTTCTGATCCCAATCCATGTATGAAATCTTGGTGCAAAAATCCCGAAAATTTTGATTTTATTGGTGAAGGAAAGAGACGAGCGAGGAACTAAAAGGTGACGACAAAGGAAAGCTAGAAAGTCAATAAAGAGTGTTCATCAATGTGTTTGTTAGATAGTGACTGCTAAAGGAAACACAGTTTATTCAATGGAGGAAGGAAAGAAATGTGAATTACCTTAAATTTTAAATTTCCCTCCGCAATCAACGGAGAGTGGTTCGGTCCGAAGGGAATCATTGGCCTTTTGTGGTTCAATTTTTTTTTTTAAATGAGATTTTTGTTGTTTTGGTAATTATTCATTTTGAATCCCATGATTCCAATGTATAAAGATAAATCTTTACACGGAATATAATAATGATAAGACACTTGTCGTCAAGGGATAGGTCGAGTCCTCAAACTGGTACTCCATCTGTATCTATCTAATTTTGTTTGAAGTCATTTAACATATTTCAATACAAAATATTTACAATGTTTCCAATTTTACCGGGTATATGTGATTTTCAATTATGTTGATACATTCCATTAATTAAATAGCATGGAACCCATTAATTAAGAGTACATGATACATTCCATTCTATTGTTTAATATCCGTGAAAGGAAAAGAAAACCAGAAATTGATTTCCACTAGTTTTTCCTCATTTGGTGAGAAAAATGATTTTCCACGAGTGTTCCCTTAAATTTAAATTTTCTTTTCCTCATCTATTTCTACCAAACCAATTTCTTTTTCATTTCTTCTTCTTTTTTCACTAAATTCCTTGAACCAATTTGTGGAAGTAGGGAAGAGAAAATGAAAAGGGAAAACGAAAACTTCGTCAACATCGAGCAACGAAAACAACAAATCAACTCTGAGTAAATACAAATCGATCGGTAAAAGAAGTTTATTATTTATATTCGCCAACAGCAGAAGCAGCTGTCGTCGAAGTTAGGTCGATATCGGGATTTCGAAGTGTTGCTACAGAGGGCCGGGAAAAGTTCCATTTTCCCTTTGCTCGTTCCATCTCTCAATCTGTAGTATTCATTCGACGGGTTATTTTTCAGACTTCAAATGTCGGAAAAAGCAATTTATTACAACATTTGAGTGCTGAAAACGGTCAAGTTCGATTACGAAAAGATGAACGTTTTTTAGCATACCCATTCGCCGGGACAGAGTGAGCGATAATACTTTGCAAACTTGTCGCACTCTTGGGCACCTTCACCTTTCGCACCAATGCACCTGACAATTTCAAATGTTTGATAAGGAACTCATATATACACCTTCGTAAAAGGCAAATGTTTTTTTTTTTCTTTTTTTTTCTAAGGGTAGACCAAGAAAAAAGGTCGACAAGGAAAGACATAATCTACCCACCTATGATACTCAATGTATCGGGTGAAGCAGTGCCTCGTTTGATTCGTCGTAGGGAAACGAAAGTCTCCTGGGGCTGTCTCAAGCTGCAGAAATGTATAATGAAAGAAGTCAATCGTTCGATCAAATTAGAAAAAAGGAAAACATGGGCTGTTTTCTGAGATCAATCAAAACTAGAAAACCTTGATCTCAGGTGTCTCTTCTTCAGCTCCTTCATTAGTTACGTTCTCAGATTCAGCGCTGTCGTTGCTTTCTTCTTCTTCTTCTAAAGGGAGTTGATCTTCTTCCTCGGCATTTTCATTCGTTGGACTTTTACCATCTTCTTCAATAGCAGAAGGAGCAATTTTTTCAGAATCAACTGTTGGGTTTTCGTCGTTAGATTTTTCGACAGTTTCCTCTGCAACTACACCTACGGTGGATTTTGCTGCTGTCTCAGAATCCTCAGCAGATTTAGCAGCCATTAAAGGCGTATTTCGACCTTGCTCCAGAAAATATTGCTGCATACGAAGAAGATCAAACAGACTACGCTAATAAGCCATAATCAGAAATAAACGAACCCCTATAAGCAGAAACACTGTGAATACCATATTAGGGTTAATCAAATCGCGCGCCGGTTAGGGGCACAAAACTTCGCACAACTTAACAAAATCAGACCCCTAATCAAACTCAAGAGGAATTCAATGAGATGAAATCGAACAACGCAAGTCCAAATCATGAAACGGCAGCTAATCCTATGGCAATTACAAGAAACATAGAGCTGATGATTGATTCAATAACAGAATAGAAGACGTACCTCAGCTAATGATGGGGCGTTTGATTCAACATCTGCCATTTCAGCTGCTCACTGCAAAAGAAGACGCGAAAATCAGACTAGGTGAAAGAAGTAGATCTTTAAATGGGCCTAAGCCCAATTACATTGAGGCCCAATTACCCCGTGTGGGACCGCCACGTCCTCTTCTGCCGCCCCGAGTGTAATGCAGCCATTCGCGTCAAAATATAGGATTCGTATTCGTAAATCGTAATGTAGCATTCGCGTCAAATATAGGACATTATTGTTGTTGGTAATAATTGAACTCATTTCAAATTAAACCACTGTATGTGATTTAGATGTTAAGAGAAAACATTAGTTTCATACAGATTTATCATATAACCGTCAATAATGCATTCCATTCAGCGTAATTCATAACACAAACAAGCATAAATCAAGGTCACGGTAGCAACAATAGTAGCGGGCAACAATAATTATAATAATGGCAAATAATATCACCGAATCTTGAAAACGAATCAGCACACTCCGCTGACCTTATTCTTACTATCCGCAACCATCTTCCTCCAAGCAGTCGTAATCTCCCTCTGCACCTCCTCGGCGGTCCTCTTCACCACCGCCGCATGCGAGCCGCCGTCCTCCTCCGCAGCAGCCGCAGCTGCCGGTCCGGCGAGCTTCTCGGCGACCCTCGCCGGAATCGAGTCGAGCTCGTGGAGGATCTTCTCTACGTCGAGCACGAGCCTCTCGGCTAAGGTCCTCGAGAAGTCCTCTCGGATGACGACTCGAAGGACGGTCACGTGCTGTGCGTCGGGGGGCATCGTGTATGCCGGGACGATCCACCCGAAGCGTCTGAGCATCTCCGAGATTTCGAACTCGTTGTGGCGGTTGTTGTCCTTCAGGCTGAAGGCCACGAGCGGGACGCCGTCGTCCTTCGATATGATGTTGAATCGACCCGTCTTCTCGAGCCCTTCCTTTAGGATCCTCGCGTTTTCTTGGCAGTTCTCCATGATGTTTCGGTAGCCCTGCAACATTATTTTTGCGTACATAAAGTGGTCGTTCAAGGAGATATCGGAGTTAGCTAGACCCTCAAGACGGGGGACTTTCCCAAATAGCGATGCCAATCGAACACAGTATAAAGACTCATTTTCTTCAAACGGGTCCGAGTTTAAAATCACTCGGACCACTCTTGGCCCATTTCAAGATTCAATGAGTTTTTAATGGATCCGATTGTCGTCATTACCCTCAGACCAACCCTAGTCTCCAGTACTGGACCCTCCAAACCCTAGTGTGGGTCCGCCGGTAATAGATTTGGGAATCTTCCCGTAAAATCGTATATACGAAAACGACGATAATAGTGAGCATGGAGAGGCTTACTTCATAGCCCAAGCGGATAAGTTGATAGTACTGTGCGATGATTTGACTCGAACCTGCAATTTCGACCGGCGTCAGATCGAACAGAACATTTATTATGGCGAATTTTGAGGCATAAATCGACGATCGATACTAACCCTTGGAGAAGTTGAGGGTGAAAGTCGGCTGGTCGGTCCCGAGGTAGTTGATGTGGAAGATGAGTTCTTCGGGCAAGTCCTCTTTGCTCCTCCAGATGACCCAACCGATGCCAGCGTAGACGAGGCCGTACTTGTGTCCGCTCACGTTGATGCTCTTCACCAGTGGCAGTCGGAAATCCCACTCGAGCTCCGGGTAGAGAAACGGCGCGATGAATCCGCCGCTCGCCGCGTCGACGTGGATCGGCGTCTCCCATCTTCGTTCAAGTCGAAGGAACAAAATCACAATAATTTAATAGGTCGACTCGAAATGTATATAAATCAAGAGGTGAATTATTGCGAAATAAATTATATAAAATTAAAAATTATAAACATTTAGGGAGTGTTTGTTTTGGGATTATCCTTCAAAATATCATCGTGATCCTCCTGTCTACGACTTATCACTGTTTTTTGTTTAGACGAGCCATCACCGGAATGATGAACAACCTAGGTGATGGAAATAGGGTGATATTTCATGGTATCGGAGCTCAAATAAACTATCTGTAATAAAAATTATAAAAATTTAACATGGTATCAGAGCCGAAATCAAAATGCCATTGTATGAATCATCACACCATCCATAAAAGAAAATCGTGGTCTAAGGCTGGATAAGAAAAGAAAGCAGCGTGTACGTGAAGAAACATATTGCAAATAACAAGATTAAGCTTTTAGATGAAATCCTCAATTAACACAGTATCATAGCTCATATCAAGAGATGGTGAGCGCGAATCCTCACGACCACCCGTAAAAGAATTTTCCACGTATAAGACTAGGTTTGGAAAAAAAGAAAGCAGCCTAAACGTTAGAAGGCATATCGAAAATAAACTAAGTAAAAAAATAAAAAGAAACATGCATACCCAGTTTTCTTGTTCTTCTCCGTCAAGAGGTCGTTCAGGCGCTTGACGTCCTCGAACTCACCATTGAGCGTCGATCCCAAGATAGCTGCGACGCAAATAGTGTTCTCGTCAACAAGCCCGACGGCCTTCTCGGGATCCATGACGTAGTACCCGTCCCTGAGCTTGACCTCCTTGAGCTCGACTTCGAAGTAACGTGCGAACTTCTCCCAACAAACCTGAACGTTGGCGCCCGTGACGATGTTCGGCTTGTCGTGTGGCTTTCCCGAGGCCTTCATTTTGTTCTGCCACTTCCTCTTGAAGGCCAACCCGGCCAACATTATCGCCTCCGATGATCCAACGGTTCCCACGCCGACCGCCGCCTCTCCATCGCCGAGCGGCGCGTTGAATAGGTTTGCTATCATGTTTACGCAACGATTCTGCGCAAAATATTTTATTATTGTTGTTGTTGTTATTATTGTTGCAGTATTATAATGGTTAATATCCTAACTTTAATGAAATAAAATATTCAAAAGTCCATCCAAGTGAAAGGGAGACAACGACATGAATCTTCATACAAAAAATCTTATCTTTAAAAAGGTGGGCATAATTAAAGTGAGCCACTCAAACATACTAACATTTATAAATGTGGAAAAAATATCCTACTACTAATTGAGTAGTTTGAAAACAGAACCGGCTCGATTGAAGCTCGGTTCAAGTTCATGACTGTCGAGCTTGAACTTCATCAAGACAGTTCGACATTTCACGAGCCACAATGATTTATTTGCACCATTTTTAACTTTTTACAAGTATACATCTTATTTTGAGATTAAATGCTAGAGCTCGAGTTTATTTACATATCATCGAGTTTAAACTATAGGTCAGGTCAAACTGAGAACGTGACTCTTTAACGGCTAGAGGAAAATAAGGGAATTCGCGGATGTAGGTATAGGTTTATTCGGTGCATTCAATTTATTATTGTGCTAATTAAGTTTCATGCCCCAAAATATGTTTTAAGTTAGGTTTCAGGCCACTGTCATAAAATTTTTAGGGTTAAGGACCCGATTTTTGTAAAATTTAGAGATAAAGACCTAAAATTTACGCAAGTATTATGCAGTGTATATGAACTGGTATCGGACTATCATTTTGTGTTATTACAGAACAATGAAGTGGTACTGCAGAACGATGAAGTGGTACTGCAGAACGATGAATTGTTACTGCAGAACCATGAAGTGGTACTACAGGTCCATGAAGTGGTACGAAAAAACACTATAGTGTATCGGGTCCTTAAACTAAACATTTTCTGACAGGGGTCTGAAACCTAAATAAAACTTATGTTGGGGCCTGAAATCAATTGCCCCTTTATTATTTTGTTGTTTATTGCATAATGAAATATTTCGTCTTTGAAAGGACGTGTAGATATTATAGTTAGTCAATTGTTTATCTAGCTTTGCGTGGACGGCATGTTGGTTGAAACTTGAAAACAAAAACACCATTTAATGCTAAAAAAATGAGACTTGACAATAACCTACCTTTTCAACTAATCCAAAAATATTCTACGAAATAAAGCAAATCAAGAAAACAAGAATCGAAATGGGTGCCATACCAACGGCATATGCAATGCACGACCCCTACTTGATAAAGTTAGACAGCAGTATCACATGGGCAAGTGTTATCTTATTGGGATCAATTTCATTTTTCCCTTAATATGTATTATTTAAAAATATAATCTTGGCACTTAGAAGTTAGACGCGTTGTTACTTAGACAGGTAGTATGAAAATTATATTATATTATATTAAATAAAATCAACGTTAGTCTGTCGCAAACTGATCTAGATCTGAAACCATGCTAGAGATTCGAAAAAGCAATGTATTTACTTGGGGTCTAAAATCGAATGAAGAGAAAAGATCAGGGACTTAACCTGCAACTCAGTGGTGACTGGGTATTCATCCATGTCTACGTAGTTCTTATTTATCCCATCCATGATGAGCTTATCGCACTCAGGCTCCATCCACGTCGTCACGAAAGAGGCCAAGTTCAGCCGTGGATTGCCGTCTAGCATTAGCTCGTCGCTTATGATCTGATACGCCGCCTCCTTAGGGATGGAATTCTCCGCCATCTTAAACCTGAAACCACCGCCGGCGCCGGCCGGCGTCGTGTCAAGAATTGTAGCTTTGTTTAAGATGAAAATGAGCTGCTGTTGTTGTTATTACCTGGGAAGGGACGTTCGGACATAGCGCGAGGCGAAGGTTGAGTGGACGGAAACGTCGCTCTCGGAGACAGTTTTGGAGAGGACCATTTTTGTTTGGATGTTCTTTTTTTTTTCTCGTCGGAGAGTTTTGCGAGGAAGAAGATGGATGAAATGTGTGTAGATTTTTTTTTTTTTTGGTTATATTGTATTGGGGCGATGGAACGACATGGGGCCAAGTAGGAATTGGTTAGTTGCCAACTTGCCAATATTCTTTTAATTTTCGTAATTAATGGGTTCAAAAATTTAAGGGAGCTTTCGATTTCACTTGCTTTTTTTTTTCCTTGGTTTTGTGTGTGAAATTGGGATGGAAACACATGACGAAGGACTACTTAAGTTGAAAGTTAGAGATATCTCACGGCTAGCCAATATTTTGCTAATGAGCCAATATTTTACTTTCATACTGGTGAGGCATTGTATTATTTGGTTTAATAAATGGGACACTTAAGTCTAAAAGATTAAACCTTTGTTATCGTTGTTGTAATCATATTCCACTTGATTGGATCGATTCATAGATGACGATGATATTAAGATTTGATTGAGTTGAATTTAGTCGAAGAAGGGTTTTAAAATATCTTTGTGTCTATTACAAAAATACACAAGTAAATGTGATTTTTGGCCGTTTCAATCATTTGCCCGCAAATTAAAAATTAAATGACGTCCCAAATTGCAATCACAAATGGTAGGCATTAGAACGTGTCTAGTTAGATAGATAACCACTTGTTCGATCTTTCCCTTTCATCTTAATGGTCATTATTACTTAGATAATGTCGCTAAGTATATCAAAAGTCAAGCGACGTGGCTAATTACAAACAGTGTGAACGTTTATGAGCATCTTAATTAAATATTTTGGACATTATCTTCCAATACAAAAATGAGCACTATTTCAACGGATGAAACAGTCGGCAAGATATTTATTTATTGACAACGTCGCTTTGCCGTAGGGAATCAACATATTTAATAATTTGACTATAAGAGCTGGAAAAATAATTATTAAACGTTACATGACAAAAGCAACCATGCGTGTTGCTCATCTATTCTTTCTTTCCTTAGTTAAGCCTCCATCCATTTATTCGGGTCGGGTCACATATACCCATCCCAATCCAATCGGGTTAGTTTAAAACCCAACATAAGTAAACGGGTCACTTATAGGTAAGTGACGTATATATTTTAATAAGGGGGAAAGTTATAAAAATGGATCACTAAGTATGCCAATTTTCGATTTTGGGTCATTATGTTGTCAATTACAAAACTAGGTCACTAAGTATGTATATAATACAAAATTGGATCACTGACCTCTTTTTTCTTATTATATACATACTTAGTGACCTAGTTTTATTACTATATACATACCTAGTGACCTAGTTTTGTAACTAGTGACGTAATTTTGTTACTATATACATACTTAGTGACCTAGTTTTGTAACTGGCAAACATAGTGGCCCAAAATAAAAAAAATGGTATACTTAGTGACTCATTTTTATAATTTTGCCTTTAATAAGGTTATTATCATCATAAAAGTTCATTGTCTTAATTTGTTTTCCCCACAAAACTATTCTCACCTCTAACTTAACTACGACTCTGCCTTTACAACCCTATTTGATATATAAACGGAATGTTATTATGCAAACTTTTCTTATATATAAAATCTCGATACCTATATCGTAGAGAACAATTATAATTACAACCCTCCACGAAAGAAAGCAATAGGCAATAAATAAACCACTCTCTAGTAAAGCTCCTTTTTACGGCAGCAATTATAGTAATAATAACGATGCTTAGGATGATTGTAATATTAATAATAGGTTTGCTTGTAAGACTACTTATTAGGTAGGCATGAAAGCCTTACTCCACCAATTTTCTGGTAGCTTAGCTTCTCCTTCAAGAGATGAGGAACCCACCTTGCAGATCATTAAAGGGGCTATTTTATCAAACTAATTACACAATTAGAAATACAATTACATCTATATTAATCTTTATTGTTTGTATAAAATAAAACAAAGAAAGCTTAGATATCTCATCAAACTTGAGTAGATATTGACCATCCACAGTTTCTTGAATACAAAGCAAAAAGTTACATGTAGCTTAAGCATATATTTTATAACAATCCATTGCGTCGTTAGGGTTGAAACACACCTCAATAGCTTCTTATCTCTCTCTCTCTCTCTCTCTCTCTCTCTCTCTCTCTCTCTCTCTCTCTCTCTATGAGGGATAGAATGGAAAGATTAGTGCTTCTTCCTTTCACGGTAGGTTGCATGTCTGAGTCTAGCATACCAGTGGCAATGCAGCAATCAAAAAGATCGAAGACGATGTACTCATCAACTCCTACAAGTAAGCTAATCTCTCTCTCTCTCTCTCTCTCTCTCTCTCTCTCTCTCATCTCTCTCATCTCTCTCTTATCTCTCGTATCTCTCTTATGTAATGTGTTAATGAACTTATTAACGTTTGTGATGAAAGAAGGAGAAGAAAAAGAGGAAGATGGATACATTGACGGCGAAGAAGACGAGGAAAGCCTATCGGGCGAAAGCTCGAAGAGCCCTTCGACGACGACGCTTCCTACGCTCCGAAAGCTTGTCAAGAATTTCAGGAGCATCTCTCAGCTTTTCGGTAAGATCGTTCATCGATCGACATCTCAAATGATTTACGATATCAACGATTGAACGAATTATTCACCTAAAAATTTAAAGTCGAAGGAAATTACATCATATTTTAAGTTTGTTCATATGTTTTATTTCCAAACATGCCAAGTCTAAGCTAATTTTTTTTCTTGTCAAGTGTTAGATGTGTAATTTTTTTAATGGACCGCTGCGAGGATTCATACTCATACCTATTACTCTTAGTTTGGACTCTGATACCACGCTAATCACTTAATATATAAGCTTATTTAAAGAGATTGTATCATATTTTAACAGCGTAACAATTTTTTTTAGTGTTTTAATTTAGGGGTGGTATTATTGGGATAACGAACTTAGGGGTGACATATTATACGTTCCCACAAATTTTAAATCAAGCAATTTAGCAACATTATATGCCGAAAAATGGGATCCTTCTCAGGAAAGGGCCTCCTACTTAGTAAGTACATTCTTGATTGAATTAGATCGACGATGTAGCACGTAGGGAATTTCTATTTTTTTACTGAATTACATTAAATTTTACCCAACTCCATAGTTTGACTAAAATGTATGAACTGCGTATGAACCGAGAAATACAGAGAATAAATTGGAAGTTTCAATCTAAATGGAAAGAAATTTAGGAACCCTAGATTCTGCCTTAGTTTCTAAGGTTCGACATATAATCAAGGATTCCGACGAACTTACGGGTATATGCAGTAATTCAAAATTAAGACATTTTGGGATAGAATCTAGGATTCATGCATATAATGTCCTAAATTGCTTAATTTTTGAAAGCTACTGTCCGTATAATACCCCAGTCCTGCTTTAATTTATATATTTCATTTCCGACAAAAAAAATTCTGCATACTAATCCCTAATTTCTTCATCAGTATACAAGGACGACGATGACGAGCTCGAGGAGGCGGAGGAGGGAATGGAGATAGGATTCCCGACGAACGTTAAGCACGTGACTCACATAGGTTTGGACGGGACGTCGAGCTCTATCCTCTCAAAGGGATGGAACGGTTTTCGAGACGAAAATCAGTTCGTCGGTAATAACCCTTCTTCCGAAAATAAACCCTCGGCGCAAGGAAAAGATGGCAGCGCCGCCTCGGACACTATTAGGAGCCTTCTTCAGACACAGTGTATGAATAACTATCAAGAAAACCTCAGGCGAAACACTGCTGCCCAAGAACCCTAGTGTGTCTGAATAAATCGTTGTAGAACTAAATTGTTCGAATGTTTCATCTATGTAATATGTTGTCTTTGATAAACCCTTTAAGTTCATTTGTTCGTGTGTTGTTTGGATTCTCTTTAATTTTGGAATGTGTTCTTTGTATTTAATTTATATATAATTTGAAAAAAATCCAACTTTCTAATGGTATTGTTTTGTTCAAGATTCCACCCAAATATATCACACATTGGAAATATTATAAAATTTGTCTATCTACTACCACAAACAAATACGAATATTCGAATATTTAATCGAATCATAAATTGATTCTTATTCGAATTAAAAAATTTCTCAAATATTCGAATCGAATATCGATTATTTGTATGCAAACCAATCTTTTATTTTCTTCTTGTTAAGTTATAAACAATATTGATATGGACTAAAATCGGATAGGCGAAAAAAAATAAAGTAATAAAAGGCCCAATGGGCCCGATAAGAAAATAAGTTAGGCACTTGGTAGAAATAAAGACCTACAGGGACATCAGAAAACAACGGGCAGCCCCCATACAGAGGATCTTCTTCAGTACGCCTCATATGAAAAGACCCTCAAAGAAAAAAGACTGTTGCAGGAGGGACGCGTGTCGAGTCCTGGTAGGGTAGCGTCACTATTCCAGACTGTGACTATTGCAGAGAAGTCATTCGGTGGCAGCTTTTCTACTGTTCATCGTACTCACCAGTCACGTCCCCGAAATTCTGGGATATTACCTTGCAAGGGCGGCGAGGAGCTTCTAGGCACTTAGCCATTTTCTCGAGGATCATGATTAAAAACATGAAATATACTTCATATTCTCTCTTTTTTAACATATCGAACAGTCCCTTTTTAAATCTTTAACATTTAGGAGCGAAAGTAAGGTTATGTGAGTGTGTCATTTATTCAAATATAGTGAAAGGAAGTTCCGCAGCGCCCCGTGGACGTAGAATCCGAAGATTCGAACCACGTACATCTTTGTGCCTCTTCGTTTACGTCCCTCTTATATCCTTTTTACATCCCTCGCAAACGAGCACCTTATGCATACCCCAAAACTTTGTAATATGTAAATCTACCGCTATATAAATTTCTTGAACCCCACATATAAATCTTGTTGATTGGGATAGACCCATATCAAATATTATATTTAAAATATATATTGAATTATAATAAATTATATTTAAACATATATTGAATTATAATATATAATTGTGTTTTATTGAATTATATATATTGTATTTAAAGATAATGAATTATACTATATTTTAGATTAAATTATTTGAATAAGAAAAATATTTTTATACATATTCATATTTGACATATTCGAATTCGAATCTTAGAATTTCGAATCGGATCACGGATCAAACAAAAAAATTCGATTCATTTGCAACTCTAGCATAGCAAGAGCACCAATCCAACGTTAGATTTTTAACACGACTGAAAATGGAAATCCAACAGAGTTGGATTGCAACATAATAGGAATATCTATTTTTCAAGAAAATATTGGGGTATATTATTAATATTTCATGAATTTTCGAAATTAAATTAATATACATAAATAGAGGAATTTGGGTAGGGTTCTAAATATTCTTCCTTTTTCCCATCTAACGATTCATACCGAGCATAATCGATCGATTTAAATCGCTATGACTGGAAAGGCGAAGCCCAAGAAGCACACGGCCAAGGAGCTCGCGATGAAGCTCGACGCGGCGACCACCAACCGCGGCGGAGGCAAGGCCGGCCTCTCCGATCGGACCGGCCAGGAGAAAGGCGGGCACGCCAAGCTCGAGTGCCCACACTGCAAGATTACGGCGCCGGACATAAAGACGATGCAGATCCACCACGAAGCTCGGCACCCAAAGGTCCCTTTCGACGAGGCCAAGCTCTGCAACCTCCACGCCGTCGTCGCGCCTGATTCGTCCAAGCCCAAGCCCGGCGTTCGAGGCAGCCTTAAGAAGTAATCTCATTTCCTTGCTTGATCGGCTGAAATAGATGGTGTTCTTCTTTGCTAGTTGCTTGGCAGTTTCTTGTGTTGAAAAGCCCTCCCCTTTTAACTGATCTGTATCGTTTCTTTCAGTCGCAGAATCTGTTTGTTGAAATGCTTGAGTGGGACTATGTTACTTCTTGATGCTCCTGCTCTTTCTATTATACCAATGGTGCTAATTGCAGTGGTAACATTTGGCCTCATTGATTCTCCATCTTCATATAGATACTCGTTAGGGTCTGTTTGGTTTGGGATTTTGGGTAAGGAAATATGAGAGGAAAAAAAGAAACTTTATTCAGTTAACACTATGTTTGCAATCTGCTTCCACTTAGGTTATTTGAATTTTCAGTTTGCTGAGGGTTAAGACATCATTTGATGCCCAACCTTCCTTGTCTGATGCCATGATGCTCTAATACAACCGAAAGGAGGATAATCACCACATCATTCCTTATTTCCCGAGCTAAATTGAACGCCCGAGAATTAGCCCATTTCGTGGCTATTTGCGAGTCGAGCGCTTAGAAGAGAAGAGTCGTAACAATTCACCGAAAGCTTACCAATGGTTTCGATATGCAATTTGAAGACAAAGATCTATAAATATATCAACATGTATGTGTTCGCTTTTAATATCCTATAGTCGAAGAAGAACAAAAGGAGAGGCCCTGAAAAGAACCGGAGAAAAAATGTAAGAGAACACAATACATTAAAAAAAATTATATTTTTTCTTTTCGTGCAGCACGCTATAACTACACAAACATTTCTTGAAGCTGGGGTTTCGCCATCGATGCTCATAGTATTAGCCCGAGGAGGAGAGTCGCCATAAATAGCGCAAACGATTTGAGATTCGAAGTCGACGAAGCTCGGGATATATTATGAGCTTCCACAGAATACGCATTTCCAGTCGCATCGTCTCTTACCTTTATACTTGACGAACCTAAGGCGACGAATTTTTAAATACGAAATATTACGACTTATTACATGAAGGAAGGCGAACAAATTGCGATGTAAGAACTACGATTACTCACAGTTGTATTGTACCCATCCTATCGTCTGGTTTTCGAGGTCGTAGACGACGAGCTTGTCCGATAATGCAAGATCTGCAATGCATCCGTGTAAGAAAAGTATGCATATTTTTTTTAATCGATAGTAAATTTATGTGATTTTATAACTGGTTGCGTGCAAAGCATAGCATATGTACGTAAAACGGAGGAAAAGATAGAAGCCTATATATACCTCCCAAGAGAGTTATTTCTTGCCCATCTTTTGTCTGCATTCCACTGTTCTGCCAACCTATGCAATATTCTCCGTCCTGAAATTTAAGAAATATTTCGAATATGATTCGTTTAAAGTTTTTCCCCAATAGATGCGAATAAATAGTGCAGCCGATTTTACGAGTCGAGAAATTAATTTCTTACGCGGACTTCAAAGAGGTAGTCGTGAGGATAGACTGGTAACGAAAGGGAGCCATCGAAGTGAAAATTTACAACGGGGAATCCATCGTCGACGCTGAAGACACAGATGTCAAATATATAGTTAGTTCTAACGGTCATATTAGGGAGAAAAAAAAATAAAAAAATCCGCCGAACATTCAGCTATAACCTAGCTCAGCAAGGCGCATTAGACGTGTTTGTAATAATTGACTGGTAAATTCCCAATCTCTAAGTGCTCGTCCGGTTGATAGGTTTGTATTTAGCAGGGTTTAAATAAAACAAATTAATGGGTAACAAAATGTGTATTTGGTTAGTGTGTTCACTTATGAGGAAGTGTGTTTATCTAAAGCCGTCTGCATGAGTTTAGCGTGGTTATATATAAACTCATGTTTTAATTGAACTTACGAACCAAATACACTGACAAACCCTAAACCCACATTTAAAATCCTTAAACCCCCATCCAAACTGTGTTTGCAATTATTTCTAAGTTCATTTTATTCGAACAAAGTCAATGCTTACTTTCCGCTGTACCAAAAGCAAGTGAACTGCTGCTCGACTATATGCGTTTTCAAACCAGGTTGCTGCGCCATGATCTACGCGCACCAAACGGCGCAAAGTTTAGTTAGAATGATAAATGTAATAAATGCTCGATTTCTTTAAGGTAACATTATTCGACGTTCCTTTTTTTTTTGCGATAAAGCCGTATACAATAAGAACATACCTTCTCGAGAACTTGTTTATAAACATCGGATGGAAGATAAGCCAATGTCGTGCCGCTGTCTATTATACTCCCACCGTCAGACGTACTTGACGGAATGTCCAAAGATTGCCCGCCGACATCTATCGACCTCATTACCACATTGTAATGTTGCCTGATGATTTATATATTTATTTAATTATTTATAAAAAAAATTGCGCTAAAAAAAAAGTAGCCGTTGTGGCGTATAAGAACATACGTGTTAGGGACGATAGGCGTGCTATTTACTTTTGGGTCGACCACTTCTCCGATGGCAAATATGCCGCCTCCTTTGTTTCCGTCCAAGCAGTGCGAAAATACCTTTTTGACCTTTGACGACTGGGCGAGTTGAGAGAGCACCGAAGTGTTTGCCTGTCCGAAACCGATTATTCCGTCGACGGCCTCGGACGACGAGCCTAGCTCTCCCGATTGTCTAGACGAGCACCTAAACACATAGCGAAAGCGCGATGAACGTACGATGAAAAATCTGTTGCGATCGAATCAATCCCAGAAAGCCCAACATATAAGCCAAAAAACCAATTGACAATAGAGGGGGGCCAACAATCTGATGTGGGATTGAATCTGATTCCCCAAAAAAATCTATATTCCAAAAAGAAAAAAAACTAAGCAAGTGTATTGAAACTATAACGAAGGGCCCACCCAAATGCTATTGATCCGTTCATCGTCGTTGTCTGAAGATTTCCCGAGACTCGATCGAACGTGAAGGAATCCCTGACGAAGTATCCTTCGGTTCGACTTCCGTCTCCGTAGGTGACGGCGTAGTCGCAGCTCATCCCGGCCTTACAGCTCGGGCTGACGCTGTTAAAAACGGTCTCGCAGAATGGTTGGTCGCATGAGACTATGTTTCCCGTGGACGAAGCCGACATGTCGTACTGCTTCAACGGTATCTGGCATGGAAGGAAAAAAAAATATTAATAAAACGCAAAAAAAAAAAAACAAAGAGTAGAAGATAGCCGGAAATAATGATAAAAAAAAGACGTACGTCGAGATCGCTTTTCGTGGGACATTTCACACAACCTTGACAATTCACCCACATAATGTCGCTCCCCGTATCGACTTGGACGTGATAGTCGAATGGCGGAGATCCAATTCGAACTCTTGTGTAATAAAGTCTGCGAATGGTCGAAAATAAAACAACCGACATAACATCGTATCATTGGGTATATATCTAAAACTGTAGAGCATAAGATCAATTTCAGCCCAAATTCTAAAATCAATTGGCAGTAGAGGGAGTAACTTACATGCTTATATACATCTCAAACTGGACTAAGATTGAGTTTGACACTCCAACATAAACCAAAAAGACGATACCATTTATACGAGACGCATAGGGGTAAAGTATGTGTAACTAAGACGGAAAATCAACTTAAATCAGAATCAACTATGCATAGACATCATTTATCTTCGCATTGGTTCGATTAAACAACCAAAGATTTTCGGATACTGTTCGCTTTAGGCAAGAATCCAACATGTCAAAAGAGGAGAACCCGATACGAAAACCATGGAAATAATCCATGAAAAGTCGAAGTTGTAACCAAAGATGAACTTACTATAAGTAGATGAATAATTCAATAAAAGCAAACAATAATAGCACTATCCCCAATAATATGTATGAGATAAGAAGAAAAGAATCATTTTATTTCAGAAACATACGCGGCGTTCGTAGGCGATCCGTCGCCGCCGAGCTCGAAATCGATGGCCGAGAGCATCCTTCCATGGCGATTGGAATCGTGTTTCCTCAACAAAGCTATGGGCGCTTTCCCCTTCCCACGGCCGCCGTACTTGTGGCGGACCTCAAACACCACATTGCCGTTCACGGCGGAGATGACGTCGGCAACCACCACCACCGCCATGAGAGCTATCAGCACCGAGCAATGCCTCCTCCTTAAATCCATCGCCTCCGCCCAAGAAATTTGCAGAATATGATTAAGAAAAAATGAAATGGGCTATCGAGAATTGATTAAAGGTGGAGTCTTTTTGTTGACTTTCTTTCTTGGGGTTGGAGAAAAAGAAGAGAAAAAAAGCGGTGGTGGGGAAGAAGAGGTGGGAATTGAACAAAAGAGGTCGGCTTCGAGACTACTTGGTAGCGATGGAGGTCGAGACAGAGAGAGAGATTTACGGACAAATCCAGGTTGTGTTTAAATTTAGTAAAATTCAACGACGTTTATATATGGTGGGAGTTGAATTTCTTGAACATTAACTAAACTACTTCAATTTTGACTTTCTCTCTCTGCAGAGGTTTTGATTTGAATCCGAAAGGAAAGAGCTTTCTTGAGTCAGCTCCTCGCCTCGATCACACCAAGAATGTTTGGTTTCGCATTGATTGATGAAAACGATGAACTAATATTATTAATTTCCCTTTGTTGGGTTATTATTACACACGTGGAACGGCTTTGTCTCTGTGATTGTCGTTCTTGGCTTATGAAGTCACATACTTCGTGTCTTGTCCCTAATCTTCACGAAGCCCCTGCGATGAAAACCACGTAATACGCACATATATTATACTTTTCCTTATCGATACCAATGTCTTATCTTATTTATGACTTACGAATTCCTTTCTTTCGACGTATTTTTATTTATTTTCGACCCTATCAATATGCGTGACACATGGCCGGCTGTACACAATATTCACCATTGAACTCTTGGACGACCAAATCAAACTAAGTGTCACAAACAAATTCAATTGCAGAAAAGATGTAACAAAAATCAAATTAAGTTATGTATTCCATTCAAGTCAACTTCCAAAATTCAACGAACGAGTTCTCCAGAATCCTCGGAGCAATTCAAAATAAATGATAACAAAGCAAATATACTAAGAACAATGGCCGCTCGCCTTTAAAGACTCCAAAACCTCTCGAAACGCATGCTTCTTCGACGTTTTCTTGTCGTGGTCGAAGCGCGTCGCTTTGTGCACGGCGCCGTTCGCTTCGACTTCCACCGTAAACCCAGCTGTCTCGGGCGAGAATATTCCTTCAAAATGTAGCGCTTCTTCTGACATATATCGTGCAATTCTTTGACGGGATGAATCCTTAGGGTTTCCGGCGCGATAAGAGGTTCGAGGAGTGGACGAATGCTTCGAAAAACAACCTCCTTGTTGTAGCCCGAGTCCACTAGGATCGCCCCCGCTAAAGATTCTATTACATCTCCGATAACCTAGTAACAGTAGTAGTAGCAGCAGTACCAGTAAGAAAAAGGAATTGTGAAATGTCCTCAATTTATGAGAAACGGCGCAAAAAAAAAAAGGAATGAGTTGAATACCTTTGGAAAAGTCGAGTCAGATTCCCAGCCGAAAGTTGTGTTGAGAGTTGCTTCGTCGAGGCTTTGGAGGGTATTGTAGATGTGTCTTTGGAGATCTTGGGAAGCGTGGAGGATGTGTTTGTGAAGTTTCGCCTTGACGGCCGCCATGGCGTAGCAGTTGTTGTTGACTTGGGCCGACCTAAGGTCGGTTATGAGTCCTGGAGACAACTCGGGATTTTTTTCGTATAGGTGCATTGTGATAAGATAATCGAGCACTCCGTCTCCCAAGAACTCCAGCCTCTGTAAAAATCGTTGGAAATGAAATAGATAAAAATAATATATGATACAATTAACATGATATCAGAGCTCAGGCCAATAGGTCATGGGTAGGAACCCTAACGACCGCCCGCAAAAAGAAGATTCCACGTTTATGGCTAAATTGAAATCCGCCTAAACGTGAGCGGCCGTGCAGGAAACAAAATATATAAAATAAAAATATGATTCCGCTTCCTTCGTGCTGAAACTTTTAGGTGACGTATTATGTCAGAAGGGTAAGCATTTCAAGTTGTACGTGCGGAAAAACTTAACTCATGTAGGATTTATGTCATGGAAGGTAAGAGAATGAAACTATTAAAAAACCCTAAGAAATGGAAAACCTGATAGCATCCGGGAATCTCGGGCATCATGTAAGAACCGTGAGTCAGAGCCTCGACCAGAAGCGAAGCGTCTTGGAACGAATAATGAAGAAGGGATTCAAAGTATTTGATGTTGACATATTTCTCGGGATTGGCGGTTATTTTCCTCTTGTACGGCACGCTCGTAAAATCAACATCGATGCCGAGCCAAGACATGAAGGACAAGGCCGCTAGTTCGCCTCCACTGAGAAGGAAAACGCCGATTAGCGCTTCAACCACGTCCGCTATAGCCTTACTCTTTACCTCCCTCGCCGGGCCCACGTAGAATTTTTTTGAAGAAATAAACTCTTCGTTTAGTATGACGTTTTCGCAGTTTGCGCCGGGGAGTATCCATTTTTCCGGATCGAACGGTTCGTTGCGTATAAAGCCCTGAGTACGTAAGAATAATAAAATAACATTTTTGACAGCTGTAAAAAAAAGCGAAGAAGATTGAAGACGAATCGTTTCATTACCGCAATCTTGCGCTCGCATCCGAGCTTGTAGAGCGAAGAGTTGGAAATAATTTTCTGTCTTTTGACGCTGAGAAGGCCCTCGTGTACGTTTTGATGGGCATTGAAGACGTGCTGAGTAGCGGCGTACTTGAGAAAGGAGTCGCCGATGGTCTCCAAAGATTCCAAATTGTATTTCTCTTGGCATTTCTTCGTAGTGATCGCTTCGAGAATCTTATGGGGACACGGACATAAAATAAAAATTGCGCTTACGATGCAATTTTTTGGCATTTTCTCTTAATCCGAAAAATATTATAAAAGCGCACCTTGGCGGTGGGTATAGAGGCGACTTGCATGGATCGATCCAAGGGCATCATCTTCAAGCGGGCGGCTATGAGATGAGATTCGATCCAATGCATAACAGACGGGATAAAGGAGAAGGAATACATAGTCGAAATTGACATCGGCGCCATAATCACCACGCAAATTTCGGGCGGCAAGAGGCACGATCGTTGTCTTCCTTCTGCATTGAAACAAAGGATACGAGGCAAGTCATGCGCCAAGGTTACTTGCTGGACGTGAAAATATATTAAAAATAAAATATGATAAACTCGCTTCAAGCTTAATGTTTTAGGTGGAGGGATCATTTATCATGGCATCATAGTTCAAGCCAATAGGTAATGAGTACGAATCTTCATGATCAGCTATTTAAAAGAATAACACATCTAAGGATAGATAAAGAAGAAACAGCCGATTTGAGGGAGTGTACTGGACATAAAACTATATAAAAATTAAAATAAGATATTGTCCATTCAAGCTTCTATGCTCTTAGGTGAAGTTGTCATTTAACATTACTGAACAGGTCTGTATAAGGATCTCTTCGACATTTAAGGCCAACTGGCAAGAAATTCGTGAAATGAAACGAGCATATATGTCCTAAACACGGAGAGACTGACCTTTCGAGCTCAGAATTCTGTGATTCCAGTGTATGTGGTTGTGCACATTAAAGATGCGGTTCGCTCGAATGAGGTTTTGCCCCTCGAATTGCAAGTCGATTCCATGCCTGCAAGTGAATTTACTCGGTTAAAAAATCGCTCGAACAAAGCGTCACACCATACATAGCGCCTAACAAAACACAACCTCCTTACTTCTTTTTATAATATTCCTTGTAAGAAAACTTCGCTCCATCTCTCATCTTAAGAAGACTATTGCCATCCACGCCATCCATCGCACCGTCGATGCAATACAAAGCTCCATTATGAGGCGTCATCACAACCGAATTTTCCAACAAACAGCAACAAACCGACCCGCCTTTCGTAACCACCTCCTCCAAAGCGCAGCAGCACACCGAACCGTTATTCCTCGTCACACAGTGACTATGAACGCCCGTCCCCGAACTACATTCGTGCTTCCTCCTCGAAGAATTTTCGAGGCACAAAACGGCGCTCACAGTTCTCCAGTCGATCTCCATGGAAGACGTCGGAGGCAGAAGAAGATAGTCGAAAACGGTCGTCGAGTCTTTTCTCTCGGCGGGGAGTTTGGGAAGGAATTTGTGAATATCGTCGAGTTTGTGGTAGAGAAGGACCGTCAGCAGCGTCACTTGAAAACCCTGGCAAAGCGCAACTTGCTTGGAACTCAGTACGGCCTCGCCGGCGTACTTCAATCGAACGGCCACGATTCCACGACTGACTTCGAGATCGAAAGTCATTTTCTCGAGATCGTCCTCGAGCTTTGAGTTGACGGCTAGCATGACTTCGTCGAACTTGACTTCGTACTCAAAGTCGGGCGTTAGCGTAATTAGATAGCAATGGTAGACCACTACTGGCTCGTCGCTGCTGCAGTGGCCTATCAGTTCTGGCGGGAAAAACCTCGTGCAGTTGGCTATATGATCCGCAAAACCTGATATATATGCTTATTGTAATAAGTATCTGAAGCTATCGATCGGAAGTTCGATGAGCATGTTAAAAAAAATAAAAAAAAGCGCTAAGGATTATGAAGGTACAACCGTAGTCTTCAATTTCGGCTTCTTCATCGAGAATCTCGGGCACGAGGCGGTCGGTTAGTGCGCCAACTTTGTGAAGTTTCTTACACGCTTCGAGGCAGGCGAGTTGCTTTAGCGTATGCGCATTTTTGCTGTCTCCATGGACGGTGACAGTCTGAACGGGGGAACTACTGGGAAGTAAAATCGTGCAGCTTTGCAGCTCTTTATCGATCGTAATGCGAGGGTACGGTTTGAAGTACCTAAAAAAACGTAAAAAAAAAAAAATAAATGCGTGTACTCAATCTTGAAAGTATAATTTGTTTTGGGGCGGAATTGAAAATAACGAAGAAATTGACGCACCCATCGGAAGGAAGGCGAGAGCAGTAGAAGTAGAGCAACGATACGGTGGAGCTCAAGGTCACGATTGCGCCCGTGGCTTCGACTTGGTAGAAAGGCTCGTCGTATAGTTCTTTGTCGAGTGGGCCACAGGGAATATCGGCGTTTGCTAAGGACTCCTTTCGCATTTGTTCGCCGCTGGCTAAGTAGTTTCTTACACGCTCGAGGGCCTTGTCGTCGCCTCTGAAAGCACGGTAGGACATCAAGTTAGGAAAATAATATGAAAAAAAATGTTAATTATCATCTTACTCCTGTAATATGGGGGGTGGCATTATATTCGAATTTAGGGAGTGACATTACACGAACAATAACTTTCAAAATTAAGTAATGTGGGGACATTATACACCGGAACCCTAGATTTTGCTTCAAATTCTAGGGTTTCGGCGTATAATCTGGCGTTCGGGGTGACATTCACATTGCACATATACCTTTCGATTAAGCAACAAAATTTAGGGTACTGGGTTATATAAAAAAATCCTGGTTTGCTCGCTCACCTTCTTAGCATGAGTATGAAATCCGAATCCTGCATACGGGCCCGCCCCCTCGACTGAATAAAGCTGCAGATGTTGTTAGAAGGGTCGAATCTTATTACAAGGTTGCAGCTTTGGACATCTAAGCCCTCTTCAAGCATGGATGTTGCGACTATGATATTAACCTGTGTAAAGAAACAGACCGAGATAATCAAAAGGCTGACGAAACGAAAAAATTCGCAAAAAAAAAAGTGTTCAAGTAAAAAGGTTTCGGACTTTTCCGCTGCGAAATTCGTCGACGATTGAATTTTGCACTTTTCGACTCTGAGACTGAAGCATGGACGTGTTCCCAGCGGTGTACTCCGTTCTCCAGCCAACGCTTTCTTGAAGCAAATCGTTCAAAATGCTTTGTATAACAATCGCCGTGACGATCCTTTCGACGAAGATTATGCACCTCAGATCTTTCTTTTCTCTGCACAAAACATAAAAGAAAAGCGAACTTTCATAAAAAAAGCAACGAAATGCGAACGCCATTTTTCGGGCGATCATCAGACCTGTACTCGAGCAGCGTCTCTATCAGACACACGACTTTCGATGTAAGAAAACCATTCGCCACGTCAGCACCTCTATCGTCTCGGAGCGGCCACGTGGGACCTACGTTAAAGAATGAGAGTGTAAAAAGGAAGCCTCAACACTAACTGAGGAGACGTAAAAAAAGGTTTTACCAAAAGGCTTGAAAGCTGAGAAAACTTTCACTGCGTCTGAACTAAACGCCTTGACAACTCTCTCGCCCGATGCGTCGATTTGGGCCCACATAAAGACGTCCGATTCTTCACAAGAGAAGACCTCTGCTGCCTTTGCAAGACACAAAAAATGCAGCGCTAAAATACGTAAAGTATGATGTAATAAGTCATAGCTCGTACACAAACATATATGCATATATACCTTTATAGCTGAGCAGATCCCAAGTTCAGTTAAGCAGAAAATAAGGGCGTTTATAAGCTTTTTCAATCTGCGTTTGGCAGATACAGCTACGGATTCAGAGATGTCTGGCTCACAGAGTTCGATTTCGTGCTGTTGAAAATGTGTAAATTATCAACTGCACTTACAATTGGCGAAACTAAGGTAAGAGACGAAAATATGGGCTTGCTTGTACCTTTTCTTTCAAACGGGCCAGAGATGCATTTATGGCTTCAAAGGTTGTCTTGGGAAAGGCTACGTCCTCGTAGAACTTCAGTTTCGGTGTAGAAAAGTTTATGTACTGAGCTAAAATGGTTTCTGATTCGGTGAAGACCTTCAGACATTAATGGATGTCAACTACATCAGCTGAAATGGCACAGTTTCAGATAGGGGAACAAGAAAAAAGATGGAAAAGGAACCTTCGAATTCATAAGATTTTCGAGCTCCATAATCTGTTTGCTGCAAGACGCCTGAGAATTCGAAACTGCACCGAAATATCTTATTAAGCGACTAAAATTGGATAAAATAGAAGAATCGAAGCTACAAGCCTTCGCTTTCTACAAAAAAACCTTTCGCCTTTATAGGGGAAGCTGTCATCCCGAAAATTCTAGGAAGTTCAGTACTGTTCGATTCTAGTTCACGGTGATAGAAGTCCTGCAATATTTTTTCTTAAAAACGTCAGTATGCATATATATGCACATACAGATATATTTTTTAATATATATAAACATATGTATACCGTCATTATGCAAGCGTAGGGATGTTTGCCTCTTGCATTATGGCATTCGTCAAATATCAACACCTTTATCTGACTAAGGCTCAGAAACTTGTGCCTCAAAGCGCTGAGCAATATCTGAGGTGTCATTACAAGCACCTGTATGTAATAATACAAACAGCATAAACCTCGTTCAGAGTGTAACTCAATTACATTAGAATCGCTTACGCAAAGTCGAGGCAAATAATTCGAATAAATCGACGAAAAACGAAGCCAAAAGCGCACCTCATGCTTATCAGTCTGCTGTTTCCAGACAGAAGCGTCCCAGAAATCTACGCCCATCTCACCGTAATATTTGCCTACTTTTAGGTCAGTGTGAGTAGCCACAACTTCGCCTTGCTATGATATTCATTACATAACGAACAAAAACGCAACAATAACATCAGGGAAAGGAAACGAGAGAATCTTCTTCAATTTTAAATTTTATTTTTCAAAATTAAAGTAAAGCGAAACGAAGAAAGCGTACTTGTGCGACTAAAATCACCGTAGGCACCAAGAAAACCGCGATATAAGGCGAGGGCTTTCGAATAACATGTGCGTAGCGCCTGAGGAGCATAACGGCGATCAAAGTCTTTCCAGTCCCAGTTTCAAAGAAGACGATTGTGTTCCTCTTCAGCGCTCGCTCAAGCGCGTCTAACTGATAGCTGCGAGGAAAAGAAAAAAAATGGGAGACTTTTCCTAACATGAAAAACGCTTCTAAAACCTTGGAAAAAAAACAGTCGGTTTTATTTCTACCTTCTCGCAAACAAAGATGGATCTGTTATGTGTTCCTCCATTCCTCCGTTTTCATCGGCGTCGATTTCCATCGTGGAATCCCTTTTCCTTCGTCGAGGCATCGAACCTAAATCAAACTACGCCGTTTTCTTGGAATGCTCGAACGATGAAGTGTGTGTGTCTCTACTATGAATGCATTTAAAAAGGGCCCAAAAAATCGCGAGCCCAACTCAGAAATCAATAGCGGTTGGGCAACTACCTAATAAAGCCATACTTTACCTCTCAATTAATGAAGAGATATCAGATTTTCCAGATATGCAAAGCTATCATTTTTTTTTCTTTGTAAAGATATGATGGATTGTAACGTTCCTTCTCATTTCGAATTCACGTTCTTGATTTACTTGCATAAACTATATATCCCCTAATTCTTCTTTTCCTTACCAGATTTCAATCAATTCTTACCTCGGCACATTAATGTCCAAAATCAAGGAAGTGATCAACATCAACCCGCCACGTGTACACTGTGAAACCCGCCAACATGGCGAAAGATCACGGCTTTAACGAAAAAACACATTCAATTTTGGTCGAGAAAATAAACGCATAAAGAACCACCCACCATAGCTCTATAGCGTTTCTTTGCAACATAAAAAGCAGTTCGAAGGAGAATAAGTGTAATAACGAAAGCCATACATACCTGAAAGTGCTGAGCTTTGAGAAGAGAGCACGGAAAAGACGAAGAATCTTCAAGAGCGTTGGTAAATCGTGCGTTTTGCGAAAGGTGATGACATCAAAGGCCACCACAGAGAGCAAAGTGTGCTGAAGAAGGCAAAGCGCCAGAGTTAGAGACATCTTTTCAAGCGGTTCGATTAATAATTGAACATATTTGTCAGTGTGACCTTCCGATTTTTTTCTGACAACCATGTACTAATTCTTCGCTTTGATGTATTATGCAATTACAATTAACCACTTAAACCCTGAAAGTCCCAAAAAAGGGTCCCATGGAGTGATTGTAAACGAGACTAATATCATCCCATTAAAATATGTTACAAGCATATGGAATTATTGAAGAATTACCCTTTTCCTAAGGCAGAGCATGCCCCTATTTGTTCTAAAATAAATGTATCGTCATCTAATCTAATCGTTAGGAGAAAGGAAGAGACGAGCAATTGGGTCAATTTTTTGTTAGTTTTTCTATCATCTTTCTATTTTCTAGCATTGTAATTTTGTGATTGTTGTATTGTGCGTCGTCAAACATCATAATCTAGTAAGTATCAGCTGATGGTTTGGATTTGAGAGCTTGAAGAATCTACGGTATTACTCCCTTTTTATTATGATCTTGTTTTCCAATTCAATTTTGAAACCAAGATCATCCAGTTGCCCCACAGACATCAGATTTTTCTTCAAGCCCTCCACATGTCGCACAACATGAATGGTACGCACAGTTCCGTCGTACATCTTTATTTGGACCGTACCCACCCCGACAATTTTCAGCGCTTGGTCATTGCAGCTATAGACATATCCTCCAAAGGTTGACTCGTATTGATGAAACCATTCCTTTCGAGAGGTCATGTGGAAAGTAGCTGCTGAGTCAATGAGCCACACGTCGTTGAATCTTCCCTTTTCAACGATAGTGGTTGCGGCTTCACACACCAAGGCAATTCCATCGTCGGTAGTGTTGGCGGCGTTTCCTTGGGCATTGGGATTTTTGTTTAGAGCCCAACAATCTTTCTTCAGATGACCTTTCTTGCCACAGTGGTAACATTTTATAGCCTTCTTATTTCACGTAACAAGGCTTTGCCGTTTTTGACTCCCACTTGGACCAGACTCTCCGGGTCTTGTCCGTTTTCGGCTCACATTTGGACCACGTGCTCCCGATCTTGCCCTCGTCACCGTCAATGCTTCTGCCTGTTGGGACAGTATCAACTTGTCTTCTTTGTTATTACGCCGATTTTCTTCTTCAAGAACAGCAGCTGCAATATTATCGAAGATAAGTTTTTCCGCAGCTTGGTTGTTGCTCAGATTGATGACGAGTTGATCGTAGGAGTCTGGCAGGCTTTGTAGTAGAAGCTCAGCACGTTCACTTGGCTCTATTTTGTAGTCCAAGTCTTTAAGTTGAGAGAATAGAGTATTTAACTTGTTGATGTGCTCGCTCACTGAAGAGATTCTATTCGTAGATGATATAATTTTATTTTCAGAAAAATTCGGCTGTGGAGTGACTTGACTTGATATAGCTTCTCTAGATGATCCCAAATTTCTTTTGCACTAGTTTTCTCTTCGACGCTTGATAATATGTCATCTGCTAATGTCAGATGAATATTGGCGATGGCCCTCCCGTCTATCTTCCTCCATTTGGCGTCACTTGTAATTGTTGTTGTCTGCCAGTGATCGCCTCAAGATAATTTTCTTTGAGTAAAATTGCCTTAATCCTCATTTTCCACAGTGAGTAGTTTCTCCCGTTGAATTTCTCAATTTCATTTTTAGCTGTCATTTTTTCCTCGCTATCGTCGGAGAAATTCAACAGTCCAGCCAAATAGTACTGATCAGATAATTTGCAGAAAGGGTAGCGACCAGCTTTCTAGACAAAATTACCCTTCTAAGTAAATGCTCAGATGAGAACTGGTGGGGTCACTATGTGTCCCGCTTGGCACCAGCCACATAGACAGAACTTACTTACACAGTCTATTACCACGAATTGCCAAAAAACTCTTCCGTAACGATAAACCTTTTCGATATCCTTTCTGATGTGGAAGATCAGACAAAGCTGCAACCACAGAGCATAATCGAAATATCAATGGGGGCTGGCTCTGATACCACTTGTTGCGAAATGGACAGCGAAACAAAATTGAAAATAACCGTGAGGATAAATGGAACACGGGAATTTACGTGGAAAACCCCTTTTTGACTTGGGGTAAAAACCACGAGCGAGGTAGAAATATTATTACTGGGGTAAAAACAGGGGTTACAACCTCTCAATCTATAAAGGAGAAAACACTCACTATCTCTCTTTATAGTCAGAGCAAATACCGAACAAACCCTCAATATTTTCTCTACCCTCTATTTCTTTCCTCCCTCTCTTTCTATCGATTTTGATTTTGATGTGTTTTTACAATGAGCTTAACAAGCCTATTTATAGGCTAGAGCTTAAGCTAAATGACATAATCATTGCTTAGCTCATTTATACATATATTATTAATATAATAATAGTATTGGTTGAAGTGGGTGGGTGGATTACTACACCAACCCACTCAACCCATCACGTATAACCCAACTCGTTTAGATTTTCGATACGTTGAATTTTTTCTAATATTTGTCGAAAATCTAACAGATTAATTGGTGTACCAATATGGGCCGAATAGTGGTAATTTGACCACGTGTCAACTTTTGGTTGAGTTGGGTTATACTTAAGTGGGCAGATAAAACAATAAGCTCTAACGGAATGTTAGATTTAATGAAGTTAGTGAAGAAAGAAATAGAAATGAAAACGAAAAATTAGTATTTATGTTTGATTGATTAGAGATGAGGAAAAGAAAAAAAAAGAAATTCAAACTAAATTAAAGCTTAATTTGAGGGTGGGCAAAAAATTAAATAAATTTAAGACGAAATAATAATATAATATATAATAAAATCACCCGACAATTATAGTTTTTTTCTTGTACAAGTCTTCATTGAAATCATTGTATGAAGTATCTAAGAATATCTTATATTACTAAAGAAATGTAGGTGTACTCATATGCTGCCACGTGTCTCATAATAATTAATTATAATAGATTAAAAATATAATAAAAATATGAAAAACTATCCACATAACACTATCCACTATATAAATGAAATGTTTCACTAATGACATTTGTAACTTTTTTCTTTTGTAATATTTCTTTATTATAGATGAAAAATGCTGAAATATTGGATAAAACAACCATATAGTAATGCGATTATTTTTTCGGACTACTTTGAACTACTTTTGTGGATATGTAATGGTGATGGATTCGTATGTATATTTTATAAGTGATTTTATGACCCTTTCCAATATGTCGGATTGGAAAGATAATCAATTCCTTTCATCAAGAGACTTTATTATAATTTTATAATAAGAATTTCCTATCAAGTAAAAATTCACGAAAAACAGCGGACTCACTAGTGTATTGAGGTTGAAGGGAAATAACTAACTTACCATAAAATTAAAAATTATTGATTTATATGCACAATTTATTATGGGCTTCACTCGCAATTTGCATGCATGGTAATGAGTAAATATAGAATATATATATATATATATATATATATATATATATATAAATATAGGTAAAAAAAAAATTCAGGGTAGGGGACGGGGAATGATTTTTCCCCGTGGGGATCCCCGCTCCGTTCACCGTCCCATCCTTGAATCCCCTTTTAAATATTATAATATATAATATTAAATTATAAACTATAATTTAAATAATATTATAATAATATCAAAATATAGATTAAATAATATTAAATTAATACAAATAATATATAAATTATAATTTATATAATATTTATAACAAAAATATATTCAAATCTATATATTATAATAAAATATTATTTTTTTTTAAAAAAAATAAGGGGCGGAGAATCCCCGCGGGGTCGGGGACGGGGACGGGGATTAGATCCCCACCCCGCTGCCGTCCCTACCTAGGCGTGAGGTGGCTCCGCCCATGCCTGGAAAAAATGATTTATTCACCAAACGCTGGGGGAAAGGAAAGAAAAGTCAGTGAAAATTTTTTCCTGACAACTTTTCACGATCCGAAACAGCGTAAAAAGAAAAGAAGAAAACGAGAAGAAACGTGAGCTCCAACGCTGTGCACGAAAAACCCACTTTCGAGTATCCGAAAAGCGAGCCGACCGACGAGCAGAACCCGCAAAGGCTCTGTATGTCGGCCGCCAACGCCCTAACCTCTATGCTATTCCTCGCAATGCAGGCGTCTGTAGTCACCTCGGCCACCACCACGCCGGCCGCGATCCCTATCATTCCGACGAGCGCTGCGGCCGCCAGAATCCGGCCGCCGCCTGCCGCCACCGTCAGGGAGGAGGCGGCCCCGACGGCTCCGGCGAGCACAAAGTAGGGCCTTCGATGGTACCCTCTGAAGGGCAAAACGTCGGTCATCATTCCCCACACGGACTTCATCACCCAAGGGATGTAATAAAGTCCGATGAATAGCTTCATCACCCAAGGGCAAAACGTCGGTCATCATTCCCACAGGTGTCTGATACTTTGTTTTCTTGCAGCGAATGTATTTTTTATTTTATTTTCACCATTGAACTCTTGGACGACCAAATCAAACGAAGTGTTAGAAACAAATTCAATTGCAGAAAAGATGAAATAAAAATCAAACTAAGTTTATGTATTCCATTCAAGTTAACTTCCAAAACTCAACGAACGAGTTCTTCAGAATCCTCGGAGCAATTCAAATAAATGATAACAAAGTAAATATATTAAGTCAGAATCCTCGGAGCAACTCAAAATAAATGATAACAAAGTAAATATACTAAGAACAATGACCGCTCGCCTTTAAAGACTCCAAAACCTCTCGAAACGCATGCTTCTTCGACGTTTTCTTGTCGTGGTCGGAGCGCGTCGCTTTGTGCACGGTGCCGTTCGCTTCGACTTCCACCGTAAACTCAGCCGTCGTTGGGTGATAATATTTATTCAAAGCGTAGCGCTTCTTCTGACATACACCGTACAATTCTCTGACAGGATGAATCCTTAGGGTTTCCGGCACGATAAGAGGTTCGAGGAGTGGACGAATGCTTCGAAAAACTACCTCCTTGTCGTAGCCCGAGTCCACTAGGATCGCCCCAGCTAGCGATTCTATTACATCTCCGAGAACCTAGTAGCAGTAGTAGCAGCAGCAATAGCAGTAAGAGAAGATTTGAGATTGTTCTTAACCGAAAGTTGAATACCTTTGGAAATGTCGAGTCAGATTCCCAGCCAAACGTTGTGTCGAGAGTTGCTTCGTCGAGGCTTTGGAGGGTTTTGTAGATGTGCCTTTGGAGATCTTGGGAAGCGTGGAGGATGTGTTTGTGAAGGTTCGCCTTGACGGCCGCCATGGCGTAGCAGTTGTTGTTGACTTGGGCCGACCTGAGGTCGGTTATGAGTCCTGGAGACAACTCGGGATTGTTTTCGTATAGGTGTATTGTGATAAGATAATCGAGCACTCCGTCTCCCAAGAACTCCAGCCTCTGTAGACAAATTGTTGGAAATGAAGCATACAAAATTAAAACATGATACATTCAACATGCCAATAGGTAATGGGTAGAAACCATTACGACCGCCCATATGAAGAAAATTTCACTTTTAAGGCAAAACGGAAACCAGCCTAAACGTGATGCATTGTGCTTGAAACAAAATATATAAAATTAAAATATGATACCACTCTATTCAAGCTTAAGCTTTCAGGTGAAGTGGTCAGCCAACACAAATGAACTGGTCCAGGAAGGGAAAACGTTTCGAGTCGTACGATCGAAAAACTAACTCACATAGGATTTATCTATGCAAAGCAATAGAATGAAACTATTGAAATAAAAAAAACCCTTAAAAATCAAAGACCTGATAGCATCCGGGGACCTCGGGCATCATGTAAGAACCGTGAGTCAGAGCCTCGACCAGAAGCGAAGCGTCTCGGAATGAATACTGAAGAAGGGATTCGAAGTATTTGATGTTGACATATTTCTCGGGATTGGAGGTTATTTTCCTCTTGTACGGCATGCTCGTAAACTCAACATCGACGCCGAGCCAAGACATGAAGGACACGGCCGCTAGTTCGCCTCCACTGAGAAGGAAAACACCGATTAGCGCTTCAACCACGTCCGCTATAGCCTTACTCTTTATCTCTCTCACCGGGCCCACGTAGAATTTGTTCGGAGAAACGAACTCTTCGTTTAGTATGACGTTCTCGCAATTTGCGCCGGGGAGTACCCATTTTTTCGGATCGAACGGTTCGTTGCGTATAAATCCCTGCGCACGTAAGAATAATTAAATGACATTTTTGACGACTGCAACGAAGAAGATTGAAGATAAATAGTTCCATTACCGTAATCTTGCGCTCGCATCCGAGCTTGCACAGCGAAGCGTTGGAAATAATTTTCTGTCTTTTGACGCTGAGAAGGCCCTCGTGTACGTTTTGATGGGCCTTGAAGACGTGCTGAGTAGCGGCATACTTGAGAAAGGAGTCGCCGATGGTCTCCAAAGATTCCAAATTGTATTTCTCGTGGCACTTCTTCGTTGTTATCGCCTCGAGAATCTTAAGGGGAAACAAACATACATAATATATTTTGTTTATGATGATTTCTTTTGCATTTTTTTAATCCGAGCTATATAAAGCGCACCTTGGCGGTGGGTATAGAGGCGACTTGCATCGATCGACCGAAGGGCATCATCTTCAAGCGGGCGGCTAAGAGGTGAGATTCGATCCAATGCATAACAGACGGGATAAAGGAGAAGGAATACATAGTCGAAATTGACATCGGCGACATAATCACCACGCAAATTTCGGGCGGCAAGAGGCACAATCCTTGTCTTCCTTCTGCAGTGAAACAAAGGATACGAGGCAAGCCATGTGCCAAGGTTACTTGCTGGACGTAAAAATATATAAAAATAAAATATGATAAACTCGCTTCAAGTTTAATGTTTTTAGGTGGAGGGATCATTTATCATGGCATCATTGTTCAAGTCAAGGTCATGAATACGAATCTTCATGATCAGTTATTTAAAAGAAATACACATCTAAGGATAGATAAAGAAGAAGGCAGCCGATTTGAGGGAGCGTATTGGACATAAAACTATATAAAAATTAAAATAAGATATTGTCCATTCAAGCTTCTAAGCTCTTAGGTAAAGTGGTCATTTAACATTACTGAACATGCCTGTATGAATAATCTCTTCGACATTAAGGCCAACTGGCAAGAAATTCGTGAAATGAAACGAGCATATATGTCCTAAACACGGAGATTCTGACCTTCCGAGCTCAGAATTCTGTGATTCCAGTGTACGTGGTTGTGCACATTAAAGATGTGGTTCGCTCGAATGAGGTTTTGCCCCTCGAATCGCAAGTCGATATCATGCCTGCAAAGTGATTTTACTAGGTTAAAAAGTCGCTCGAACAAAGCGTCACACCATAGCGCCTAACAAAACACAACCTCCTTACTTCTTTTTATAATATTCCTTGTAAGAAACCTTCGCTCCATCTCTCATCTTAAGAAGACTATTGCCATCCACGCCATCCATCGCACCGTCGATGCAATACAAAGCTCCATTATGAGGCGTCATCACAACCGAATTTTCCAACAAACAGCAACAAACCGACCCGCCTTTCGTAACCACCTCCTCCAAAGCGCAGCAGCACACCGAACCGTTATTCCTCGTCACACAGTGACTGTGAACGCCCGTCGCCGAACTGCATTCGTGCTTCCTCCTCGAAGAATTTTCGAGGCAAACGGCGCTCACAGTTCTCCAGTCGATCCCCATGGAAGACGTCAGAGGCAGAAGAAGATAGTCGAAAACGGTCGTCGAGCCTTTTTTCTCGGCAGGGAGTTTGGGAAGGAATTTGTGAATATCGTCAAGTTTGTGGTAGAGAAGAAGCGTCAGCAGCGTCACTTGAAAACCCTGGCAAAGCGCGACTTGCTTGGAACTCAGTACAGCCTCGCCGACGTACTTCAATCGGACGGCCACGATTCCTCGACCGACTTTGAGATCGAGGGTTATTTTCTCGAGATCGTCGTCGAGCTTTGAGTTGACGGCTAGCATGACTTCGTCGAACTTGATTTCGTACTCAAAGTTGGGCATTAGCGTAATTAAATAGCAATGGTAGACCACTACTGGCTCGTCGCTGCTGCAGTGGCCTATCAGTTCTGGCGGGAAAAACCTCGTGCATTTGGCTATATGATACGCAAAACCTGATATATGATTATTGTAATAAGTATCTGAAGCTATCGATCGAAAGCTTGATGAGCATATGAAAAAACAATTAAAAAAAAAAGCGTAAGGATTATGAAGGTACAAACCGTAAGCTTCGACTTCGGCTTCTTCCTGGATAATCTCGGGCACGAGGTGGTCGGTTAGTGCGCCAACTTTGTGGAGTTTCTTACACGCTTCGAGGCAGGCGAGTTGCTTTAGCGTATGTGCATTTCTGTCTCCATGGACGGTGACACTCTGAACGGGGGAACTACTGGGAAGTAAAACCGTGCAGCTTTGCAGCTCTTTATCGATCGTAATGCGAGGGTACGGTTTGAAGTACCTAAAAAAAAGTAAAAGATAAAATAAATGCGCGTACTCTTGAAAGTATAATTTGTTTCGGGGCGGAATTGAAAATAACGAAGAAATTGACGCACCCATCGGATGGAAGGCGCGAGCAGTAAAAGTAGAGCAACGATACGCTGGAGCTCAAGGTCATGATAGCGCCCGTGGCTTCGACTTGGTAGAAAGGCTCGTCGTATAGTTCTTTCTCGAGTGGGCCGCAGGGAATATCGGCGTTTGCTAAGGACTCCTTTCGCATTTGTTCGCCGCTGGCCAAGTAGTTTCTTACACGCTCGAGGGCCTCGTTATCGCCTCTGAACTTACGGTACGTCGTCAAGTTAGCAAAATATATGAAAACAAACCGTGGGTCGTATAAAAAAGGGGGAACGTCATTTCTAGTCCCCAAAACAATGTTTGGCGCGTTTTTTATACCCCATATTTCGAGATGCCATTTTCAATCTCCAGTGTTACCGATTTTGTTCCGTTTTGGTTCCTCGGTTAATCTACCTGTTACTTTGAACGGAATTATGGGTCGGGCCAAGTCCGGGCCAACCCGAATTTTTGCGGGCCGACGGACGGAATTACGACGCAGACCATAAATTCAGGCTGGCCCGGCCCGTAATTCTATCAAAACTAACGGTTAAATGGCGGACCAAAACGACACAAAATTTATAACATCGAGAACTAAAAGTGGCATCTTGGAATAGGGGGTATAATAAACGCCCATACCTCAAACATTGTGGTACAAAAAACTGCGTTCTCCCTATAACAAAAATGCTGCTACGCTCGCACCTTCTTAGCATGAGTACGAAATCCGAATCCTGCATACGGGCCCGCCCCCTCGACTGAATAAAGCTGCAGATGTTGTTAGAAGGGTCGAATCTTATTACAAGGTTGCAGCTTTGGACATCTAAGCCCTCTTCAAGCATGGACGTTGCGACTATGATATTAACCTGTGAAAAGAAACGGACCGAGATAATCAAAAGGCTGACAAAACGAAAAATTCGCAAAAAAAAAAAATTTCAAGTAAAAAAGGTTTCGAACTTTTCCGCTGCGAAATTCGTCGACGATTGAATTTTGCACTTTTCGACTCTGAGACTGAAGCATAGAAGTGTTCCCAGCGGTGTACTCCGTTCTCCAGCCAACGCTTTCTTGAAGCAAATCGTTCAAAATGCTTTGTATAACAATCGCCGTGACGATCCTTTCGACGAAGATTATGCACCTCAGATCTTTCTTTTCTCTGCACAAAACATAAAAGAAAAGCGAACTTTCATAAAAAAAGCAACGAAATGCGAACGCCATTTTTCGGGCGATCATCAGACCTGTACTCGAGCAGCGTCTCTATCAGACACACGACTTCCGATGTAAGAAAACCATTCGCCACGTCAGCGCCTCTATCGTCTCGGAGCGGCCACGTGGGACCTACGTTAAAGAATGAGAGTGTAAAAAGGAAGCCTCAACACTAACTGAGGAGACGTAAAAAAAGGTTTTACCAAAAGGCTTGAAAGCTGAGAAAACTTTCACTGCGTCTGAACTAAACGCCTTGACAACTCTCTCGCCCGATGCGTCGATTTGGGCCCACATAAAGACGTCCGATTCTTCACAAGAGAAGACCTCTGCTGCCTTTGCAAGACACAAAAAATGCAGCGCTAAAATACGTAAAGTATGATGTAATAAGTCATAGCTCGTACGCAAACATATATGCATATATACCTTTATAGCTGAGCAGATCCCAAGTTCAGTTAAGCAGAAAATAAGGGCGTTTATAAGCTTTTTCAATCTGCGTTTGGCAGATACAGCTACGGATTCAGAGATGTCTGGCCCACAGAGTTCGATTTCGTGCTGTTGAAAATTTGTAAATTATCAACTGCACTTACAATTGGCGAAACTAAGGTAAGAGACGAAAATATGGGCTTGCTTGTACCTTTTCTTTCAAACGGGCCAGAGATGCATTTATGGCTTCAAAGGTTGTCTTGGGAAAGGCTACGTCCTCGTAGAACTTCAGTTTCGGTGTAGAAAAGTTTATGTACTGAGCTAAAACGGTTTCTGATTCGGTGAAAACCTTCATTTCAGACATTAATGGATGTCAACTACATCAGCTGAAATGGCACAGTTTCAGATAGGGGAACAAGAATGGAAAAGGAACCTTCGAATTCATAAGATTTTCGAGCTCCATAATCTGTTTGCTGCAAGACGCCTGAGAATTCGAAACTGCACCGAAATATCTTATTAAGCGACTAAAATTGGATAAAATAAAAGAATCGAAGCTACAAGCCTTCGCTTTCTACAAAAAAACCTTTCGCCTTTATAGGGGAAGCTGTCATCCCGAAAATTCTAGGAAGTTCAGTACTGTTCGATTCTAGTTCACGGTGATAGAAGTCCTGCAATATTTTTTCTTAAAAATGTCAGTATGCATATATATGCACATACAGATATATTTTTGAATATATATAACCATATGTATACCGTCATTATGCAAGCGTACGGATGTTTGCCTCTTGCATTATGGCATTCGTCAAATATCAACACCTTTATCTGACTAAGGCTCAGAAACTTGTGCCTCAAAGCCCTGAGCAATATCTGAGGTGTCATTACAAGCACCTGTATGTAATAATACAAACAGCATAAACCTCGTTCAGAGTGTAACTCAATTACATTAGAATCGCTTACGCAAAGTCGAGGCAAATAATTCGAATAAATCGACGAAAAACGAGCCAAAAGCGCACTTCATGCTTATCAGTCTGCTGTTTCCAGACACAAGCGTCCCAGAAATCTACGCCCATCTCACCGTAATATTTGCCTACTTTTAGGTCAGTGTGAGTAGCCACAACTTCGCCTTGCTACGATATTCATTACATAACGAACAAAAACGCAACAATAACATCAGGGAAAGGAAACGAGAGAATCTTCTTCAATTTAAAATTTTTTTTTTCAAAATTAAAGTAAAGCGTACTTGTGAGACTAAAATCACCGTAGGCACCAAGAAAACCGCGATATAAGGCGAGGGCTTTCGAATAACATGTGCGTAGCGCCTGAGGAGCATAACGGCGATCAAAGTCTTTCCAGTCCCAGTTTCAAAGAAGACGATTGTGTTCCTCTGCAGCGCTCGCTCAAGCGCGTCTAACTGATAGCTGCGAGGAAAAGAAAAAATGGGAGATTTTTTCTAACATGAAAAACGCTTCTAAAACCTTGGGAAAAACAGTTGGTTTTATGCCTACCTTCTCGCGAACAACGAAGGATCTGTTATGTGTTCTTCCATTCCTTCGTTTTCATCGTCGTCGATTCCCATCGTGGAATCCGTTTTCCTTCTTCGGAACCTAAATCAAACTACGCCGATTTCTTGGAATGCTCGAACGATGAAGTGTGTGTGTGTGCCCCCCTTCTACTACGAATGCATTTAAAAAGGGCCCAACTCAGAAATCAATAGCGGGCGGGCAACTACCTAATAAAGTCATACTTTGTCTCTCAATTAGTGGTATCAGATTCTCCAGATATGCAAAGCTATCATTTTTTTTTCTTTGTAAAGATATGATGGATTGTAACGTTCCTTCTCATTTCGAATTCACGTTCTTGATTTACTTGCATAAACTATTAATCCCCTGATTCTTCTTTTCCTTACCAGATTTCAATCAATTCTTACCTCGGCACACTAATGTCCAAAATCAAGAGAGTGATCAACATAAACCCGCCACGTGTACACTGAAACCCGCTAACATGGCGAAAGATCATGGCTTTAACGCAAAATCCCATTGGATTTTGGTCGAGCGAATAAACGCCGAACCACAGCACTTAGAAAACCCCACCACACCATAGCCATACAAGCTCTATAGCTTTTTCTTGCAATATAGAAAGGGGTCGAATGTGAAGAAGTGTAATAACGAAAGCCATATACCTGAAAGTACTGAGCTTTGAGAAGAGAGCACGGAAAAGACGAAGAATCTTCAAGAGCGTTAGTAAATCGTGCGTTTTGCGCAAGGTGATGACATCAAAGGCCACGACAGAGAGCAAAGTGTGCTGAAGAAAGCGTCGTAATTAGAAACATCTTTTCAAGTGGTTCGATTTAAGTAATTGAACATATTTGTCAGCGACGACCTGATTCTTTCCTTACACACTAAGTTATACGGCATTTTAATTTAATAAACGAAAAAAAATAATTAACAAAATAAACGTAAAAGTTAAAGTATTAATAAAATACAAAACTTCGTACTCCCAGAATACGAGTTAGTAACTCGTATTCTGAGATTACGAGTTATATTTGGCCGCTGACTCGCTGACCTGACGTGGCCAGAGTAACTCGTATCCTGAGGATACGAGTTCCTAACTCGTACTCCTGGAGTACGAGATACTTTGCCTGGCCCATTTGACCAGCTGACATGGCAGCTTACATGGCGACCAAATTCGTATCCTCAAGATACGAATTAGTAACTCGTACTTTCAGAGTACGAGTTACTTGGGGGCGGGGGCCCGACCAACTTGCATGGCCATGCAAGTGTCAGGCAATAATTCCTATAACTCGTACTCTGGTGTTACGAGTTACGTGAATTATTGAAATAATTCACGTAACTCGTAATATCAGAGTACGAGTTAGTCTAACTCGTACTCTGATTTTACGAGTTACTTAACTCGTATAACCAACATACGATTTAACTTTCTATATAATCCACCTCCCTTAGCGTTACCTCATATCACTCTCATCAATTTTTTTTAATAACTCAAACAATGATGCCGAGTCGCGTACAAGTCGTAGTATATTTTGGTGGCGAAATAATTCAATCATCCGATTCTACCATCAAATATAGTATCCGTCCTGTTGGGTATAGGCGAATTCGTCGCAACACCAGTTTTTTCCGACTTTATATCGTTGTTGTTCGAAATTACGGATGTTGATAGCACTCGTTGTTCCTTGATTGTCCATGGCAAAAATGAATACTTCCAACATTCCCACCACGTTCATCAGCTATTTCAAATCTCCAACGACAACGATCTACAATTTTTCATACACCCCGACTCAGAGAACAATTGTGTTGAGGTTTTTGTTGAAATAGTTGAAAATACAAACTTTGATTTTTTCCGCAGGCGGTCTAAAATCTAACAACTCCTTACACTCGTCCATCCACTGTGTGGCTGTCCTAGTATTGATGACCCCAGAGACACAGCTACCATCTACAGGCAACCCCCACAAGATACCTACGTCCTGTAAGGTAACGGTCGCCTCCCCAACCAAAAATGAAACGTATGGGTCTCCTTCCTCCAACGCTCTACCAACGCTGTAATCAAATGAGGGTCAACCCTCTGCGACATACAGCTGTAGACGTGGTACAGACCCATAACGTTCAACTTTCCTAGTAAGCGACCGTGAAGCACGTTCGGTGCTTCTCTAGCACCCCACACTACATTCTCTAACGACCTAATCTTAATAGTTCTATCTAACGCTGTCTCATCTAACAACAAATCCCTACTACGGTAATTTGACTGCATCGTCAACACTGAACTATCAATAGGCCCGTAAGTAGAATCGAAATCCATTCTACATTTAAAAACAACAAACCAAACAAATCAACAATCAATAAAAAATATTTTGATAATAATGAAATAACGCAAAAAAATGATATTTCGGATCGTAACGGGCTAACCAAATTATTCACGCGTAGGACGTCATCTGGGCGACGGGTCGGCGGGTCGCAACGGGCCGGCGGGTCACGGCGGCCGGGCAGTGGGGCAGCGCGGGCAGCGCGGGGCGGCGGGCCGGGCGGCGGGGCAGTGGGTTGCGACGGGGTGGCGGGACAGCGTCTCGCGTGGCCGGGCAGTGGGACGGGTCGGTGCGGCGGGATAGGGCGGTGCGGCGGGCAGCGCAGCGCAGTGGGTTGCGACGGGGTGGCGGGGAGCGTCTCGGGTGCCGGGGCAGTGGGCTGGGGCGGCGCGGCGGGGCAGGGCGGGGCAGGGGGCAGGGCGGGGCGACGGCGACGTGGGCTCGGCTTGGACAAAATGACTTCGCGGCGGCTTCTTCGTCGTGGCAGGCGGCAGGCGGCGGCGCAGTGGGCTCGGCAGGCGGCGGTCGTCGTGTTCGTCGTCGCAGTGGGGTCGTCGTCGGCTCGTCTTCTTCGCGATGTAGGGTTTTATTCAGAACCAGATCTAACTCATAATCCCAGATTACGAGTTACGTAACTCGTATTCTGGGATTACGAGTTACTCCACGTATGACGCACGCGCCAGCACGGAAAGTAACTCGTAATCCCAGATTACGAGTTACGTAACTCGTAATCTGGGATTACGAAGTTCGCTATTTTATTAATAGGTTTGAAATTCTGTTTATTTTTTAATAGTTATTTTTTTCGTTTATTTAATTAAAAATACCAAGTTATACTCCCTCTTCCCAAATATTTTTGGACATTTGGAATTTGGCACGTGAATTAAGAAACTGAATATTTTAGTACGATAGTACAATTAAAAGGTAAAAAAGTGTATATTTTGACACGTCTTTTAAGAATATTTAATATTATTATATTGATTATTTGTGATAGTTTTTGGTTAAATAAGGAAATGTACAAAAGATGTGGGACGCCCGATTTAGTAAATGTATAAAATGGTTTGGGACGGAGGGAGTACTAATTAATATTATGCAACTACAATTTGTTAGGCCAGCCGCCCACAAGGGCAGCCGTAAATAAAAAAAAATAATAATAAAATAATATTAAATAATATTATAATATTATTTTATTCATATGAAGGAGAAAGAAAAAAACTTAAAGGATAAGGAATGAGCGGCTCATATCAACTGACGACGCGGTGAATTCCGGTTTGAGTGGTCCAGAAGAGCTGAAGACATCTATAAATAGGCCGAGGATTCTTAAGTTATCATCCCAAATCAAGTGAGAAGTTCAGTGAGAGAGAAATAGTGAGAGGAAAACTTATCTGAGTGGATAAGGGTGAATCTGGTTTTAGTTTTATTGGGGTAGTTGGGAATAGGTACAAATATATTACCCGGGTGGGTAAGGGATCTCAAGTTTGGGTTAAAACACGAGCGTTGATTTGTACAGTGTAATATTCTCAATATAGTAAAGCTTGTGCTCTCCGTGGAGGTAGGCGGTATTGGTCGAACCACGTAAAAATCTTGTGTTCTCTATCTGCGTCATTTCAGTTTTATGTCCAGATAAAATTATCGCAAACCTTCCGCTGAGCCCAAAATATTAGCGGTTAACCCCAACAAGTGGTATCAGAGTCAAGCCTACTGAGTATGCTCTATGGTTGCAACTTTGCAGCTTTATCTTATCTTCCACATCAGAAAAGATATCAAGAAGGTTCGTTACGGGGGAGCCAGTGTCGGGCCAAGCTGTGGAATTTCTGCAAGGATAATGGCGATGAAAAACAATTTCAAAGTGCCGCAATTTGATGGTACGTGGAGTTTCTCTGTGGCAGAGACGAGTGAAGAATATACTTGTTCATCAAGGATTGGCTAAAGCTTTGAAAGGAGACACGACAAAGCCGGAGAAAATGACTAAAGAAGACTGTGAGGATTTGGGATCAATGTGTGTCAGCACAATCCGTTTGTACATTGCGGATAACATTATTAATAATTGAGGATTCTGCACCAGACTTGTGGGCGAAGTTGGAGGAGCTGCATCTCGGGAAAAACTTAACCACAAAGTTAGATCTGAAGTGGAAGTTGTACCGACTGAAGATGGGAGAAGGTGGGAATCTCATGGATCACATTAGCGTATTCAACGGACTCGTGGATCAACTTTTAAAAGTTGATGTAAAGTTAGAGAAAGAAGATAAGGCCATTTTATATCTTACGAGCATAGATAGATATCATATAGGCAAAAGTCAGAATTCACACACAATTATGCTCCCCTTGCATATGTGCAGATATTTTCATGCAAATTCAGTCAGCACATATAAGCACTAAGATATATCATAGGCGCATAAAAGGAATATCGCACGCACATCATCACGAATATCAAAGACAGTTCTTAGACCCTTATACCATTAATTACTCAAACAAACTTCTCCCCCTTCAGCATCAAAAAGGGATATACTAAGGCTTTAAGACTAAAAACTTAGCGCAAAATAACTAAAAAGATTGAGAATGAGTGGAGGAATAACTTATCAGAAAACGTTCTCAAGGCTGGGATCACTATTCGATCTGGCAGATATTGCAAATTTGTTCAGCTCCCTTATGATCTTGCAGAGCTCTCAAAAGCTGGAGTATAACTTAGATGATTTTATTTTTTTAAGAAGAGAAGCTGTGAAGTTCGAATTCTGATGTAAGGAAGGAAGAATCGAGTGATCTTATTTATAAACAGGCAAATATCCAAGATATATGGTCTTTAAAAAAATGAGATAGGATAAACTCAGCGTAAATAGAATTAAGAAGATTTGATTTCCAAACCGAATTTTGAATTTCAAAAGGAAAGTGAAAACTAACAATCAGTGCGCCGGGGATCTCAAAGTGATTTGATGGGATCTCATAAATAAGGAAAATATTTGATAAGGGCTGAATCAGAAGAATCCAAATTTCCTGAAATAACTTAGCGGCTGAAAAGAGATCTATGAATATATTCCTAAAATAACCTAATCCCATTCTAAGAATAGATCCAGAAAATCCGACATTCCTAAAATAATCTAGATTGCTGAAAGAAAATCTTGGAATGAGATATTTACGAATTTCTACCTAAAATAACGTAATCACATTCTAATAAAAGATTTGGAGGATCCGACATTCCTAAAATAAAATTGATCAGTAAAGAAAAATCTTATGCTGGAATAACTATGAATCTTTTCCTAAAATACTGAAATCGCACTTAAGGGAAAGATCTATAAGATCCAAAAAATATTCTAAGCGTTGAATGAATATATACGGATTTCTACCTAAAATAACATATCCTAGAGTAAATGGCAGAACTAGGCACATGTACTAACATTGTTTAGCTCGATGACTCCTAATCGATCACGGATGTCGCAGAATCTTGCCTCAATTAGAGGCTTCGTGAAGATATCAGCAAGCTGATCATTTGTTCCTACGAATTCCACACTGATATTCCCCTTCTGAACACGGTCTCGTATAAAATGATGTTTAACCTCTATATGCTTAGTACTAGAATGATGCACGAGATTCTTAGTAATACTAATGGCACTAGTGCTATCACATAGAATAGGAATTTTGTCATAACCTAACCCAAAATCTCTAAGGGTTTGCTTCATCCAAAGAACTTGTTTACAACAATTTCATAAGGCCATATATTCAGATTCGGTTGTGGAGAGGCCGACATCATTTTGCTTTCTACTAGACCAAGTTATCAGGGAATTTCCAAGTAATTGGCAAGTTTCGCTAGTACTTTTCCTATCTTCCCTGTAGTCGGCATCGGAATATCCCATTAATGGGAATTCATCCGTATAAGGGTCCCACATACCAAAATTAACAGCACCATTGATATATCTACGTATACGCTTGACTGTTGTCAAGTGAGATTCCCTAGGGTCAGACTGATATCTCGAACACATACCAACAGCAAACATAATATCAGGGTGACTAGCAGTTAAATATAGAATGCTTCCGATCATACCTCGATATTGTGTTTGATCAACTGGTTTACCTGATACGTCACAGTCTATTTTGGTGGTCTAATGCATAGGGGTGGAAATTGCTTTGGAATCGCTCATCCTGAATTTTGTCAGTAATTCCTTGTTGTACTTCGTCTGTGATACAAATGTTCCATTGTCAAGTTGCTTTATTTGCAACCCGAGGAAGTAGTTCAGCTCACCCATTAAGCTCATGTCAAATTCCTTCTGCATAGACTTAGAGAATTCCTCGCAAAGAAGGATATTAGTACTTCCAAATATGATATCATCAACATAGATTTGGACCAGTATCATGTGATCACCTTCATACTTAATAAACAGTGTATTATCAATAGTTCCAGTCGAAAATCCTATGTCAATCAGAAACTTACTTAGCCTTTCATACTATGCCCTAAGAGTCTGTTTTAAACCATATAATGCTTTATTCAATTTAAAAATATGATTTGGAAAATCTTCCCTAGCGAAACTCGGTGGCTGTTCTACATAAACTTCCTCATTTATAAAGCCATTCAAAATGCACTTTTTACGTCCATTTGAAAAATTTTAAAGCGTTTAAAGCATGCATATGCAAGTAAGACACGTATAGACTCTAATCTAGCTACCGGAGCAAAAGTTTCATCGAAACCAATACATTCCTCCTGGAATAACCTTTTGCAACTAACCTCGCTTTGTTTCTGGTGATAGTACCGTGTTCGTCGAGTTTGTTGCGGAAGACCCACTTTGTTCCTATGATGGATTTTTCGTCTGGTCTCTCTACGAGTGTCCACACTTGGCTCTTTTTGAACTGAGATAACTCATCCTCCATGGCGGAGACCCATGTTATATCGTCCAGGGCTTCATGGACTGTTTTTAGTTCCATCATTGAAAGCAGTACATCGTGAGATTGCTCCGTATCCTGATTTCGTGCAGTTGCTCGAGTTTTGATTCCAGATGTGATATTTCCTATAACTTGATCTGTTGGATGACTGGAAGTAGGGGTGGGCATTCGGATTCGGATTTCGGGTACCCTAACCGACCCGATCGGATGACAAATCGGGTTATAAGTCGGGTATCGGGTTTAAACCCGTTACCCGATCTTATATGTCGGGTCGGGTAGCGGGTAGCAATATGCTACCCGATTTACCCGATCGGGTACCCGACTGCAAAAATAATAAAAAAAAACCCATATAGCCGTTGGGCTTGGCCCAACTGATAGAAGGGATATAAAAATAACTGGACCCAAATATAATTTGAACTAAGCCATGGGATATCAATATGACGTTGGACCTAGCTAGTATTGTATGTCATTATATTTATATAGAATTTCTTACCAGTCTATTCACGTGAAGGCACCGGTGTGGGACAATATAATCAATAGTACACATAATAATTTATAACTAATAATGATGATTAATGGTCTTTTTTTTTCGGAGGTTGATGATTAATGGTCTTATAAAAACTATCCAGCTAGCAATACCTAGCAATAATAAAGACGTTTAATATAAATTCCTTATATATCAAATTCACATTAATTCATATCGATATAACGTTTTTCCATGTTCTTTAAAATTAAAATTGTTAAAATATAACACATATCTATGGTTAATATTTAATAAAGAGATTGTTGCATGTAGTGTATCTAAAATATTAAATTGAGATATAAAAAATAAATAAGCTGAAACTACAAAACAAAAGAAGAATCATATTCAACATCATAATCAAAACATTATTTTTATATCAGTATTATCGTTGGCATTATCATTATTTATTTAGAATGGTTGAATTGATATACCTTTACTAGAATGTTGAATTTATTTTGTTATTGCCATTATATTATTTTATGGTGTTGCATTTATTTTATCGTTGACAGTGTTTAAATAATTTTATTATAGATGTTGTTTAACTTACTTTAGTGTTCTCAACTTAACTTAAAATCTAAATTTTAAAAAAAAAAATTAAAAATTGTAAAAAAAAAAACCAAACCCGAACCCGACCCGCGGGTACCCGATCAGGTTTCGGGTACCCGACCATCGGGTACCCGCATTTGATCGGGTCGGGTTCGGGTTTCAAAATCACTACCCGATTAAATCGGGTACCCGACCCGAAAAACCCGAAACCCGAAAAACCCGACCCGATCCCACCCCTAACTGGAAGCATGTTTGAATTTTCTGCGTTGTTACTCATCAGCTTCTGGTTCCAGTGTATCAATGTGCTTGTCTTTTGGAATATCTTCCTTTATGTCTTCAGTACCCTGTAATTCTGTACACGGAAAATCTATACCTTTCTCATCAGTAGCATCTGCTTTAGGTATCTCATCGAAAGTTACATGTATGGATTCCTGAACAGTCAGCTTCGTTTTATTATAGACACGATAGGCTTTAGGATGAAGACTGTAACCAAGGAATATCCATTCATCTACCTTAGAGTCAAATTTTCCTCTCTTATCTCTATCATTTAAGATAAAACACTTACATCCATACACACGAAAGTATCCTATATTTGGAGTTCTACCATGCCAGATTTCATAAGAGATTTTCTTTAATAACGGGCTAAGGAAAATGCGATTAGACACATAACAAGCTGTACTAACAGCTTCCGCCCAGAACTGTTTAGGAATATCATACTCATGTAATTTAGATCTAGCCATTTCCTGTAACACTCTGTTTTTTCGTTCAACTACGCCGCTCTGTTGGGGAGTTATGGGGGTAGAGAAGTTATGACTATATCCAAATTGATCACAGAATGATGCAAATGACTTACTATCAAATTCTAATCTGTTATCACTACGTATCCTGCATAAGTTCATTTCTTTTTCATTTTCAAGTCTCTTTACTAGCGATGCAAATTTATCTAATGCCTCATTTTTATGTGCAAGGAATATCACCCATGTATACCTGGAATAATCATCAACAATGACAATGGCATATCTTTTACCTCTCAGAGACATCGTCTGAACAGGACCAAAAAGGTTGAGATGAAGCAGTTCCAGTGGTCTAGATGTGGATATCACATTCTTTACCTTGAACGATATCTTGGTATGCTTACCCATTTGGCATGCCTTGCACGTTTTGTCCTTGACGAACTTTATGTCAGGAACACCTCTTACCAGTGCATTGCTTGCAATATGATACAGTAATTCCATGTTGGCATGGCCTAAGCGTCTGTGCCATAACCAGGTGTTATCCTGTGTAACTGCTAAGCACTTTACATTCAAGTCAGTGATATCATCAAGAGTAATACAGGTGATATTTCTATCCCTAGATGCACTACATAACACCTTATTATCATTTCTAACAACACACTTAACATTTTCAAAAGTAACCGTATGACATTTATCACATAGACTAATGCTAATGAGGTTATGTTCCAGATTCTTAACTAACCATACGTCATCTATAGTAGTATGTAAAGTGTTACCGACAGTCCCAACCCCAATAATCTTAGCCTTTGTGTTGTCGGCGTATGAGACATATCCTTCGTCATACGCTTTCATCGACACAAACTTACTGATATCACCTGTCATATGGTGGAAACACCCACTGTCGAGATACCACTTGTTTGTCTTGCTGGATTTTCTTCTTTGTACCTTCATGAATCAATTCTTTTCTGAGGTGCCCAACTTTGGTTGGTCCTAAAAGGTTAGCGGCAAAATAACTCCTGTTAAAACGTGTTATATCATGTGTCACAGACGGTGATCTCTTAAACACAGGTTGGCCAGTGTTAGAGACTTGATTATCAGGAGCCTTCTTTGGCCTCCAGACATATCTAGACTTATCTGCTCTCTTCAAAAAACAGTTGTTATCATAATGACCGTGACGGCTGCATGAAAAACACTTAGGCTTTTTAACAGTTTGTGTTGCAGCATGTTCATATGTCATGGAATATCCTATCCCTGATTTTCCAACATTTCTAGGAATACTAAGTAACATATCAAGATTTTGTTTTCCTTCAAGAAGTCTATCAACAGTACATGCTTTTTCTTCTAAGGAATCCTTAAGAACAGCAATGTTTCTAGATACGACATCTCGGCTCGGCTCTTAAACATTCATTTTCTAGATCCGTTTAGTGCTTTTCTCTAGCTACGTCATCTCGTTGCCTAACCAATCCCTTTACTTTTGAGTTGAGCGACTTAATCTTCCTTTCTGCGTTTTTAATTATTTCAAACATCTCTTGCTTTTTATCTACTTCAGGGACTGAGGAAGCGTTATCATGAGATTCATCTTTCATAAATATAATTCATTCATAATAAGTATTTTCTTAATAGTGGATGAGGAAGATACCTGATCATCATCATCGGCCATGTAGGCGAGATCTTCCTCCTCTTTACTTCCGGCCTCTTCCCAGTTTGTGACCATGGCTTTCTGCTTCTTTATCTTTTTGTCACCATTTTCCATCGGGCAGTTTGAGGCGAAGTGGCCTGGCTTGTTGCATTTGAAGCATTTCTGCACATTGTTCCAGGATGATGATATTCCCTTGTTTCTTGGCTGGAACTTGGAGTTTCCTTTGAATTTTCTTCTCAGCCGAGATTTTTCAAATTTTCTGGTCAGCATGGCGATCTGCTCCAGTATATCTTCTTCAGTTTCTTCTTCACCCTCGGAGCCATTTTCTTGTTCAGTGTTGAAGGCAATGTTTGGTTGATTTCTGACTTGGGGTTTTTCTTTGATGGAGATTTGAGTCATCTCGTACGTGGTTAGAGATCCGATCAGTTCGAGATGGAGAGTTTGTCTAAGTCCTTCGCTTCGTAGATGGCAGTTACTTTGGGATTCCACTCTCTTGGAAGAGGTCACAAGATTTTTCGCACCTTCTCACCATCTGGTATTTTCTTTCCCAATGAGAACATTTGATTGATGATGTTCATGAATCTTGCATATATGTGACTTATAGTCTCGTTGTCCTCCATTTTGAACAGCTCGTATTGGTGAGTCAAGAGTGCTATTCTTTCTGGTACAACTCGAGTGGTTCCCTCATGTGTGACTTGAAGCATGTCCCACATATCTTTGGCAGATTTGCATGAGCTCACACGATTGTATTCTTCTCTTGTAAGTGCGCAGGAAATCATGTTCTTTGCTTTGGCATTCAGGGAGATTCATCGCTTGTCTGTTGCATCGTAGTCAGAACCTTTCTTTGGAGTTCCATCCGCCTTTTTGGGATTGTAAGGTCCGGCCGTGATGATATCCCACAGATCATAGTCAGCAGCAAGCAGGAATTCCTTCATACGGTTTTTCCATATGGCGTAGTTGGTTCCATCGAAGAGTGGTAGCCTGGAATGGGATTGTCCCTTTGCAAAAACATCAAAACTCGAAGAAGCCATTAGATCTTTAACTCAGGCTTGTTAGGTCCGTCGTTTGAGTAACCCGCTCTGATACCAAATGAAGATAAAAACGTGCCCAAGAGGGGGTGAATTAGGCATATAAAAATTTATGCTTCTTCTTTTCACAAATCCTAAGATGTAGTGACTCAGGGATGCCTACTGATGCTTGTGACGAGTATGCCTGATATATCCTAGTAACGTCGTATGTGTGTCGGGTCTGTCTCACAGCAAAAAAGGAAATAACTGCAAAGTAAATGCGAGACAGGATTTTTATAGAGGTTATATCCCCAACTGGGGTTTACTCCTCTCTTTGGGGTTTGCTCCCCAAAAGTTTAACCAATCACTATAATGCACCGTAGCTGGATACAAAACTGATTGATTAGCCCAATACACAACCGAAACAAGTCGAACACTAGACACACTAGATTACCACACGTCGAGTTTCCTTCCTCGGAATCTCCTGATCCCGACAGACACAGCTCGCTACGGAAGGCCCCCCGGAACTCGTCCTTCCCTTCACGCGCGCGTAAACGTCGACCTTGCCTCCTCGTGTCTTGCTCACATCCGAAGAAAACACTTCCGAAGATAGAATATATGGATGGAGGATGTTGATAATCAGGATGAATCACTCGTGCAGTGATGGAATCGCAAGTTAAAGCTTAGGTTGGCAGAAGGTGATCACAGATGTACGCTCAAACAGCCATAGATATATCGCAAGTGTGGGATGGCTCTAAAAATAATCTTCTGCTAAAAAACTCTCGTGTTCGTATATTCACAAGTTCTAAGTCCGACAATTTGAAGTGTTTCTCATATATATAGACCTTTTCAATCAACACTCACATGGAAACTCAATCTCAAAATCATTTACCTAATTAAGCACATAATCCATGTAATTTTCGAGTAAATAAATATGCCATGTAGATCATGCTCACAATAAATGTTCATAACGGTCACAAGCTCATTTAAGCATGATTTTATTCCATATAAAGGCTCAGATACGTTCTCAAAGCATATTCAGTTATTTCCAATTATATTTACCATAACAGAACTTTCCATATGTGATTCCCTGCTATCAGTTTATAGAATAAATCAGCCAGATTTACTTTCCATGTTTAACACATAAATCAGACGGATCACAGCTATCACGAATTAACATGTCATGCCACAACTTTCCATATTTCAGATATCACATCCGTTTATAGCACATATCATATAATAGCACCTTATCCACAAAATCAATCAAATCAAATCTTTCCTAAATACAATATTCTAATAAGTATAAGGAAAGATATCAATTCGATATTGCACATTAAATTCAGTGAAAAGCATGCAAAGAATCGCAGATGTGATTTTCGTCCAGGAATAAACGAACTGCAATGGATATATCACTTTCCATATTCAGATATCACATTTTCCATATATAGCTCAGTAGGATATCTCACACGTTATTTCCATATATAGGACAAAACGATATATCCTAGCATGTGAGGCGTCTACAACATGCGATCACATAGTTTCACCAATAAATCACAGAATCACATGCGAATCAAATATTTGACTTTTATAGGTCATAATTCATGCATAGTCAAATATTATCATGTACTTAGATATTATATTGATCATTTATCGAATTGCTTAATTTATAGACCTAACGTCATTACAATTACATAGTTCATCAAAACTCTCTAACTCTCATGGACCAAAAAGGTCAACATAATCTTATCGTCGTCTAAGATTAAACATATGTCGATTTCGAAAGTGTAGAGAATATAGACTTCAACAGAAAGATGAATCGAGAAGTTGCGGTGAAATTCTTACCACTGAATAGAGAAGGCGAGTGATTATTCGAGTTTCGTAGTTGATTTATTCTTCTACAAGTCAATCAAATGTTAGGTTACAAAGTATATTTCATGCGTTTATCATTCATGTGATAAGAATCAATAGCAGAATACTACATTAAATACTGTACTAGTTTTTGCCTTAAATTGCCCTATTTTTTTCTTCTCAAGCCAATGCGAAATTGGGCGTAACCCTATAATTATTTGTACTCACTGCACAAACAGCCGTCGCTCTCGCCGGAGAAATGGTACGCAATCATATTGCTACGTCTGATGAACTGAGATTGGTGGAAAAAAAGTTTGATGCTTTTTCAATTTTTTCAAAGTATGGTCACTATATTCAGCTTGTTACTTTATAGGATTTTATGGACAGTTTTAGTCCCTAATGTTTCAGGATTGAGCATTTTTGTTCCCCATGTAGGTGCCACCTTTAGTCCATATGTTATGGATTTTAGGTCGTTTTGGTCTCCCGATTATTTAAATCGTTAATTTATACAGAATTTAACACGTGAGAGCACATAGTTTCCTTTTATTTGACTTAACACCCATAGTTATCCTCTTCTTCGACTTAAACGCATGTGAGCATCGTTTAATATCATATCTAACTCAACTTCAAGGTCTTCGATCCTTCCCTATATGTGCTGTTCAATGATGCTCACGTACGTATAAGCTGAAGAACGACATTTTAAGTCGAGTAAAAGGAGATCGCATGCTCTCACGTGTCAAATTCCGTCTAACTTAGCGATTAAGTTAATCGGATGACTAAAATGGTAACAAATCGATAACATTAAGAGACTTAAAGCGACACATTGGAACATGAGGATTAGAAGCGCTCATGTCCCAAATATTAAGGACCAAAACTAATGTTTGCCAGTGATAGTCGGTTATGGCTTATCGTTCTCTTCAACTATATGAATGGGTCTTTGCTGAAAATTAAGAGGAAAAAACTCAAACTGCAAGGTTCCTTGCTGGAAAATAAGGGCAGTGTACGATGAATTATAAAGGCATCATATAATTAAAGCCGGTTATTACAGGTACACAGTATTGCTTATACAGTTTGAAGCTATTTTATGAAACTGCGTGAAATGAAGGTTATTTTCTATCCCATTCGTACAAACCATCAGTTTATCTACACGCGATGATGCTATTATTTAAGGCCTTGTCTTTTCTACCCTCTTGTGTTTAACCCAAGTCTAATCATAACTTGAATGTTACAAATCGATAATTGAGTGTTAATGAGGTAGCAAATTCACCAAGCTGTGAGGATCATAATCCTGAGAGAAGTGTGAGCGATTACCTAACAAGTGGTGCGGCGAGCGGTGGATCGATCACACGATGTCGTCTACAAGATTTGAGGTCGAAAAATTCACGGGCCAAAATGATTTCGGGCTATGGAGGATTAAATTCTTAGTTCATCAAGGTCTTGAGGAAGCTCTGAAGGGGGACAAGAAGATGACAGCCACGTTGACTGAAGCTGAAAAGAAATCAATTCTTGATAAAGCATATAGTGCTCTAATCCCGAGTCTTGGCGATAAGGTGCTGAGGAAGGTGTCTCGTGAGCAAAATACTGCTGATTTCTGGACCAAGCTTGAGAGCTTGTACATGACAACACTCTCGCAAACAGGTTGTATTTAAAACAAGCTCTTTATGCTTTTAGAAGGTCTGATGTTAAACCTATGAATGAGCAGATTGATTATTTTACTAAATTGATCTTAGACTTAGAAATATTGAAGACTATAGAAGATGAAGATCAGGCCTTACTCTTGTTAAGTTCACTGCCTACGAGTTATCAAAACTTTAAAGAAACTCTAATGTATGGCAGGGAAACTTTAGATTTAAATGATGTGTACTCGGCGTCGAACTCTAAGCAATTAAATAACAAGGTAGAGACTAAGGCTAGTTCATCTGCAGTGAGTTTAAATATTCGTGGTAGGTCTAAGATACGAGATAGTAAAAAGGGTAAGAAAAAGGATAGATCAAAATCTAGAACCAAGATAAAATGTTATTATTGCCATGAGAAAGGTCATCTTCGCATGTTATGTCCAAGAAGATTGAAGAAAAATCAAGGATATAGCAGTGATCAAGCAGACGTTGCGATAGTCTCTGATGGCTATGAATCCGCAGAAGCATTAAAATGTCACTACATAAGATAAATCAAAGGGGTGGCTTCTTGATTCCGGCTGTACATTCCACATGACGAATAATAGGTCTTGGATGGAAGCTTTCAAAGAAATTCAGCATGGAATAGTTCTGTTGGGAGATGATAAACCTTGTAAGGTTAGAGGCATCGGATCTATTAGGCTTAGATTGCATAATGGAGAAGATAAGTTGCGGAAAGATGTTAGGTGGATTAGTGAGCTTAAGAGGAACCTAATATCCGTGGGAATATTTGATAAGATTGGATATCAAATCAAAGCAGAATCTGGATGCATGAAGATTCGAAGGGATCAATGACAGTGATGAGAGGGCTGCTGAACAAGAGTGGAAGGTACACTCTTATTGGCTCTACTGTAATTGGATCGGCAAATGTGGTGAAGAATCCTGATGAAAAGGAAACATTGTGGCTAGAGGTGAAAGTTTGGACCTGAGCCCATGGGCCAGCCCGCTCCGCCCGAAAAAAGTTTGATATGGGCCTATATTTGGGTAGCCAAAACCATATCGGGCCTATTGGCCCGACCCACCAGGCCCGGCGGTAGTGGGCCGCAGGCTGAAAAGGATGATGGGTTTTGGACTAAATTAACCCGTTAGAGTGCAACTTAATAGCTAGAACTGAATTTCAATTTCTCAAAACCCCACATTAGCATAATCGCCCTAAACTTCACTGTAGTTCTTCTCCATTCAATCGAAGGAGCTCAAGCTTCCACAAATCCTCAATATAAGCATAATCTCAGCGCGAGCTTTACACTCGGGGCGACCAAGTAAGTCGAGCAAGACTTTACACTCTCGGGGTTCGTCTAATGGATACCAACGGCGCGCTAGAAACGAGGTCGTCTGACGTTCTCCGCGAATTGGAGCGCTGAGAGAGGAGAAGTCGCGAATCGAGGCGCGCATATGGGCTCTCGAAGCCGCCTCGAAGCTATTCAAGTGTAAGAAGCGTCGTCTTCCTCGCCATCGGCTGAGAAACCTCTTCTCGCCGGCGAGCTTTTCCCCGATAGCATATTACATATACGGCTACAGCCGCCACCTGCTGCTGCCTTCGTTCGGCGTCAACGTGCAGGCGAAGCTGCTGAACTCGTCGGTGTTGGTGATCGGGGCTGGAGGATTGGGGTCGCCGGCGTTGCTCTACCTTGCGGCTTGTGGATTTGGTTCGTTTTTTTTTTTTTCGCAACGATAAACGTACATAACCATACATTCACTTCTGGGAATGTCGTACATTCACTTCGGGAAATGTCGTAATCGTTCAACAAAATATCAACCATAATTAACCTTTTATTTTCACGATTCAGATTTCAAGGCAACATATCACAATACCGAAAAACAAATTCTAAGCTCGCCAAGTTCGACATTATACTATCATAAGATCAAACATATGTTAACAATAAATCATATAAGATAAATAATCAAAAAATCATAAGATCCAAAAATATATGTAATAAGAATATCATAAACAAATAAAATAAATCCTTTATTATTCGCTTAATTAATTTATGCAAGGTCCGGTAAGGTAATTATAGTATCTAAAATCCGTGTCTGTTGTCCAAAGTCTGTATTCATGTCCGAAATCCGGGTCCATAGTCCAAAATACATGCAATTTAAAGTTGTTTTATAATTTAAACAAATATTGTTTTAAATTTTTTTATTCCTAAAACAATCCACACGCCACCAAGAGGAATCGAAATCTGGACCTCTCACCACAAATGACAATATTCCGCGATACCACTTGGCTAGAGGCGTTTTATTGTATATTTTACTTTTTTTAAATATCTATAATAGTGTACGATTAATATAAACAAAATTACCTTACATAAAAATAAAATACCTCACTCGTGAAATTATCTCGACGGAGTTCATCGTTGCTAGAGAGCGCTTGTGCTCACTCGTTAAGTAATCTCGACGGAGGTTGATCGTTGCCGGAGAGCGCTCGTGCTGATAACGTGTTATAAAAATATTATTGTGATTAATATTTATATTATGATTATTATGATAATATATTTATAGAGAGAAATATTTAGAAAGGTGAAGTATGAATTAAATTCAATACTTGGTGTGTTTTTACAATACAACTCAAGGTGCCTATTTATAGGCAAATTTCTCAACTTACAACCACAAAATAAAATATTACATTCTCATAAAATAATCACATCTAATTTATAATCTCATCTATTCCATCTTTATTTAAACACTCCATATACATTCACTCCAGTATTCCATAATAACTCCAATATTTCAAATATCACTTTATTTTTGTTTTTAAATAAATCATTTTATAGATTCCAAGATAAACGACTTGTTTTTTTAAAGTAAGAGGGAGTAAATCGGAACAAAAACCTCTTCGGTGGATGGGATTCAAAATAAGCTCATGCACCACGAATCAAATTCTTTCCGTAATTTCAGTGGAATCCAACAATACCCAGTATAAAGTAAAACAGAAGATAAAAACAAACGCACCTGACAATTTTCTCGTCCATAGTAATCAGGAAAAGCTAAATATGTGTAACATACAAATTGACAATTTTGTTATCAGCAGTAGTAGTAGATCGATAGAACAGTCATCAAAGCTGAAAGATCTCAGAAATCTCAACATGAAGGAGAGATCGTTGCCATTGTTCTCTTGCTCTTCTGCTATCTGCTTCACGGAGTCGACGATACACTTGGAACTGTTGGGTTATATTAAAGCAAATGGGCTTTAATATTTGGGCTAGTGAACGATAATTATTGTAGGGAAAATAATAATAAGTAGCTGTCCCACATTGGAAAGTTTGTAGGATTTGACACTCCTTTTATAGTGTTGTGTGATTTATTGGTTTAAAAGAAATAACTAATATTATATTTCACATAAGACCCTCGCGTGCGCACGCAGGGGGTGCAAATCCGGCGAAAATCCAATGGACTCGTGTGCGAGCGCGACCCGCGGGCCTGATCAACTCGCATTTTGCTCCGATTTTATTAATTTTCCGACTAAATGGGCTAGGCCTAAATTAATTAAGGCCCAATATCATTCTAGAAGGTGTGTCGGTTGATGATTGATGCTATGAATATTGAGGAGTAGTTCACCTGCTCCTTACGCCATTTTAATTAATAAAACTGATGGCATCATGATTTGTTTTTTCTATAATAATAGGATTAGTTCTCATCTGAAGGAGAAGAGAAACAGAAAGAAAAAAAAAATGCGACACTGAAATCCCTCGAGTATAGCCCAAACACAGTTCTGCTCATACCGTTCTCTATTTCGTTCGCCGTCAGTTTTGTTCAGTCCAGATCGAATTCCGAGTTAATCGAAGTATCCTGAGGGACAGACGTTAGTTAATCCTCTTGCGCATACGTGAGGGAGCGAATCTGTTTTAAGGAAATTCTGTTCGCACAATCTTTCGTACAGTTCGACAAAATTTACGTAGCTGTTGTAGTGCATCATGCATACGTGTTACTCAAAGTACGGGAGAAAAATCCGAATCTAAGCCAACAGGAACAACGGCCCACCTCTATCCTTGACAATGTGTAACTATATCTCCGAAGTCTAATGGAAATTCCTCCAACCGAAGCATTACACCGAGTACAAGCTTCTCGGGAGCCCCAAAGTGACTAGACTCTGATCTCCAAACAACGAGATCCGAGGCAACAAGTTTCAAGTATTTCAATCTTGGGAACTGTTCTCCAACGGTACACCACTCTTTACCGACGCACGCACCGTACAGTTTGAGCACTTCAAGATTCGGAAGCAAACCAATCACGCCCATGTCCTCCCGACTAATTCTTCCACCCCACAAACTTAATTTCTTCAGCGATTGCGGGAATGTGATGCTCTTTATGTCCAGATCAACAAAGAAGTCGCAATACACGCACAACGATTGGAGCTTGCGCAGAAGTGGGAGATCGTTGAGGCAATGATACGGCCAGCTTACGTCTCCTACTTTAGGATCAGGATAGTAGCACACACCTAATTTGATTATATTCGGGATTCTCCTAACGACCTCCTCTGTACACCTGAACTGTATTATCCCTTTAAGCGTTTGCAGTTGTTGCAAGGCGGTCGCGTCGTCGTTCGTATCCATATTACCGGGCAACAACTGGGAAAGCGAGTGGACGTGTCTTAATTGTGGCATTTCCCATATTTTGGACAATAGAATTTCCCAGGAGTCAGTCGCTTATAGAGTGAGATAATACTTGTAGGTTCCAAAGTAGAGGTATGGGAGATGGAGATGCTAATTCGATAGGATCCCAACTCCTTTTGCCCGGCTCTCCTACGGAAAGCGACCTTAATTTGGTGACCTGAGGAATATCAACGCGTTCATCGTTTATCGCGTCTATTACCTTTACGGACCTTGATGATTCGTTAAGCTGCGTATATTTCACGCGACACAGATCGCACACCGTAGGGGTCGTGTGAGGTTGTGGATCGAGAACCAACGAGCAGTGTGCGCAGCTGAATCCTCTTGCATGGCCCCTCTTTACCACATAAGAAGCATAAGTTTTGCGAGTCGATGCTGGTATTGTTACATGTACGGTCGGCACCCTCAAAAACTGATTTTTGTAAGATTCTTTGATGCGTAGTTGCCTCAGAAGGTCGTGGATTTCATAAATCTTGGCTTTCTTGAGATATCCCAGTCTACGAACGAGGACCATATTCCTGCCGATTAAATCTTCCAAGTATTCTCTTCCATGCTTCTACCTCTCTGCGGCCTCACAATTCCCTCCGCTACCCACGATGAGTCGATTGACAACTATGTCACTATCTTCAGGAAATACCCCCATGTAGAGGAAGCACGGCTTGAGATGAAGAGGCAAATGATTGTAACTCACATATAATATACTCGTGCACTTTTCCTCCATTTCCGACTCAACAAATGAGTCCATGTTCGCAGCAACGAGCTCCCAGTGTTCGCGCCCCCCGTGAGATTTCGCGAGCAACCCTCCAATCACGACGAGTGCAAGAGGAAGTCCACCACATTTTTTCGCAATTTTCTTTCCAATTTCCTCCAATTCAACGCCACAATGCGATCTTTCGCGGAACAACGTCCAACTTTTGTCCTCGTCGAGCAAACCGATCGAATAGCAGTTTTCGGGAGCCAAAGGTTTAGCTGCTACATCGGATAGCCTCGTAGTTATCACGATCCTGCTTCTATTATTGACACTGGTCGGAAAGATTTTCCTAAAATCATTTCCAAGCTTCGACGCTACAAACATCATCCATAACTATCAAGTACCTCCTTCCGTACAATTTCTTGGTACAGACTAGTTCCCAAATCAGCGTCATGGCCATCAATAACACCATTTCGTTTGAGGTCCAAAAGAATTTCCTGAACATCATATTCTTGCAATATCGTGAGCCAAATACGTACATCGAAGTGTTCTTTTATTTAATTTACTGTCAAAGATATGTCGAGCAAGAGTTGTCTTACCAATACTCCCATTCCGACCACTGGGATGACGGTTGGTGTTAGTTCCCACGAGCTGAGCCATGATCTTTTTCTGAATGTTCCTCAAATCCCACCACAGTGTTCGAGCCATCAGTCGAATCGACATAGGAAGAAGGCTTTGTCAGAGGCCGAACAGCTACACTTTGATCTCTTTCCTCGATCGTCGCCATCAACCCTTGATTAATAGACTCAGTTCTTTGGATCAACAATTCTATATCTCGACAGAAAGACGATCTTTCGATCTCATCCAATTCATCATCGTCATCATTGGATTCTCTACGAAGTCGATCTACTACGAATTTGTCGATTACGTCGTCTGCCTCGACCACGACTTGGCGGATTTGCTGAATCGTTGGGTCATCGACCAGCGAGGAATGAAGCTCGAGGGACTCTTGCAAGGAGCTGAATTTTTCTTGCAATACGTGGTTTGTTTGGAAGTATATTATTACAGCAAGGAGGTAGGAGAGCGTTGTCCAAAGAACGCATGAGAGTAAGCACTGATCGAGCGGATCGAGTAATAAATATAAAACGAATATCGCAAATTATCCTACGCTCAACAGGCAAGTATACCTATCGAAAATAGTATAGAAGTGGCAAATATTCGAGTATCGAACCCAAAGGAACTATATATTTTAGAAAACCGTCGTTTAAATATTCTAGTAAATATCTTGGTTTGATAAAAATATAAATAATGATAAACTAAACAACGATAAATATGAAATAGCGAACGATCATTATCACCTCTCTTCTCCTTTGACTTTTCTTCAAGAACGTTAGCTCTGATCCCAGCTTGCTAAAGGCGTTTCTAGAGAGATTTAAGGTGATGGGCTTGGGCTGATTTCAGTATGGGCTCAATTGGTTTTCTTTTTTTTTTTGGGCCGAGTTCAAACCATTTCTGCACAACAAAGTAGCAACAAGTTCAAAAATTCATATCTTCCAATCTAGACCTTAACGTGAAAATCCCTTCGGTCACTATCTTCAGGAAATACCCCGATGTAAAGGAAGCACGGCTTGAGATGAAGAGGCAAATGATTGTAACTCACATATAATATACTCGTGCACTTTTCCTCCATTTCCGACTCAACAAATGAGTCCATGTTCGCAGCAACGAGCTCCCAGTGTTCGCGCCCCCCGTGAGATTTCGCGAGCAACCCTCCAATCACGACGAGTGCAAGAGGAAGTCCACCACATTTTTTCGCAATTTTTCTTTCCAATTTCCTCCAATTCAACGCCACAATGCGATCTTTCGCGGAACAACGTCCAACTTTTGTCCTCGTCGAGCAAACCGATCGAATAGCAGTTTTCGGGAGCCAAAGGTTTAGCTGCTACATCGGATAGCCTCGTAGTTATCACGATCCTGCTTCTATTATTGACACTGGTCGGAAAGATTTTCCTAAAATCATTTCCAAGCTTCGACGCTCCAAACATCATCCATAACTATCAAGTACCTCCTTCCGTACAATTTCTTGGTACAGACTAGTTCCCAAATCAGCGTCATGGCCATCAATAACACCATTTCGTTTGAGGCCCAAAAGAATTTCCTGAACATCATATTCTTGCGATATCGTGAGCCAAATACGTACATCGAAGTGTTCTTTTATTTAATTTACTGTCAAAGATATGTCGAGCAAGAGTTGTCTTACCAATACTCCCATTCCGACGACTGGGATGAAGGTTGGTGTTAGTTCCCACGAGCTGAGCCATGATCATTTTCGAGTGTTCCTCAAATCCCACCACAGTGTTAGAGCCATCAGACGAATCGACATAGGAAGAAGGCTTTGTCAGAGGCCGAACAGCTACACTTTGATCTCTTTCCACGATCGTCGCCATTGTTAGATAATCTCAAAGCGGAGCCCACGTGAAGAAAATAAATTAAAAATATAAAATATAATCAAGCAAGAGACGGCTGAAGATTTGGAAAATATCGAAAGTCAATATAAGAAGATATCACGCGTGATATGATAAGATATAATTTATCATTATATGTACTATATATATGTATGCATGGCTGTGTGTTAGTGTGGTAGTAGTGAATGAGTTAGAGAGCTCCATGGGTGTGAGCGTGAGTAATAGGAAGAGAAAATAAGAATATCTGTTCGTCCTAATATTTTTCAGTACACACAAAAGTCCCAATACTCAGAAATTCACCTTCCCATCATTCGATCCTCATAAAATAAAACAACAGCCATCAACCCTTGATTTATAGGCTCAGTTCTTTGGATCAACAATTCTATATCTCGACAGAAAGACGATCTTTCGATCTCATCCAATTCATCATCGTCATCATTGGATTCTCTACGAAGTCGATCTACTACGAATTTGTCGATTACGTCGTCTGCCTCGACCACGACTTGGCGGATTTGCTGAATCGTTGGGTCGTCGACCAGCGAGGAATGAAGCTCGAGGGACTCTTGCAAGGAGCTGAATTTTTCTTGCAATACGTGGTTTGTTTGGAAGTATATTATTACAGCAAGGAGGTAGGAGAGCGTTGTCCAAAGAACGCATGAGAGTAAGCACCTATGCGTAAGCTCCTACTACTGCCATTTTTTTTGAAGCAGGAAGAAAAAGGTGAACTGAAATTGAATGCTAAGTTCAACAACTGATAATTTTCTTGGCAAGTGTAATAACAAGTCGAGCTCCAAAGCTGTAGTATATAATGATGCACATAGGCGACTAGAGTGAGGCGTGCAATGGTTGTAAATAAACTAATATACTCCCTCCGTCCCGCTAATTTTATCACACTTTTCCATTTCGGGCATCCCAATAATTTTATCACCTTTCCTTATTTAGCAAAAAAATCATCACAAACAATCAATATAATAATATTAAATATTATTAAAAGACATGTCAAAATATACATTTTTTTACCTTTTCATTGTACTATATTATTATAATATTACTATCTTAATTTGCGTGCCCAACAATATATGTGATAAAGATAACGGGACGGAGGGAGTATTATTGCTGGAGACCCGTAAAAACCACTCCCAAGTCACGACGTTCCAAAGAACAATATACTACATTGAATGTTTTGAATAGGCTTTCAGTACTAGAAAATCGACATATTAGACACGAAAAATTCAATTTCTATTGAGTGATTAGACACGGAACTATTCGTGTTTGATGTGTAGGTGTTGTTCTAGTACCAAATTTGGACACCATTTCTGAAATGAATTTTGTCACATTTCAGTTTTTATTTGTATCTAATCCGTGTCTAAATAAAACATTATTTTATTTTGAAATAAAACTAAAAATCGTATCAGAAATCCGTTTCTAATACCATTTAGACACGAAACAATTCTACATCGTGTCTTCATACTATGTTTTCTTATAGCGTTTGTCGTTTGTCAAACTCGAAGAATAATATATTGTATTTTTAATATTTTGGTCCTACCTCTAGATTAATGTGTTTTATATTTTAATATTGTGTACCTAACTCTCCATTAATATATTTTATCATGTGTACCCAAGTCCAGCTCAGTATGTTGTATTTTTAATATTGTGTACCTAACTCTAGATTAATATGCGGTACACTTCAGTATTGTGTACCTAACACTAGATTAATATGTTTTGTATATTTTAAGATTGTGTAACTACACTAGATTAATATATACATTGTTTCATTAATTTTCGAAGGATAACTCTTACAAGAGCCCGACGAATAAGTCGAACTATCCGAACCTACGGTACTTTTACATTTTCAAATAATAATTTCATTCTCCATTTGCCAAAGATAGTTGACTGCGCCCATTACGGTAAGAAAAACTACGATCAAGACAAAGATATAATCGAGCAGAGGAACAATGGAAACAAGGGAAGAGGAAGAGACGAGCAATTAGGTCACTTTTTTTAAGTTTTTCTATTATCTTTCTATTTTCTTGTCATGTAGTTTGTAATTGTTGTACTGTGTGTGTCATCGTCAATTATCGTAATCTACTAAAATCAGCTGATGGTTTGGATTTGAGAGCTACTATTAGTTCACTCCCTTTTTCCGTATATAACTTTAGGGGCATTTTCATTTCAGGCACCTCATAACTATCATTTAGGATTCAGGCCCTCTTGGCAAAAAATTTAGTTTTAAGGACCCATTTTCTGCAGTACCACTTTATTGCTCTTACATACCAGTATGTTGAAATTCTGTACCACAAAACCATACTCCGGAACCAGTTTATGATCATCTGATACCAGTTTATTTTCTGCAGTACCACTTCATTGCTTTGACATACCAGTGTGTTGAAAGTTTGTAACACAAAACGATCATTCTATACCAGTTCATACATCTTTCATACCACTTTTTTTACACCACACAAAATGGATCCTTTAACCTAAAAAATTCTCAAACAGAGCCTGAATTCGAAATCAAACCTTTAATGGGGCCTTATTTCGAATTGACCCATAACTTTATGGGATGATTAAAAATAACTTGCTCCTTACAAAATGGATCCTTTCAACTTGCAAGGAAGGAACAAAGAGAAAACACAAGCCAAACCTAAAACGGGTTTTGACCCAAAAAAAAAAAAAGGCAGTCATATATCCCCCTCGAAGGTTTTCTTTAAACCTATTTCCCGGTAGCATTTTTTTGTGTATGTTTTGATCTAAGAGAGACTCTTAAAAGTGATTATCAACTAAGAAAACGTACAGATCAACAAGGTTTTCCCCAACATCTTATTAGCCGACATTTATTACACAAAAAAATCATCCACGAGCAACGTGAGAAAAAGGTAGGTACGAACAGAAAAGTGTTGTATGAGAATGACATAGATAAAATTACAATACGAAGCAAAACTCACTCATGCCTGCAAAAAGCTTGCGTATTTTGCGCCGAGGAACAGCCTTTGGATGCAAAGCAAGGCGCTTTTCGTAACCTCTGCGTTTTCGTGGTTCATCAGCTTCATCACTCGTTCTTTCACTTTGAGGTCGGTCACAATGATTCGCCCCGCGGAATGGTACTGAATGAACTGAGAGAGATCATAGCATGCCACGGCGAGAGTCCTTGGATCGGTCGATGAATCCAATATTGTAATAAGGACCCTTAGAATCTGCATAAGAAAATTAATTATGTTTTATTTATATACATGTGTGTGTGAAGATATGAAATAGAATGTTGCCTGAAAATCATGTTCTTCAAAGTTGGTGATGTTTTCGCGCCAGAAAATGGGATCTTTATGCATGGGCGACCAGTCGAGGTGTCCGAGAAGGACTTCTTGTTTGTATTTGTCGAAAGAGCTTAGCGTCTTTATCTTATCCTTCAGTCCTTCTTCAAGCTGATTCAAACCTTCAAGGAGATCCTACAGATTATAAGCAATAAAGTGATCAACTTGCGAAAATTGTGGAAAATTTTGGAGAGAAGGAAAATATGAAGTTTCCAATGTACTCAAGACTGGTCATCTTGAAAGTGCTTTTCTATTCAGGCCAAAGCATTATCATCAAACATCCATGAGAAATTGCATCATAGAATGCCTGAAACGTAGCATATTTCACAGGCAAGAGCCCCTCGATTTCAATTGTCTCTATAAAGAAGACTCCATGCATCACTTGCACATGTAGATTTGAACAATTTTAGTTTGATTGATTTATCCTTGAATTAAATCGTAGCGTAACTACAAACGCTTCCTAAGACTTCATCAAATTCTTTTCAGTAATTCTTTTCCAAAGAAGATGACTAATTGCAAACTATTAGCTACCAAAATGAATCCCACCTCATCACTCCATGCTTGAGCTTTCAAACTTTGAACAATCTGCGGCAGCCCCAGGTCAACCATCTGAGCAGCAAATGCCCCTTTGTGCAGTAAATTCCTAAGGGTCAAGATAACGACACGAACAACCTAGCATAGTTATACTGGAAATTAGATTTCATGGGTAATCCACATATAATTAAGGCTACACGTATGTAAGCTGGACAAAAATACGACAGACAACAATGAGGGAGCATGTCAATTGATTGAGCAGATCATACTCATATTGGTCAGATCTTTTGCAAGGTGATTGCGAAACGAAGCAAACTACTTACTTTTTCCTTTGTGGATCCTTTAACAACTTCAATCAGCCGAGGCAATGCTCTTGAAGTAGCTAAGTACTCAACAGCTGGTTCGTAGTATGAAAGGAGCCATACACAGAGGCATGTTTCGTAAAGGAGCTGTTTAAAGTTTGAAGTAAGAAACGGGAAGTCCATATAAATGAAAATGGGCAACTTCAGAGAAGCATATCAGAAATTCCAAACCATTGATGAAGGCACGTGAAAGAAGATTGCGATATGAGGTAATAGGCATTCAATTTTACCTGAATGGATTGTTGAGTGGATGCGGGATTAATTAGAGGGACGAGCAACTTTACTCCATCGGCTTGAACGAAGGAAGATCGCACTGCAGGCTCTTTCAACAATGTTACAAGACAGTTTATTGCTGTCGGAATGCCACGGCTTGGATGGGATGGCTTCTTCAGCTGTGGCATATCGGACTATCAACGACTCTTGCCAATACAATTTCGACAAAGCACAACTTTATGATTGATATAGAAAATGGGAACACACCTGTGAGCACAACCACTCAACGAGCGCCTTCAAAACATCATCTGTAGTAGTGGTTGCTTTCTTTGAGTTTGAGGCTCCATTAGCAATGTCACTACCCAAGGATTTTGGCCTCCCACTGGAGTAAAAAGAAAAGATTTTTTACATAAAGTAAATCAAGTAAAACATATTTCATGCCACAACATGTACTTGGCCCACACCTTACTACCAACGAGAGTATCTTACAGCTTTTCTCTTGTATAAACCAATTACCTTTCCATAGCAATCTACAAAAGAGAAAAGAAACATGTTAGATAATGATTTTCTGCAAGGATATGATGGATAGATGATGAAATATTCAATTACGAGACAGCAAGAATAGTTGAGATATCATGGAGCTCCTTCAGCTACACTCATATGAAAAAGAACATAAAAACTATTGGCAAGAAAATACTTGCCTTAAGAAAGGCTCGTATACATCTTCATCAGCAAGAGATTTATCATGAAACAACCGTGCTCTTTTCGGATTTGCTGCCATTTAGATTGTAGAACAATTTAACGTCACCCAGAAATGAATGGAAATTTTGAAGTTAAGAAAACTAGAATGTCCTACTTACCAGAAAGCATTTCATCAATGAGAGCTAAAATATACTCCACGGTTTCTTCCTTGAAAATATCTCGTAAAATGCTAACAAAAACACGAATATAAGCTGGACCATCCTGTTACAAATATTATTTCAAGCATCAAACAACCTATTTTTTGTGTTAAATTCATTAAGACCACCCACTTTTACTGGCAAAAAAGTATCTATATGCAGAATGAATCCACATCCAAAATCGATATATCAATATACCAACATCAACCTGCAGACCAGCAGGAAAGTAAAACCAAAAAAAAAAAAAAATTGAATTCAACCAGAAAGAAACCTAAATATATTCAGCTTAAAAGATCAAATTGCGATCCCTCGCACTCCTAATGAAAAAAGATCTGCAGATAATATTTTCAACTTACATCATCCAGCAATTGAGCCTTGTAGTTCTCTGGCTTATTATCATATCGTCGCAACAGCTGAAGCCCCGTCCCAGTGATCAGCTTCGTCCTCATATACATTTCCCAAGGAATATCTCTCCTCAATACCTTTCCAATTGTATATTAAATAGAATCAGATTGAAAAGCTCCGTATAGTTGAGCACATTGACGACGAACAGACACACTAGGTGGCATTCATTACCTGCTCCGTCGTCAGTTCGGATTGAGCCATCTACAGTGAGATAACACCGTCGTCGGAGAAGATTAGCCTCCGCCACAGATCGAACCAAATTCAACGCCTACTGATCGAATCGGAGATGTAGAGTTGCGTCGTGTATGATGAATGATGAAGATGCTGATTGAGACAACGTGGCAAAGCGCAAACTGCAAGTGGAAATTAATTATAATACAGATAATCGTGGAAACGGACAAAATTTGAGTATTGGGCTGGTCTTCGATTATGCTAGTGGGCCGAGGCATTTTACTTGCTGCATATGTTGTTATTACCATTAATATTGTTATTGTTGAAATAAAATATTTTTCATCTTTCTTAATTCTTCAGAAATAGACCACATGTATGATTTATATTTGTGTTAAAACACAAATCATAAGCCACCTAAAACATGGATTATTTGCGTTTTTTTTTTCGATAGATGATATCTCTAAACGAAGTGTATAATTTTTAACATAATCCAACTCTTCGATTTGGATCAAATCCAAACATCAGCTATGGCACAAACTCGACTTTCAGCAGGACTAATCTTCTTGGCCTGTATTTCATTCCAATTCTGTACATGCATCAATTTCAATACGACAAGCAAAATCGAAATACTACCACTTGATATATATTCCTTGATGACAACACAAGTATAATCTTAAAGACTATCATATTGTCATATATAAATGCCTATGTATCTTTTTTTTCTTCTTGTATTTGAATTAAGACCACATCAACTTGGTGTATACAATTACCCCAAAATCAACACTCACATCAAATCGCACTTCTATCTTCAAACACACAACTCCCTCAACCTTGTGGCTTTCCCTCATTCAATGGTACCATTTGCAAACTCTCCTTATCACCATCGTCACCGCCAATGCCCGGAATCGAGACCTTGTCGGGCCCCACGTTAGGAATGAGGAAAACAAACCCTAAAGTCGATATCCTCAAAACGTTCCTAATCAAAACGGAAAGCCAAAGATTCTCAAAATGGTCCCTCCTAACGCCCAACAAGTGAAGCACCATCCCGCCCCCCCACTTTGAGGTGAGCGACCCCACGCTATCGATGCACATCAATAGCGCGAAGAACGTCCCCTCGATGCCCAACGGGCAAAGTTGGGAGCTCAAGACCATCATCGGCATCCATCGTATTCTGCTGACGATTCTCGAGACGCACTCCTCGAGGATCACGAAGAAGGGGTCGGGAACCCCGAGGGATAAGTTCCAACGTAGGATGAACACGACGTCGAGCATCCCCGAGGCGCCGTATAGGAGCTGGGCGTAGAAGAGGAGGCGTCTGAAGCGTAGGTGTTTTAGAGTTTTGTGGTATATTACGACGCCTACGATCGAAGCCATCGCCCCTATTGCGTAGATTATCCCCACAAACTCCTGCAATTTGATTCAATACTGCCTTAACTACAAGAGAAATTGATGTATTGTGCTTTTGGAAATAATATAAATTTAAAATATGATATGCCTTCTATAAGCTTAACGGTGTGTTTGGTTTGCGGAATTAGTACGGAAAAGGAAATGAGAAGGAAAAGGAAAGTACGTTTTCATGTTTGGTTGATCGGTGAAATAAATAAGGAGAAGAAAACGAAAGAAAATCAAGTTTAGTTTGATTTAAAACTAAGGAAAACTGATTTCCTACACCAAATGGTGAGGAAAACGAAATCAAGATTAATGGAAATCATTTTCTCTCTCATTTTCTTTTCTACCCTACTTATTTCATCAAGCCAAACACAGTGTAACCTTTTGAGTGAGCATTTAACATGGTTTTAGAACTCATGGACCAATAGATATTGACTACGCATGTATACGACAAGTAAAAAAACCAGTCTAAGGCTAATTAATAAAAAAAAGGGGTCTCAACTCTCATGTGACGCGTTGGAATATATAATTATATATATAGGAATTTTATGGTGCTCACCTTATGTGGGCACCCGTTGATGTGGCACTGATTTGCGCCATTTCAACATTCCACATCGACATCTAAAGTTATGTCGTCTTAATTAACACCTTCTATGTACCATTAGTCGACATTTCGGATGCTGATGTGGCATATTGGCGCGATATATTTCATTGACACGTAAAATATTATGTAAGGCATCAATATGTCACATCAGCATCCGAAATGTCGATTAAGGTCACCTAAAAGGTGTTAATTAAGACGACATGACCTTAGATGTCGATGTGTGATGTTGAAATGGCACAAATCGGTGCCACATAAGGTCAGCACCATAAAATTCCTATAAAATTAAACTTTCAAAGATTAAACTTTTAGGTGAAGTGGTCATTCAACACATAAACGGACCTGAGAAAACCCAGGGCCGGCCTTTGGATCGGTGTACCAATAGAATTGCCCTTCGTGCGTGCTGATGCTTAGGGCCAAGGAGAGATACATGTATAGCGAAGGCTTCCACACTTGCGGGATTTTGATGGTTCTGTACATCTCGGCCGTGGCTTCTTTCAATTTTTCGCTCGCCTGCAGAAGCAGAATATAACCATTTATTCTCCTATTAGTTTCGCAATTTTTCGTTGCAAATTATTTTCGACATTTTCTACCGTTGATTTTTTTTTTCGACGCGACGATTTTCAGTGGAATTTGTCGTCGAATTTAGTCTCATTATTTATGCTTTGTTGTTTAGCTTTAGCTATTATTAGAACTCACGAGCTCGAGCTCGAGCTTCGAAAAATTAAAAATAGAAGTATTATGATGATGATGATGATGATGATGATGATGATGATGATGATGATGATGATGATTTTATATATATGTTGGACTATTTCATTGATTTTGACCACTGAAATAGTTAAATGCTTCCCCAGTTGGTTCCGTTTAAATCTGAAAGCAATGTTATATTTCGACGAAATTTTCTATGCGTTACTATCGACTCTATCTCTAGACTATTAATTTAATCCTAACAAAACTCCACATGCATTTATTTACTCGTAATTTTGATCTATATCGCCATTAGTTATGATAATCAAATGAAATGTTCTTACATCCAGATCGAGATTAGTTGACTTAAGAACTGCCTTCGAATCCACAACATCTTACTCATTTTTTTTTTTATTTCTCACATTAAAAATATAACGTCCTAAGAAAATCAAAATACTGACCTTCTTGCGAACATGGATATCATCATCTTCCTCGTCCGTCTTCACCTCATAGATCACAAACCCTAAAAAAATCAACGACGCCGCCGGAATTGCAAGAAGCCCCAACGATACCTACACGCAAACGTAAATCAAACAATTTATACCACCGAAGAATAAAAGGATGGTCTGTTCTTACGGTGTGTTAGATTTAAAGAAGTTAGTGAAGAAAGAAATAGAAATGAAAACGAAAAATTAGTATATATGTTCGATTGATTAGAGAACAAGATGAGGAAAAGAAAAGAAAAAAGAAGTTCAAACTAAATTAAAGATTAAACCCAGGAAAAAATCGATTGCTTCACTAAACGGAGAGGAAAAGTAAAGAAAAGTCGGTGAAAATCTTTTCATGACCACTTTTCACGATCCAAACACAGCGTAAAAAAAAAAAAGAAAACAAGAAGAAACCTGAGCGCCAATGTTGTGCACGAAAAACCCGCTCGTCGAGTACCCGAACAGCGCACCGACCGACGAGCAGAACCCGCAAAGGCTCTGCATGTCGGCCGCCAACGCCCTAACCTCTATGCTATTCCTCGCAATGCAGGCGTCTATAGTCACGTCCGCCACCGCCACGCCGGCGGCGATCCCTATCATTCCAACGAGGGCGGCGGCCGCCGGAATCCGGCCGCCGCCTGCCGCCACTGCCAGGGAGGAGGCGGCCCCGACGGCTCCGGCGAGCACAAAGTAGGGCCTTCGATGGTACCCTCTGAAGGGCAAAACGTCGGTCATCATTCCCCACACGGGCTTCATTACCCAAGGGATGTAATAAAGTCCGATGAAGAGCTGAACCTGCGAAGGCTGAACTCTTTGTACGTCTTTCCAATAGTAGTCTGAGACGACCTTGAAGAAGGAGTTGGAGAAGCCCTGGCTAAGGCCGTAGACGAGCACCACGCCGAGCACGAAAGTAGGGTTTAGGGTCGAAGATAGCATTCGCAGCCATTGGACTGGTTCGAGGGCGGCCGAGGCGATCGAACCGATGGCTCGGTGGCTCGTGGACCTCGGCTCGGAAGGATGGCATTGGTTGGTTGTGGTGCTGGTCAAGGGCTGCTTTTCTTCAAGAGGATTTGCAACCTCGAGATCTTGCATTTCTATTGAGATGGAGACCGTTGAAAGTAGTAGTAAGATCTCTCATGTGATGGGATACTATTTTGTTTTTCTTTTGTTCTAGCTAGGGAGTATTAAATTGTTATTGTTTGTAGTTTATTAGTTGTTGTAGGGTTATCTGTTTCGTCAACTCCGAGTGATGATTTAGTTTAGTCTATTTTTATTTTTCTTGTAGGAATAATGTGCCCGTGTTAAACCTATCCCTCGGAAATAACAAGTTTAGTTTAGTTAGTCTATTAGAAAATTGCGATCGCGGACAAGCTGTCGATCTCAGATTTAGATTCTTGGTAGGCTTTCAAAGTTTGAACACATGCTCAGCACCATCTCCCAAGTCCAATATACATTTACGTACTTATTAAATGTTTCTTTTTTCCAATTGATATATTAATTTGACCTAAATCCCCACGCTAGCTATCACTTCTTAGTTCTACATCACAGCGAGAGAGAATAGACAAACGTTTTGACCTTTCTTACACAAGCTTTGTTATAAAACCCTAACATCAATCGATCTTAACAGAAGAATATATCAACCTAGTGAACCAAAAGCAAGCGCAAAACCCGACCGCCCCGGTCAACGCGGAGAAACCATACGAAGCCACCAACGCCTGCCCGACCCATGCTGCCCGAGACGTGGGGCCCTCAAAGTAGAACGCAGCGTAAAGAAAGAAATAAAGCGCAGACGACCCCGTCGTAAAATAAGACCTCCACCACCACCGATAATCCCCGACGCACAGATAAAAGTAGCATAGCACTACGCTCGCCTCTGCGCAAACAACCACCAACACCACCACCACCACGGCGAGCAAGCCGATTAAATAGTGGTAGTATCGGCTCATCCACACGGAGGTTAAAACGTAGAAGAGCTCGACGTACACGGCCGAAAACGGAAGGGACCCACCTATCAGGACGGTGAGGGCCGGGTTCGCATGCCAAGCCCTTTTCGGGATCGGTCTCGGGATTTCTCCGGTCTTCACGGGAAACTCGATCGCGGGCCTCCCGAAGCCCGCGTAGCTCCCGAGGAAAACAAACGGGCCCAACACGAGCGGCCCGACCCGAAAAGTGTTTCGGCCCCAGACGAGCCCGTCGATGGCTGAGAGGACGATGATCGCGAATCCCGGGAAGATAACCGACGCCTTGAGGGCGAACTTCCTTCCATCGGTTCCGCCGAGGGCCTTACAGAGGCGAGCAGAGGCGTAGCCCGAGAAGAAGCCCGCGGAGGCGTAGAGCTGCAACATTACGGGCCTCGGGCCGAAGAAGCCCGCGAGGGTCGTTCCGAGGAGGTGGATTCCGATCCCGACGTGGATGCAGAGGAGTTCGGAGGCGGGCGGCGGGCGGAAAACGTCGGCGTGGAGCGATTTCCAACCGTTGATCTCTTCCCGGGCCTCGTCTGCGGGCCCGAGGTCATTGTACTTCGATATGTCTCGGTGGAGCGTTCGAAGCATTATCGCGGCGACTACGCCAGAGAGGAAGAGGACGATCGCGAGGGAGTTGGCTATGGAGTACCAACGTATTTGATCGTCGGCGAGCGCGAGGTACGTGTCCCACCTCGACGACCACGCCACGTCGCTCTCCTGGAAATGAAGAAGTTCGTCTCGTAACAAACGAATTCCGTGCGTCGGGAAAAAAAAAAGAAAAAAAAAGCGAAGGGAAGGGATATACGGCGGAAACCTGGAAAGAAACGTCGTACGTGAATATGATATCTCGACGACGTCCGACTTCTTGACGCCAATTGGAAGAGTTGACGGTTGGTTTCCACATTCGGCTTCGACGAGGGCCGCACGTAGTGAGACTGGAGTTCCACATTCCTTCATATTCGTGTTTGACGCTGAAATGCGTTCAAATGATCACTTCACCTAAAAGCTTAATCTTGATATGAGTTTTATCATACGCCTAACTTTATAACACTCGTGATTAGGCTGATTTCTTCTTATTTAGCCTCAGACCTGTAATTTTCTTCTAAAGGGTGATCGTGGGGATTCACAGCCACGACCTATTTGTTTGATTCTCTGATATCATGTTAAATGCTCACTTCACCTAAAAGTTTAAGCTTTAATGGACTGTATCATATTTTTACGTTGTACATTTTATTTCTGACATGTCGTAACAAACTAATGTATTCTTCTATAAGCCGAATGAAGAAGAAATCGAACCTAGAAGGCTCGACCTCGAAGCCTACAATTCGGGAGGAATCCCTTCCCTCGTCCATGCGATACTTGACGGTGAAACTCAAATGGTTGTGGATAAAGTACCTTACTTCCTTGCTCTGCAAACAATAGTAGCAAATCAACATACGAAAAAAAAGTACTGCTAATTAATTACGCCCAATTTAGTCGTCTGCTTACTCCATCGTGATTCCCTTTGAAACCGACGGGAAATCCCATTTCGTAGACGGGAGCCAAGCCATCTTCTTCTTGCGCCGTTCTAACAACCAGTGGAAGATTGTCCAAAATCCTGCGAACAAAAAGCGACTGTTATGACAACGTATAAGCTAATTGAGCAAGAAATGATTTCGTTCGACAGACATGTTGGCACGATATCCATTTTCGATCTTCTCCTCGAAATCTTTAGCAGCTTTTGAATCGAGCGTAAGCCGACAGACGATAATGCACGTTTGTGGTTCTCTCATTTTGAACTGCAACATAATTAGAAAAAAATAAAAGAAAAAAAAATAGCCCGGTAAAACTTGGATTGGTAACATGTTGAAAAGTTTGCATGAGTGTCGAATTTACCAACCACGTAAGGAGAGTTCTGAAGATGAAGTACATCTCCGAGACTTTCTGGGCTGTCGAACATCGTCGGATGGCAAAAACGAAGAGAGTAATACGAGTAAGGAATCTGAGTCTTAGCAGATGTCAATTTGCTTACTTTAACATTCAGAGAATCACCCTGAAACACAAAATAAGGTCTAAGAACAACATGAATCAGAATCTTACCCATGCTTTAGCCCATGTTATGCTTGGATAGTATGCAATAAATATTCCTTCACTTTGTCCAAGTTACTATGGCATCTGTCTATCACGCATATTGTCAAACACGTGGCACGTTTGTTCAAACAACTGCGTATATCACTCTTTAATCCAAAGAAATATCCGTGCTAAATAGCACATAACTAGAATCTCTGTCTTCAAACTATGATTTGAGCACGACGAAGATCAAGAACAGCACTACAACTTCCAATTTAACCAAACGGAAAAATAAACAGTGGAATAGTAAAGGAAAGAGAGAAAAAAAAGACGGGACCTTTTGAAAGTCTTGAGGAGCGTCGCGGGGAAGATAGAAGCCGAGGGTGTTTTGGGATAACATAAGGATTGAGGAGATGATGAAGATCATTGTAGGAACCGTACCGAATCCAACCGCAGCCAATTCCATGTCTGTAAATCGAAGAGCAGTTCGTTGCAGATATAGAGTGAGTTTGGTGATGGTCTTCTTTGTTTTTTCAGTTGACTTAGAGAAGCTTCTATGACGTCCATGGCATTAACTTGCCTATCAGCTTCAAGGCAGTTAAAAAAGTCTTGCGAGGTTAATAAATTATAATGATGCTTAAAATTATACAGAGGGAAATACATGTTTAATATTAATGTAGGAAAATATTAATTTAGTTCAGTCGCTAAATAGGCACGACAACGAAAACACCTAGGGGTGTTCAAATGTCGGTTAACCGACCGAACCGGTTTCGGTTCGTACTGAATACCGAACCGAAAAGTTTCGGTTCGGTTTTCGGTTTGTATTTTGATAACCGAAAAAAAATTCGGTTCGGTTCGGTTCGGTTTTTTACCGGTTTTTTACCTCGGTAAAAAACCGAACCGAATAACCGAATACTTTTTTTTTTAATTTTTAATGCATATATATTATTATATAAAATATATAATGATATATTTTTATGTGTTTTTTTAATAATTTAATAATATATCCACCATATTTAAAAAAATATGGAAAATATTAGGTAAATGAAAATTTTATACAAATATATATATGATAATATATATTTATAATATAAATAAAAATAATATATTTAATAAAATATGGAAAATATGGGGTAAATAAAAATTTTATACAAATAAATATATGATAATGAAAATTTATAATTTAAATCATATTAATATTATTTTTTTTATTAAAATTCGATTTTGGTCGGTTAACCAAACCGAACCGAAAAAAATTCGGTAAAAACCGAAACCGAACCGAATTGTTTCGGTTTGTTTTTCGGTTTATGAAATTCTCGAACCGAACTTTCGGCGGTTCGGTTATTACCGAATGAACACCCCTAAAAACACCTATTTTCGGTAAGAAAAATTTTGAAAAGCTAAGATAACTTAAGTTGATGGTAAAATGATGAAAGTTAATAGTTAAATTAAATAAATCAAATCAGTGAACACTAGCTAATGAGTGTTGGACATTGCTCAATGTATCACTAGTCGAAGCCATGATGATCAAATTCATTAAATTATTAAAGCAACTTCAATTGTTGAAGAAAATCTAAAAAGAAAACAAGGAAAATAAAGAAACTAAAAAATACACGCAACGCAAGACCACGCCCAGAAAGCTGAGCCATTTTTGTATTTTGCTGTGCTAACTGCTAAAGTCCATAAATATTTGAATCATAGCTCTCTCTCTCTCTCTCTCAATCAATAATAATAACGTTACTCATTGAACCCATAAAATTACTTGCGTAGAATGATTAACGACGATCGCATTCCCTTCTTGTCGTTGCAAGTAGATCTACTTTTGGTAGCTCAACTTTCGTTTGAAAGCTGAGCCAAGAAATGGGCCATGTCTTCCCTTAGAATTTAAATTTTATTTCCAAAAGTAGCTTTTAAGGGTTCTTTATCTGTTCTTCGTTATTCTCTGTGTCTGTTCTTGGCAGGTGACAAAAAATGGCTTCAAAGGCTTCAAACAGAGCACCAAAACCCAAGCTTGCCGACGATAATGCAATGGGTTTCTCCTCAAGATGGGTTTTTGTGATGTGCATTGCCAGTTTCTGCTTCGGACTTATTGTTGTCAGCAGGTATTTTTGTGCCGACATTGTCTCATAATTCTTACCCATGTAATTTATTGATTGTAATAGTGTTGGGTTTGTAATTCATTAACAAGATATCTTAATTAAGAAAATCATATGATTATTCTTGATTTATGCGTCATTTAGGTTGGCTAATACTGTAGTGTAGTAGATGACTGTGATATCTGCTAGCAAATGTCTGAGCTGAGACAATGTTGTTTTAGTTCAATTTTTTAATTGAGCTCAAAAAGTGGTTCTCCCATGTTTTTGTGAAGACTAAGCTCATTTTTTAGGTTTGTCAGAATGAAAAATTCGAAATGAATTGAATCGATGCTTCGATTTAGGTTCTGGGACGCGCCCGTTTTACATGACGAAAACGAGCATAGTTCACCTGTCGCAAGGCAAATTCGTTCTGACATCGAATGCGAGCAAAGGGTGAACATCGCATTTACGAGTTTTTTTTCCTATCGAACTGATGATGTAATGTAAGCACTAATACTTATCGTTTGGCAGGAAGCTTCTGATTCGAGGAACACGGTTTTTTCTCGAGCCTCGAAAACTCATGAAAAAATGATAGCGTATGTTTTCCCTCAGCTCGGCGAGTCATATTTTCGTTTAGTTATGTCTCGACTCTGCCGTATTTCTTACAGGAAATTAGACGAAACGATTTCTTTGCTCGAAATCAAACTGGCCGCTGCGAAGGCAGCTAAGGCAGAGCACGACGTCGAAAACAAACGCTCAAAGCTGAAGAGTATTTCGTCGAATAATCGCCCGAAAGCGTTCTTTGTAATGGGAATCATCACCGCTTTCAGCAGCAGAAAACGAAGGGATTCTATTAGGGAAACATGGATGCCTCAAGGTCGTGCGCTTTTTATATTTATATTTTTTTCGCGTTTAAAACGTTTTTGTTTGACTAAATTAGCCCCGTTTTTTAATAGGGGACGCCTTGAAGAAGCTGGAAAACGAGAGGGGCATAATCGTAAGATTCGTCATAGGGCACGGGTGAGCATCGATCTCCTCGTCGCCTTAAGTTTGACGTAAAAGTGCGCAAGGCGATTTGTTATTTTTTTTTCTATCTCGCCGTTCAGCGCAACGCCTGGCGGCGTTTTGGACAGAGCCGTCGACGCCGAAGAAGCGCAGTTCAAGGATTTCTTGAGATTGGTATTTTTTTAAAGAAATTTTTTTCTACTACGCAAAATTTGGTTTGTTACAAGCTCGAACATATTAAGCGCAATCGAAACTATTCCTTTACAATTGCATGGCAGGACCACGTCGAAGGGTACCACGAGCTGTCCGCAAAGACTCAGGCGTACTTTTCGGCGGCGTCTGCTAAATGGGACGCAGATTTTTACGTCAAAGTCGACGACGACGTGCATATTAATACCGGTCAGCGGTGTTCAAATAAAAAAAAAGCGTAAACTCGCAAAAAACCATCGTTCGAATCTTAAATGTGCGATAAATTTGTTTTTCGATGATGAGCAGGCGTTTTGAGTTCGTTGTTGGCGCGCCATCAATCTAAACCTCGTGTGTACATTGGCTGTATGAAGTCTGGTCCCGTCCTTGCAAGCAAGTAAGCTCATGTTAAAAAACTTGTAATAAGAATTTCACGTCACGAGCTCTCAATAAAGAGTTCGACCCGAGCGCTATCTCAACGCTTTGTTGCATAATTATCGCATTTGCGTATTTGTTGTCCTAAACAAAGAGGCGCCAAGTACCACGAGCCCGAATATTGGAAGTTCGGTGAAGAGGGCAATAAATACTTCAGGCACGCAACTGGTCAGGTTTATGCCATCTCCAAAGACTTGGCTACTTACATCTCCGTCAATAGGTAAGAACTAAAGTCCTTGACGATTCTTATTATTTCCGAGTAGGGCTGTAAACGAGCTCGGCCGAGCTCGGCTCATTTTCTGGGCTCGAGCTCGAGCTCGAGCTCGAGCTCGAGCTTGTCGAGCTTTTCAGCTCACGGCTCGAGCTCGAGCTCATTTGCAGCCTGATGAGCTCGAACTCGAGCTCGAGCTCACGAAGCTCATCGAGCTCGAGCTCGAATTAATAAAAAAAAAATTAAATTAATAAAAATAATATAAATTAATATAAAAATACAAAAAAATATAATTTTTTTTTTAAAAAATCGAGATTTTTAATAAAAAATTAGTAAAAATAATATAAATTAATATAAATTTTTTAAAATATCGTTTTTTTTTTAAAAAATAAAGAATAATATAAATTATTATTAAAATATAAAAATATAAAAAATTAAAAAAAAAATGAAAAAGCTCGCGAGCCTGTTCACGAGCTCGCGAGCCACTATGTTTGGGCTCAAGCTCGAGCTCGACTTAAATGAGCTCGAGCTCGAGCTCAACATAAATGAGCTCGAGCTCATTTTTGTCGAGCTTGAGCCGAGCTTTTATCGAGCCGGCTCGTCGAGCTCACGAGCCGGCTCGGCTCATCTTTCACCCCTATTTCCGAGTCCCCAAATAGATTGAGTAGAAATACCATGCGATAGTGAAAAACGGAACATGTTTAGTTCTCAATGTTTGGGATATGGATAATGGATATTTCTGGTTTTTCATATTCAGAGATGCTACTTTAAGTTCTCAATATTACGAAAACGGTCCAAAGTCAGGAAACCTTAGGGGACGAAAGATGACATGTTGAAACGTGGAGGACAAAAAACGCCCATACCTCAAATATTGGTGACTAAAAATGTCGTACAAAAAACGCACATACCTCTTTGCAGACACATACTTCACAGATACGCAAACGAAGATGTATCGCTTGGATCTTGGTTCATCGGCCTAGACGTCGAGCACATCGACGAACGAAGCCTGTGCTGCGGCACGCCTCCTGGTAATAATTATTTGTCGAAATTTAAATTCGTAAAAATTAGGTCTTTTTACGAAGAACATTGCGATGATATTTTATTTTTGAAATAAATAATTTACGACAAGATTGCGAGTGGAAAGCGCAAGCGGGCAATGCGTGTGCGGCGTCGTTCGACTGGAGCTGCAGCGGGATTTGCAAGTCGGTTGAGAGGATGGAAACTGTTCATCGGCAATGCGGCGAATCGATGCTTCGCTTCGACGTTCGAAAATCTTAAAAACAAAAAATTGTTTTAGTTTTGGTTGTAAATTGTTATTTAGTTTATTAGTACAATTCAAGGCCGATGCATATCATATGATCGCTCTCGCCTCTCTCTCTTCTTTCTTTTCCCTTTATGAAACATGAAGTAGAAAATGTTTGAGAGGTTAGATATTCATACAATGAAACCCATAAGAAGACGATCAATATCACACTCATTTCTCATTATATTTCAATTGGCCTTGTGATGGAATTATTCAATTAAAATGTTATAATAAACTCAACTATGTCATGTCGTTTGACCCACCGAATCAAATATATTGAAAAAAAAAATTGTAAAATATATCTCTAACGTAAGCCTCTGCCTCTCAATCTTAAGGAACAGACTTAAGCAAGCAATTAGTGTGGTGTAATGACAATAACTCGTAATGTGTAACAATCGGCCAAAGAAGCTTAATTCAAATTGTTATTAGTTCACTACACATCACAGCCTTTTGCTAAGTTTCTGATTGACACATAACACAGCATTCCATCCATTGTTGATTACACAACGAGCTATAGCAACCAACTTTTAACCTACTACCTTATATTATCATCATCATCATCAAACAAAAGGGAACAACTTTAGAACGTAAAGTAAAGATGAGGAGCGTAGTACAAATCGCTTTTTCCACCAAAGTCCAAGGAGAATTTGTGCCTCTTAACGACCATCGTATGCTCAAGCTTCGACGTCAGAGAAAATCCCTCATTCCCCAACGACGACGACACGTCATCCCTGTACGACTTCAGATCGACACAACACACGCTCATTTCTACACGGAAGACTCGGCGTATTCCGACGATCTCTCAACTGACAAATCGCAGACGTGATATTTTCCATCCCTCTCTTCGTCGTTCAAGCATCGAGCCACTAGGCAATCTACGGTAAAGGGAGGAACGCCAGGCAACCACATCCCTAAGGTAAACCCTTCTTGCAAGGGAGTAACAAATCCTACAAGAGAAAGGCCGCCAACGTCGTCGTCGAAACTACGACCAACCCATTGCTCGAGATCGTAAAAACCATATCGATTGACGAAGCAGAAACGACCCTCCTCGACCGTTTCGGAGAAGGAAGGAGGAGCAGGTAAACAGAAGTTGGGAGGAATGAACTCAACGTCAGCGTAGATGGGACCCAGCTTAACCCAGTTTCTCTCGGGGGACGAGAGGTCGAGGACGTACAGTCCTTTAGAAAATAGTTTGACGACAAACTTGTCCGAGTTGGGGATGAATCCGTACTGTTCGAAATCCAAACAATCGTCTACTTCGACGCCGGCGATCGGAGGAGCTTCTCCGGGGATAGGGGATTCGAAAAAGGATCGGACAGCTCGAAATCGCCGATTGGAAAAGATTCAAATATCCCGTCGGTGGGAGGGCCACGGGTTTTTCTTAGGAGACAGCATATCGCCAACCTTCTCTAGTAAAGGCCCGCCTTTCTCCAATTTCTTCGTGTTTCGGGTTTGAGACGACGACAACGACTCTAAATCGTATGCAAAGACAGATTTTCTGGTGGTGTCTGCTTCATCATATCCATCGAAAACATAGAGATTTCCACCCAACACGCAAAAAGCATCCTCGACAGGGAAACCACGACCACCGTAATCGATTTGGAGAGTTGGAAAAACACGAGCGAATCCCATACAATCACCATCCCCATCGCCAAGAGCGCCACGATCGGCGCACCAGATATTAGATCAACGATGTGTATAACACATTCTAACCTAGAATAATCACCACGACGAGCTTCAAAACAGTAGAAGATGATACATGCTTTGTCCTTCTTACCTCTCGAAGACTGAGTTAATCGCATCCTTTTAGGAATCGGAGCACCTTCCATCGCCGCCGCCGTGAACAAGATAGATAGATTAGATGAAATCCGATGAACGCGAGGAATGAATTTCGTTCGTCTGTGATAAAAAAGAAGGGGAATTTTACTTTGGAAAAATTATTTAGGCCCGGTCCAAGCCCACAATATAAATTGCGAGGGACATTAATTAATTAATTAAGCGTTTGGAATTAATTGTGGTGGGAACTTTTTCCTATTTAAATGGAAATCAAATCATTCCTATCCTAGTATAATAGTCGGTCGGTGCTTGTAGAAATGAGCAAAAAACCACGAGAAATGAACTACGCTATGAATTCTGACGGGACTTTGTCCCACATTGTATAATTCAAGACTTCGAAGCCACTAAATATATTCAAAACTTTCTTGCCGTATTACCAATTGATTTTACGAATGACCCTTCGATTTCTAATGGTTTTCTTCCACGAAATTGCTTTGGGTAAAGTGTAAAGTGATTCAACGTCTTATTCTTCGATTCAAGTCAAGAAGAAACGTTTTTGCCATGAGCTTTTGTAAGTGACTTGAAGAAATGTTGTTGCCAAGTCTATAAGTGGCACTTGAAATGGCAATTATTAAGCGTTAGCGCTCAAATGTTGAAGAGCTGAAGAGATGAATAGCTGACTTGTTTTTAAATGCTCCGATTTTACCAGTGCTCAAGTAGGGTAGTTTGAGCATGTGTAACTTCATATAGAGTGATTATTAGGGTGAGCAAAAATATCCGGAAACCGGATTCCGATCCGGTATCCGGTTTTCAAAACCCGAAAAAACGGATATCCGGTTTTAAAAACCGGATCGGATATCCGATCCGATTTATTTTAAACTAAACCGGATCGGATACGGATAGTGGTTTGTCTAAAATCCGGATATCCGGTATCCGGTTTATATTTAAAAAAAATTAAAAAAAATAAAAAATAGTCCAAAAAGAAAAATGAAGGTCCAAAAAGGAAAAAAATATCAAGTAGAATATTTAAATTTATATTATTTTTATTATTGCAAAAAACTTTGTTAGAGAATTGAAATAAAAAAAAAACATAAAAACATCGAGACGCGAGTTAAAAAATTAATGTGAATTTGTGGTATTGTGTTTATTATTTATTATGTAATTTTGAATCATAAATTCACATATTGTCTCAATTAATATGTCTAGAAATTCTTATATTAAAAAATATATTTTTTTAATTGTGATAAGAAATAAAAAATATGATTTTCAAAAGAAAATAATAAAAAATATAAGAAAAATAAATTTAAAAACCGGATGCGGATATCCGGTGTAAATATCCGAATAAACCGGATATCCGATTTTCGGATATCCGATTAAAACCGGAGCGGATACGGATACCATTTTTCGATATCCGAAAATCCGGATATCCGAATTTCGGATATCCGAAAAACCGGATATCCGGTTTTGCTCACCCCTATTATCTTCTTAAGTTGATAACACAAAAGTCGTAGATCTCATAACATTCTTTTGTACTAAACACCCAAGATTCCATAAAAAAATCATCTTCTTGAGGCCCGTCGATGTACGTTTTTCATAATCGAACCACCTAAAATCATGTGCAATTTCTGTTTTTGATATGCATTTTTCTGAACTTGATACGATTCGATTGTTTATCACTCGAAAAACACTGTAAACATCAAAAGAAAGAATCTTGGGCGCCTCGATTCCTAACATAATGTTTTAAGACAGCTACTTTCTTATTCGGCAGGCACCCCTAACATACGATATGCCCTCAAAATTCGCAGCCAAATTTGAATTAAGCTCAAGTCCCAAAAACAGTGTGATAGTAAGGGTGGAGGCATGTGTGCTGAGGTCGGCATTTTATTCTGAAAATGAAACACGTGTGAATAAAAATTATATAAATTATCATCGATTTGGAGGAAATTCGACGTCTATCCAAACGGGCCATGGAGTTTTCTTCCTGCAAGTCGTTTTTCTTTATTGGTAGTTTTTCTAATAGATATCAAAATAGATGACAAATACTAACTTTCTTCACCACCACAGTTGAATCAAATCCCCTCATAATCTTACTGCAGGCTTAGCTTCAAAAATCATCATCAAGTGGTAAAAGGTAGCTTTCTTCCTCCCATCACTAGATTCTTGTCTAGCTTCAAAATTTTAAGGTATTCCCAAAGACAGAGATATATTTTGTGAATTGTATGAAGTTATCATAAATCGATCTGGCAAGCAAATTTTCGTACAAACGCAAACCCCTTTCTTGAATGACTCTTCCTTCGCGGGCAGAATCAACTCAATATGGCAATGGTGAAGACATCAGACATCAAATATGTAAGGAAAAAGAAACAAAACAGATTAAATTGCTGTAGGATAGGAATCAATCAAACCGCGACTATGTTTGCTATAGATATTTTCCCACCATTCTAGCTCGAAAAGAGGCTGCTGAACAAAACATATTATTATCAACGCCACAAATAGTTCCCAGGAAATCACGCTTGAGAGGAGTGGAGTCCATTGACACAAAAACAAAGCGCTACCTACTTAACAACTCCTCAAAAGAAATGATCATTGTCTTGTTTAAAAGCAGCAACCATGCAACACATCAAGACTCGGTGTTCATTAAGACTACTAGTAATACTACTACTACCAACTACAACACATCAAGACTTGGTGTTCATTAAGACTACTAATAATCGTACTACCAACTACTACTGCTACTAAGTAGTACAATTCTTAGTCCACATATGCATCTTTGTCGTTCAAGCTCTATCGAAGAAATATTGTAATATGTTTTTATGAGCTAATTCCAATCTGCTAAGTCATTCCCAAACGTTTTGAGGATCATTGATCCAATATTTTTGGCATTGAGAGGGACTGCACGTCTTTTTTCAGCTAGATGAGTAGATAAATTTCTACACATGTTGATTAGGCTTTGGTTGATCGCAATCTGATTACTTTTGGAAACCGATTGAAGTACTCTGCCTCCATCGGCGTAGATGGCCCGCATATGAGCAACGAAAGCCGCACTTCCATATTGAATCTTCTTAATTGCGGGAGTTCTGAAATGCTTTTTTTAGAGTGTTCATTACTGGCACAAAATAGCCTTGTGCCAGCCGACCAAGCCACCCGCTTTTGTTCCCGAGCAACACCAAAGCATCTTCATATTGAGGAAGATAGTGAAGCGGCAAAAATGGAATCATATTCTTAAGATTCTGAATGAAAACGAGTCGATCACAGTTTGATTTCAACACGATGTGCTTGGGTAAGAAAGAAGCATCGTCCTCGACATACTGCCTCATCCTTGAAACCGGGTCGTCAAAAAGATCTGGGAGGTCAAATCCATATTGCGCAGCATCCGACTAATAATGTCAGATTCGATTACAATGTCATGATAATAAGTTAAAAGTTATAAAATCAACTCTAATATGCATCTGACTCTCAATATCAACTAGTGTGATAACAATAACGCAAAATCTGTAATAACTGTCGATATTTCTTTTTGTATTTTCTACGCACCTTTTGTGCGAACAATTTCGACATAAGTTCCTCAAAATTGGAAAATATCGATTGATCTAACAAACCGACCTTCCTTTACCATCGAATAGGGAAGAACGATTAGGAAAACAAATATTATGTGAAATCAACTTCACGTCAGCGTAGATGGGACCCGAGAAGAGATCATGAACATATCGTCCTTTACAAAATATGTTGACGACGAATGCGCGAGTTGTGATGAATCTGTATTGTTCAATATCCATGATATTGTCTTTACAATCTCACTAATAATCCACAACCTCTTTCAATTAAATACCAAATAATTTGAGTGCAAAATAATTTTCCAAGTGAGGAAAGATATTACGTGAGCATGCGACGGTAGCCAAATCCAAAACTTATGTCTGAGGAGGCCATTCGTCGGATCAATGGTGCTGTTTATGCGAGTTTTACAAATATTAGTCAACAGATACATCGCGCTCCTCTTTGTCATTCAATCTCTATCAAAGAAATATTGTAACTTGTTTTTATGAGCTAAGTTCCTTTGGTACTCTGCTAAGTCATTTCCAAATGTTTTGAGGATCATTGATCCAACGTTTTCGGCATTGAGATGGACTGCACATCTTTTTTCAGCTAGATGAGTAGATAGATTTCTACACATGTTGATTAGGTTTTGGTTGATCACAATCTGATTACTTCGCGAAACAAATTGAAGTACTCCGCCTCCATCGGCGTAGATGGTCCGCATATAAGCAACGAAAGCCGCACTTCCATATTGGATCTTCTTTGTTGCGGGAGTTCTGAAATGCCTTGTTTTAGAGTGTTCATTACTGGCACAAAATAGCCTTGTGCCAGCCGACCAAGCAAACCACTTTTGTTCCCGAGCAACACCAAAGCATCTTCATATTGAGGAAGATAGTGGAGCGACAAAAATGGAATCATATTCTTAAGATTCTGCATGAAAATGGGTCTCTCACAGTTTGATTGCAGCGCGATGTGCTTGGGTAAGAAAGAAGCATCGCCCTCGATATACTACCTCATCCTCGAAACCAGGTCGTCAAAAAGATCTGGGAGGTCAAATCCATATTGCGGCAGCATCCGACTATTAATGTCAGATTCAATTACAATGTCATAATAATAAGTTAAAAATTATAAAATCAACTCTATTATGCTTCTGACTCTCAATCTTACGGAAGAGCAATCAACTAGTGTGAAGACTAACGCAAAATGTGTAACAACTGCCGATATTTGTTTTCGTATTTTTTACGCACATTTTGTGCGAACGATTTCGACATAAGTTTCTCAAAATTGGAAAATATCAATTGACCTTTCTTTACCGTTTCAAATAGGAAAGAACGATTAGGAAAACAAATAGTAGGTGAAATCAACTTCACGTCAGCGTAGATGGGACCCGAGAAGAGATCATGAACATATCGTCCTTTACAAAATATGGTGACGACCAACGTGCGAGTTGTGATGAATCCGTATTGTTCAATATCCAGGATATTGTCTTCACGCCTCGGACCAGTCCGTAGACTTTACGCCTCGTCCTGTTCGCAGCGGTTGAATCAAATGTAGCAATATAACGGTCGTAGTGGGTGGACAACCATTCTTGCCTTGATCTCTGTACATCCTCTGATGCGAGCGAGTCTTTCTGCATTTGATAGCAAAGCAATGTGGCTTAATATCGTCCCTCGTTCCTCTTCGAAGGCACGCTGTATCAAATAGATGAACAATCAGATATAAAAGTATTTACACGCAACACAAAAAAAAAGCATTTTGCAGGAAAAGATGGTGTACCATTTTTATAGTCTTTTATCTTCCTCGTGAGCCTGTGTATGTCAGCAGGGATAGGAGTAAAACCACGCAAAATCACCTCCCAAATGACATTATGGATTAGTTTATAATCATTGCGCTTGGAGGTATCGTCGGACCGAACCTTGCGAAATGGTAGACGCCAGAACTTCACAACTGAGCCGTCCACCACCATGTGCTCGTCGGTGAGCTTATTCATCGCGATAACATAATAACAAGCCATCCTCATTTGTTTTCGAGCAATACTAAAGCATCCTCATATTGCAAAGTAGAATGGACCGACAAAATGAAACCACATTCTTCAAATTCTGGATAAAAATGAGTCGCTAAAAGTTCATTGTAAAGCAATTTGTTTGGGTAAGAAAGCACCATTAGCCTCAATGTTGCCTCATACTCATAACCATGTTGTCAAGATCCATGAAATCAATTACATTCCAATTTCGAATGTCCAACTCGATTTTACATAAGGAATTAAGCTGTAATCTTTCGTATTCAACTATAACATGCAGTTACCTTCAAACAAGTTATCAAAGATTAAGCCTAAAATACTAGTCGAAAGGAGGAAACAATTGAATTGATCGAGAGCTGAGGGTGGTCACCAAGTGCGAGAGTTATGTCAAAGGAGTATTGTTCGGATCACTAGAGCGTTCGCACAGCTAAACGTATAGATAATAATGTAATTATCAATTTTTTGACCTTTTTTTGCCAAGTAACTATATTGGATAGTAAACTACAATATGATATAGGCAAAATTGGTATTAATAATCCATCCTTTTATATATCTTCCGAAATTAAACCCAACTTTAAATTATCTCACATTAAACCAACCTATTGTAGTTATCTTCTTAAATCGTACTTATGTGACCAATTACCGATTCAATTTGTAATTTCTTTATCTAATTATTTAAAAACAAAACATAAGTATCGTATCAATGCAAAGCAAGTTATATACCTTTTAGATAAACCCTCCCCTAAATCGTTTAGAACAAAAAAGCCCTCTGCAAAATGCAACCAACAGCAGACCCTAAATCTCATCTCACCAATGAACCAGCTACTCGACCAACAACTTCTCATCCTCTCAAAAGTAAACAATCTCAGACCGCATTCCCACAACCTTACTGGGGCCAAGGCATAGTGACGGACTTTGATGTTGATGATGAAGATAAAGCTTATAATACCGACGATAAATACACTGATTTCAAGGAAGATGAAGCCGATTTTCAATCTGAAGAACACGACGAGGGGGAGGCATATGGAGGTGACGAAAATGATAATAATGAAGAAGAGCTGGCTCAGTTGGTTGAAAACATGATTTGGTCTGATGGGGACACCGAAGATGACGAGTTCAAGCTAGCAAGGAGAAGACTTAGGAAATGGAATGCTCAGGTAATTGAAGTTTCTAACCAAGTTCAAAGTGATGTAGAGGTTGGAAATTTGCAATCTCAAGAGTCAGAGCATAGGTTGACTGATGTTCCAAATAATAGTAGTTTGAATGAATATGAAGACCACATTGATGTTCCTGTAATAAATGACCACACAGATTATTCAAAACTTAAGTGGACAGCTGGTATTAAGTTACCAAACAGTTCTGTGTTCAGAGAGGCTGTTACTAAGTACGCTATTGCTCAAGGTAGGAATGTTTACATCAACCTAAGCGACAAGAAGAGAGGACAAAGGCTAGGTGTCAAGTGTGTTGAAGGTTGTCCATTTAGAATGTATGCTAGTTGGAATACTAGAAGTGCCTGTTATGTTGTGAAGTCCGTTGACCACCAACATACATGCCACAGAAATATGAAAGCTAATAGACAGTTGAAGGGCCCATGGTGTGCTGATCAATTACTTGACGTGTTCAAATCTAGGCCGCACATCCCAGCAGTTGAGATAATGGAGATTGTGAGGAGAACTTACAAAGTTCTTATTTCAAGAGACTTTGCTTATAAGATCAAGTATTATGCTCATACAAAATTACACGGGTCAATGAAACAACACTACAGCAAGGTGACGAGTTATATCGAAGCTCTTAAGCAATCAAGTCCAAATAGCTACTTCAGCTTAGTAACTGTACCACAAACATCACCACCTGTATTTCAAAGATTTTTTGTTTGTTTGATGGTTTAAGAGATGGTTGGGTTGAAGGTTGCAGGAAAGTGTTATGTCTTGATGGATGTTTTATTAAGACATTCTTGGGTGGCATGTTGTTGTCTGCTGTAGGTAGAGATGCCAATGAGCAAATGTTCCCATTGGTATGGGCTGTGGTTGAAGGGGAAAATAATGAATCATGGCAGTGGTTTATTATTGAGTTGAAGAAGTGTATTAGAAGTATAAATGGATGGACTATTATATCAGATGAGCATCAGGTTTGTCTAACTATATTTGATGATCATATATATTATATACTATGTGAATTTGGATTGTAACTGATTTTCTTTGTAAAAATTGAAGGGCATCATTAAGGCAGATAAGATTGAACTACCGGAAGCAGAGCATAGACATTGTGCTGGGCACATCTTTGCTAACTGGCACAAGTCATTTAGAGGGGATGAGATGAAATTGTTGTTCTGGAGATGCGCAAAAGCTTACAATGAAGCAGATTTTTACGATGCAATTAAAGATATGAAAGAGGTAAACTCTGGAGCAGCTGAAGCTTTTAAGAAGTATAATCCTAATTTGTTTTGTAGGGCCTATGCCAAAACTGACGTTAAGTGTGATGTGATACTAAGCAATATGGCAGAAACATTCAACAGTTACATTATTAATGCAAGAGCAAAGCATTTGACTCATATGCTAGAAGAAATGAGGTCGATGCTTATGCAAAGGCTAGTTACTAAGAGACAAGAAGCTGAGAAATGGATTGGTCCACTTTGCCCAAGAGTTCAAGCAAGGTTAGATAAAGAAAAGAATGAAGCTTCTAACTGCACCGTTATTCCATCGACGCCCACCCTTTTCCAGGTATCTCATTATCCTGACACTTTGGAGGTGAATTTGGTAAAAAAGACTTGTACATGTAGGAGGTGGGATCTAAGTGGGATACCTTGTTGTCATGTATAGCTTGTTTATGCTATCTACATAAGGAGGCAGAGGATTATACTGAAAAGTGCTACACAAAAGAAGCATATCTAAGGGCTTATAGTGGGATAATTAGTCCATGCACTGGGGAAAGGCATTGGCCAAAGGTTGATTTATCACTTGACCCCCCTCCCATTAAGATAGGTCCAGGTAGGCCTAGGAAGAATAGAATTAAAAGTCCTTTTGAGGATCGATCCAAAGAGACACGGCAAGTTAACCAAGCATGGTCTTCAAATGACATGCTCTGTGTGCAAGTCCACTAACCACAACAAAAGAAAGTGTGCTGATAAAGATAAGGTTGTTGAAGAAAGAAATGAACCAACTAAGAGAGGTAGAGGAAGACCAAAGAAACACCGAGAAGGTGTCCCTACAAGAGCTAAAGATGGTGGGTCTGAAATTGGTCCCTCCCACCATGACCTATCTGCTCAACCCACTGCAGTGGGAAGGGGAGGAAAGACTTTGAGAGCAGGAAGAGGTAGCAGAGGTGGTGGAAATAGGGGTGGTGGCAATTTGAGTGGTGGCAGAAATAGTGGAGGTTGGAAAGGCAAGAAGAGTGGAAATGTAAGTGTAACCTTTTCAAATTTGTTTTCTTTTTTTTTCCTCTTCAAAACTGCGTATATTCAATAAATTCATACCAATTTGCTTCTTTTGCTTCTTTTACAGTTTTCAGGGACAAAAGTGGGGCAAGAAAAGGTCTCACAACCAATTGTTGGCTTCCCATGCTCAACTCAAACTTCAACTTCGAATCCACCATCTTAATGGGAGACATACTAGCTATTGTTTCTATTAAGTACTACTTTTGGGATTGATACTTAGACATTATAGCTATCTAAGTTAAGATTATAAGCTTTAGTTAACTTTTTGATTGACGTGTTTTAACTTATTTTATCACCTTTTGTGTAATGAATGTACTTTGTTTTGGTTTCTCTTAAATTGACCAAGGCATTAAAGTGCTGTAGGCTTTGAAAAAAATTAAAGTGCTGTATGGAAAAAAAATACTGGTTTAACCGGTAATTTGTTCATTGGTACAATTTAAGAAGATAACTACAATAGGTTGGTTTAATGTGAGATAATTTAAAGTTGGGTTTAATTTCAGAAGATATGTAAAAGGATGGATTATTAATACCAATTTTTCCTATGATATATTACCTGGTTGAGTATTCAGGTTATCAATATCGACAAATAACCCAAATTACCGAATTCGAACTATATCCTAACCCGATCGATTCAGTTAAAATATGAATGTGAATTGACCAACCCTCCTAGGAATTAACATTTTGATTCGTTTATCAATTTGTATTGTAGATATAGTCATTTTTTATGATAAATTAATCCATATGGTCTTAATCCTCTACAGTTATTTTCAATTTGTTTGCTAGTGCCAGATATATAAGGCATCCTTGCCCTCGCCCTAGCCTTGAAAAGTAAGGATGTGATTGCATTTTGACATTTTTGTGTTGAGTAAATAAATCTTCATTCATATGAATACAAGGCAAAACTTTCATCAAATAAAACATACAAGCAAATCAAGATATGTAAGAATTAATTGGAAAATCAGCTCTATATGATTCATATCTATTAATCTATTAACAATATATGAGATTTCCTATTAACCCCTTATCCTCTTGATGATCTAAGAATAAGAGATCAAAGTCTCAAAGCAGTTCAACCCATCTAACTCCGGCGCAAATCCCACCGTTGACTTCGACTTGTTCTTCTTCACTTGACCATCCCTTTGACTTTTCTGATGATTCTTATCAGTATTATCGGTCGTTATTATCTTCTTAGCTCTATCAGATGGCGAAGAAGAAGACGAAGATGAAGAAGAAGCTGCTGTGAACAGCGATTTCTTCAGCAACTCTGCGCAAGCAGCATCAAACGAACTGAAGATTGAATAATTCATGGCTGAGCTAATTTTTCTCTGTAAGTAAGTTTTGTATTTATTGTTTTGTGAATAAAGTACAAGCACTTGAGGGGATATATATAAAGGAAGGTCATGAAGAGAGTTGATGAAATTTTAATTAATTATTTAATGAACGGTGATAACGATGTCCAGGAAACATTGCATGTTGCTTCGTTCTTACATGATTTGTTCCTCGCATGTGGCTTTGCAACTATCGAAAGGATACATACAACCAAGTTGCGTGGGTCCCACTTGAAGTTAATATTGACTGCCGCCATTTACGACGTCGTTGAAAGTTTAAAGTCCAATGTAATAACGAGTCTTTGTTGACCAATTCTGACTTTGGTTTCCAAGATTTATATAATATTTTATATGTTTATGGATAGACATGGAACTGGGGAAGTGTTTTATTATAGTTTTGCTCGGCCTCGGCTACGACGTTTTGCGATGTAAATATACAGATATCGAAGTTCGAGTAATAAAGAAAGATTTGAACTTCATTACATTATACAATTGGAGACCGATTGGAGACCGACGAACTATTTGGTTGCATGAAAGGTTGGGCTAAACTCCATTCATTCATTTCCAAGAATGACTATTTAGAAACTTGTGCTTGTCTGCACCAATGGAATATGAGCTTCGGATACACTTCACCATAGATATAGATAGACAATATATTAGTAAAATAAATGGAGATTTCCATGATATGTATCTTTATAATAATAGTTTTTTTATTTCGTAAATAAAGCTCCTCGGATGATGACAATTTTTTGCAAGTTCCCATCACACCATATTTCATGTTTCTTGATAAATTTATACCACTCGAAATTCACGAATATTATTAGTTGTGTGTGAACTTTTATTATTATTATTTTAAAAAAAATTGGGATGTCAACTTTGAAAATTATTTAAAACGCGTGCTTATCTACTTGGCCCGAAGAAGAGCAATAATGCACACCATAAGTCGTTTGTTTGCATCGTCATAATTTAGTGCGGAAGCACTTGAGAACAATTATGTCCATGTATTTTTTAGTCGATGATTAATCAAGTGGAACTATCAAATGACACTTTGACCCTCCAATATCAAAACTAATGGGAATTTATGCAAGACCCCAACTTCATCACTTGCAAATTGAAATAGACACTTTTTTTTTTTTTTACATTAAATACCCATTTTTCTTTATTTATTGCTTCAACATTTATGCGTCGAGAAACCCGTTCGTTGGATCCATTCGGGTATTTTTAATTAAATAAACAAAAAAAAGAAGCATTAACAAAACAAACGGAATTTGAAAAGAATTAATTTAATAGCAATATTCGTAATCTCGGATTACGAGATAGTAACTCGTATTCTGGAGATACGAGTTACTATCCGAGCTGGCGCGTGCGCCTTACGTGTAGTAACTCGTAACCTCAGAATACGAGTTACTAACTCGTAATCTAGGATTACGAGTTAGATCTGTATTTTTAAAACCCTACCATCGCGACGAAGACGAGCCGACGACGAAGCAGGCGACGACGACGACGAACCCGACGACGACGAAGCAGACGAAGACCTCCACGCCGCCGCCTAATCCGTGCCTCGACGCCGCCGCAGAGAGCTTCCATCTCTGCGACCCGCAGCCCCGCCGCCTCCGAGCCCCACTGCGCCGCCGCCACGCCCTGCCGGACCGGCCCGCCGCCTCGCTCTGCCCCGCCACCACGGCCTGACCCACTGCCCGGCTGCCTCCACGACTTGGCCCACCGCCCCGCAGCCCCGCCGCCTCCGAGCCCCACTGCGCCGCCGCCACGCCCTGCCGGACCGGCCCGCCGTCTGCCCCGCCACCACGGCCTGACCCACTGCCCGGCTGCCTCCACGCCTTGGCCCACCGCCCCGATCGGGAAAATCCGTACAGGTGTAACTCGAAGAACCAACTTCAAAATTTCGATGAGGCTCTTCGTTCAAATCGAACTTTGAATTTTCAACTGTTTCAACAAAAACCTCGACACAATTGTTTTCTGAATCGGGATGTATGAAAAATTGTAAATCGTTGTCGTTGGAGATTTGAAAAAGTCGGTGAAAATGGCGGGAATGTTGAAAGTATTCATTTTTGCCATGGACAATCAAGGAACAATGACTGCTATCAGCACCAGTAATTTCGAACAACAACGATATAAAGTCGGAAAAACTGGTGTTACGACGAATTCGCCTATACCCAACAGGACAGATACTATATTTAATGGTAGAATCGGATGATTGAATTATTTTCCCGCCGAAATATACTACGACTTGTACCCGACTTGACACCATTGTTTAGAACGGATGTAAAAAAAAACTTAGATTATGGTTTGAATTATAAGCGAGAAGTGGGCTGTTTATATAGAAAATTAAATCGTACGACAGAAGTACGAGTTAAGGTAATTCGTAATCTGGTATTACGAGTTACGTGAATTATTTGAATAATTCACGTAACTCGTAATACCAGATTACGAATTAGTTCAATTATTGCCCGACACTTGCATGGGCATGCAAGTTGGCTCCGTAAATCGTAACTTCAGATTACGAGTTAATACCTCGTATTCTAAAGTTACGAGTTATGGTGCCAAGTAAGCTGCCATGTCATGGTCAAAGAGTCAATTGGCCAGTCCGAGTAATTCGTATCCCAGGAATACGAGTTACTATCTCGTATTCTGGGAATACGATTTACGAGAGCCACGTCAGGTCCGGGCCAGGGTATATCGTAATCTCAGGATACGAGTTAGTAACTCGTATCCTGGGAGTACGTAAACTCTTATTTTATTAATGCTTCTCAGATTGCGTTTATTTTCTTAATACTTATTTTTTTGTTTATTTAATTAAAAATGCCATCCATTCGCTTGTATGAATCTCCTCCAATATCATTCATTTGTTTAGTATAACATAAATATAAGATATAAAAGCAACTTAAAGAGATAAATATTACATATGATCTTAAATATTATATAAAATTGCCTCTACTATTTAATCATAATAAAAAACCATCTTATAAGACAAAAGTACCATAAAATTGCCTCTACTATTTAATCATAATAAAAACCCATCTTATAAGACAAAAGTACCATAGAGCCCATATTTATTGAAGTGATCCCGGTACGATATGTGGATGTAAAATATTAAGTTCTAAAAATAGGTGACTAAATTTTGGAACAAATGTTGGGTCAACACTAAAGCCAACACAGAACGCACAGCGGAGTATGTAACGAACTTAGTAAAGAGAGATGGTAAACACGAGATGTAAATCTGTGCAGCAAGTTATAAAAACTTGCTGCGTGCCTCAAGGCGTAATTCCACTATAGCAATGGATGGCAAAATAACTATCCGAAGATAGTAAAAAACAAGCCTAGAAAAACTACGAATCTAAAAGATCCTGAAAAACCTACGAAGTACTAAGACTTCTGAAAACTCAATACTAGGCTAAAAGACAACTCTCGTAATATATAAAACTCGCTCAGACTCAATATGTGTTTCACTCATAGTTTACGTTCAATATGTCGCTCAAAGTTACTCCATGAAAGCTCTCTCGAAAGTCGTACTTTGCAGCTCGAAAATAACTCTTATTTATAGACATTGGCTCCCTCTTGAATTGGTACGAGATTCCTTGAATATCTCCTAATATCTTAGTCTTTGACTTGAGCTCCAATCTTCCTTATTTTGCTCCTAATTGCTCCACACATTTTTCACACGGTTTGATCAATTCCCAATCCTTATTTAAGTCCTGCGAAACACTAAAAATAGCCAAGACACGGATTAAACAAGTTTTGGGCATGAAAGATAAAACTGAAGTTGGAGACATTCTCGGCCAACAGTTGTTAACTAGAATGTTCACCCAACATTGCCAATATTGAAGTCTCAACGTCAACATTTATTTCTGCAAGTGTCCTCGACTCCTCAGATCTGCACGGTATATATGTCTTAAGTTGATCGGTGTATTCATAATGATAGTTGTATTTATTTATTTTATATTTATATTATAGTGGCAAATATCATTCTGGGCCCAATTAAAACGCGAACCGTGAATTAAATTTTTTAAATCACGTGACTGCTGGAAAAAATCTTCTAACCTGGGAATCAATTACCAACCTCAGGTTTTTTTTCTCGCATATTCTTAATTTTATACCCATTCCTGACCCTTGGCGAATGCAATTGCGCCACGTGGCAGGTCAATCATGCAAGTGCCACCATTACTACAAATTCGAGGTTTAGCATTTCAGTGAAGCATCCCAGAAATCTCCTCTGTGTTGTCTGAGTAAGCTCTGTTTTTCCCCTGTTTTTCCTCATCTCTGTTTATTTCGCGAATTGAAGAATTTCTGTTATGATTTGCTTTCAAAATTCAATCTTTTGCTCTGTTTTGCTTAGCTCTTTGTTTCAGAAGCAGAGTCGTCAAAACCCATGGCAACCTTGACGGCGTCGTCGCACTTTGTCTCTCACTCAAACGGAGGAGGAGCACAATCGCCGTCGTCTCCCGCCGTCAAAAGCTTAGCCCACGTCAGCCTGAGGACGGCGGCGCACAATGGGCTGAGGCCCTTGAACGCCGTCGACAAACTCCAGTCCAAAACTAGGAAATCAGCCGCTAAACTATCGAAAGCAAACTCAAGCAAGGCTGCCCCTTTAAAGATCGTCTGCGAACAGGGCATGTCCTGCGTCTTCGTCTCGGCGGAGTGCGGCCCGTGGAGCAAAACCGGCGGCCTCGGCGACGTCGTTGGTGGGCTGCCGCCGGCGCTAGCGGTAAAGCTCTGAAACTGAAAACCCTAATCGATTGAAGGAGCTTACTTTACCTATGGTTTTTCTTGTCTAGGCGAGGGGCCACAGAGTAATGACTGTTTCTCCAAGATACGATCAGTACAAGGATGCCTGGGACACCTCTGTTCTTGTTCAGGTGTGTGTTTCTGTGTGTGTTTTTGCTGTCTCTTTTCGTGCGATTTCTTGATTTCTTTCTCGATCTTTTTTCCTTACAGATACGCGTGGGAGACAGAATCGAAATGGTGAGATTCTTCCACTGCTACAAGCGTGGAGTGGACCGTGTGTTTGTCGATCATCCTATGTTCCTTGAGAAGGTAAAAAACCGCTGTAATTATCGCTCGATCTTTACTTTACGGTTATTCATACGATCGATTCACTGTAATGAAATGCCTCTTTAATTTAGGTATGGGGAAAGACTAAGTCGAAGATATATGGCCCTAAGGCGGGAACTGATTACGAAGACAATCAGCTAAGGTTCAGTTTGCTGTGCCTTGTAAGTATCTTTCAGCATCTTCTCCATAAGCTATTGAGCATTTCTGCTAAGCATCTTCAGTAAGTTTTCGTTTCGTTTTTTCTTTTCTTTTTAGGCTGCTTTGGAGGCGCCTCGGGCCTTAAATCTCTGCTCAAGCAAACATTTTTCTGGGCCATACGGTAATAATCTATACGAATTGTTCGCTAATGTAATAATTGAGGCCTTGGCTTGATTCTTGATGTGTTTTTTCACATAGGCGAGGATGTCGTTTTCGTAGCTAACGATTGGCACACAGCTTTGTTGCCTTGTTATCTGAAGTCCGAGTACCAACCCAAAGGAATCTATACGAATGCCAAGGTTTTTAAGACGTTAGAGAAGCGATTTTTGAGTAAGAACAAAAAAAATCTGATCTTTTTCTGTTTTGTTTCGTACTAGGTTGTCTTCTGCATCCACAACATTGCATACCAGGGAAGGTTTGCGTTCGCCGACTTCCCACTTCTGAACCTTCCCGACCAGTTCAAAAGCTCTTTCGATTTCATGGACGGGTACGAAAGAACAAACGTAAAAATTATTACCTAATTCGTCGAACCTCTTTTCTTATTACAAGTCTTTATTTTTCTTGTTTTTTGAAGTTATGTCAAGCCAGTCAAGGGGAGGAAAATCAATTGGATGAAGGCGGCGATTTTGGAATCGTCGAGGGTCGTCACCGTAAGCCCTCACTACGCTAAGGAACTCGTCTCTTCCGAAGCTAAAGGAGTCGAGCTCGATAACTACCTAAGAGCCGTTTCTATTACTGGCATTATAAACGGCATGGACACGCAGGAGTGGAATCCCGCCACCGATAAGTACATTGATTGCAACTACGATATCTCCACTGTAAGATCTTATAATATAAATTTAACTTATGTTGTGTAGAAATAAACGTTCTTTTTCGTGCGCAGAAAATAGAATTAATGGGTTGCAGTAAAGCACTGCAGCAACTTTATTTTGTGTAAAATTGTCTGTATCTTTGTCTGCGGCAATTTTCTTTTTGTATGAAATTGACTGTCTTTTTGTCTGCAGTAAAGCATTGCAGCAACTGTATTTTTGTGTAAAATTGACTGTATTTTTGTGCTTTCCTAGGTTACTGAAGCCAAGCCTTTGTTGAAAGAAGCTCTCCAAGCGGCGGTGGGCTTACCCGTGGACCGAAACGTTCCCGTCATAGGATTTATCGGTCGGCTTGAAGAGCAGAAGGGCTCGGACATACTTGTATCGGCGATCCCTAAGTTCATCGAGACGATGGACGTTCAGATAATCATCCTCGTAAGCATAGTCGAAGCTTCTTACAACTTTCGTTACGTTTCGTTTTTAATGAATTTTGGGTGTGTTAAAAAGGGAACTGGCAAGAAAGCGTTCGAGCAACAGATAGAGCAGCTCGAGGTGATGTACCCAGACAAGGCCCGAGGAGTGGCTAAGTTCAACGTGCCGTTGGCCCACATGATCACCGCCGGGGCCGATTTCATGCTCGTCCCGAGCCGGTTCGAACCGTGCGGTTTGATCCAACTGCACGCCATGAGATACGGAACGGTAAGAAACGTCGTATTTTTCTAACTATATGGGATCTTAACATCATAGAATTCGTTGAACTAATTTTATATGTTATATTCCTTACGCACGGTGACGTTTGTGCGGATTTCTTTATTATCTGAACCTTAGACGTGGTGATTTTCTTAATTGGGTGGTTGTAGGAATTCATACTCGTGACCATCTTAACTTGAGTTTTGATACCATATTAAATGACTACTTCACTTAAAAACTTAAACTTGAAGAGACTGTATATTATTTTATAGTTTTATATAAAATTTCTCGCATCAGGTGCCAATATGCGCTTCGACGGGCGGGCTCGTGGACACCGTACAAGAAGGATATACGGGTTTCCATATGGGAGACTTCAACGTAGAGGTATATCGATTATCGAATAATTATACGGTCATATATATATTCTATTTTTTTCCATTAAATCCCATCTCGAAAAAACGCCATGAAATTCACAGTGCGCCACCGTCGACCCGGCCGACGTGCTGAAGATAGTAACGACAGTGGGCAGAGCTCTGGCGGCCTACGGCACACTCGCGTTCAAGGAAATGATACAAAACTGCATGTCCCAAGATCTCTCTTGGAAGGTAATCATAATAATATAAAACATATATAGAACTATTATGCCATAACATCTCCAAAAAATGGATCAGTTTTTCGAAATTTTTAGAATGAAAGTCGATGTGTTTTTTCTTACTTGCTAGGGACCTGCTAAGAACTGGGAAATGGTTCTGCTAAGCTTGGGAGTCTCGGGAAGTGAGCCAGGGTTCGACGGGGAGGAGATCGCCCCGCAGGCTAAGGAAAACGTCCCGACTCCTTGAACGGGCCGGGCCAGGCCTGTTGTGTTCGACTAACCGATTCTGTTTGACTACTGTTGTCGCAGATATATATATATATATATATACATATATATATATTTGTATGTATGTGCGTTTGCTCCTGGTGTGTGTGTTTGACAGTACTAACTTCCATGGTAGTACCTTATCGCCTGAGGCATTAAGGGAGTTGAGAATGAGACGTAGGGATCTGTTTCGGGCCAGGCCGGGCCGGGTTCGGTATGTGGATTTGATATTTAAAGAAATCTGTGATATATTATTATGTGGATCCTACTACTACATCATGTGTGTTGCCGTGTAAAGAAAATCGGTGATGTATGTATGATAAGCGATGTGTTCCCTATTTCCAAGTTACGAAAATAATGAAATCATGCAATTTTTTACCCGACATGACATATGATGATTTTATGTCGGTACGAGCATGAAAATATATATGTATTAGATATATATATATATGTGGGCCAAGCTTCAAAGTAATCAAGGATGAAAAGCGAAAGCTCCTTGCCTTAGGTTAGGCACACCACCTTAGACCGGGTCAGTTATCCTCTTACCGATTCACATCTCTATTTTGCTTTAGAAAGAGAGATTAATGACAATTAATCACATGTTATGAAATCGATCTGACAATATACACAATTCAATACGCTATCAAAAAAGAAAAAAATAAGCACTATTTGTATTTGCTTAAAATCCGCAGGTTCGGATTAGATTAATACTAAATTAAATTTAGAGGGAATGTGAGATCTACGGTGATGGTAATATGGTATAGGGCATTCTTAAACATAAATAAATGACTACTATCCTTTATGACTAATTATTACTATCATTAATATTTATTACATTACTATATGGATCGATGCTCACACTAACATATAAGAATGCAACGTCTTTATCATTTCTGTGGTGGCCACGCACATAATTGCATACTTTAAGCATGCTGGTCGGACCAAGCAAAAGTACATACGCTAAAGCAACTCACACAATATATTATAATGCAATTTAGCAAAACTTTCCTCCCTTTTTCTCCCTTTACTTTACTTAAATAATATAACATCACAACATACCACTTAGCGACATTTCCCTCCGTTCTCTTTTGCTTTATGCAAATAGCCCACCCATATATAGAATTAAATCAACAAAAAAATATAACAATCATCACAAAAGATGGGAAACTGCCTCATCTCAGGCATTGGAGACGACCCAAACAATAAAACCTCGCCGGTGAGAGTGACGACTTCCAACGGAGGCATAATGGAGTTCGAAGCGCCCATCGCCGTGGAGTCGATAACCGACGAATTTCCCGGCCACGGAATATTCAAAAGCGACGACCTATTCCTAAATCCCGTCCCCCACGCGGAGCTCCTCCTCCCCGGCGAGTCCTACCACCTCCTCCACCTCCTCCCTCGCGGGGCCCACTTCGGCCACGTCAGGTCCAACAGCGCGCCGCCACCTCAGAAGCTGTCGGGCGGCGGCACTCCTTACAGGATGTCGTTCGACGGCCGGCGGGGGAAGAAGAGGAGGAAGATTTTATCGCCGGCGGCGGCGGGCGATGGGAGGAAAATCGCAGTCGACGGAGATGGTTTTTGCAGTAGTAGTAGTAGTAATAGCGAGTCGGGGTTTTGGAAGGTGAAGCTCGTGATCAGCAAAGAGCAGTTGATGGAGATACTGTCGGAGGGAGGGAAGACGGAGGAGCTGATAGAGAGCGTGAGGACGGTCGCAAAGTGCGGGAGCAACGTCGGGGGAGGATCGTCGTCTGGGTATTGTTCGGATCGGTGGAGCCGTTCGAGCAGTAGGAATGCGGCTTCTTCGACCAATCAAGATTGATCTTTTTGCCCGGGTTGGTTGGTTTGGTTGGTTAGGGTTTGGACATGCTTGATGCTTGATGATGTAATGACTTTTTTACTTTATGTGTTGAGATTATAAAATTGGGATTTGTCACGCATTGACTAATTCAAGCTCTTCGAGCCGCTATATATATAAGAGGCTTTCTCCTCCTATCACCAATTGGTTTTAGGAAGGACGTCTCGATTTCTATTATGGTATCACAGCGAGTTCGATTCTGCTCACCGTCACCCGATTCATCTGTCCACGTGTTAGGTCAGTCATGTCACAAGGGTGCGTGAGATTATAAAATTGGGATTTATCCCACATCGATTAATTCAAGCTATTCGAGCCGCTATATATATAAGAAGCCTTCTCCTCCTATCACTGATTGGTTTTAAGAAGGACGTCTCGATTTCTAATATTATAGAGTAAATGCCATGTTAATACACTTTTTGTACTGGGTCGTAATTTCCCTATAGGACGAGATATTCGTTCATATTTACTCCCAACTGATAACTAACTAAGTTTTCAACAATGAGATTCAGATTTGCTTCAAATTGAAATTACGCCGAGCGTTGTAATTTTGTTAGAGAGAACCCTGACCGTGAGACCAAGTAAACTCCGAGAGTTAGCGCAATAGCTTGCAAAATCTACCGATGGGTCCAACCATTAGTCCATGTTATTCATGCTAATGTTGACATGGAAGATAAATTATGTTACCTCTCTCCAATATAAGTGGGCCTCATTCATCCTTGACGAGATTAGACCATAAGAGCGTGCAAAACTAGGATAATGTTGCAGAATATCAGTACTTACTATCCAAAAAAAGACAAAAAAAGATGGAAGATATGCATTAGAAAACAACCAACCGTACGTTTGCCCGAAGCTGCCTTCTTTCTTTCTTGCGGACCGTATGGACACAGCGTTGGCCACGTCATCACTCTCAGCCACGGCAACTTTTCCTCGGCGGACAAAAACGCAGCTCCCAAACAGAAAACATCCCAGGTTTCAGATTCTTGCCTCCTCTGCTTCCATAGCTTCTGCAAAGGTAGGTAATATAATTTCAAGAATATCGCCGGCAGTCCTTTTTCACTACTTTCCACTCACTGCGTTTCTCTACTCTCTCAAATAGTCTAAAGAATCCTTCTCAATCGAAGTCGAAAACACGAAATTCGAGCTGCTTAGCGCCGTCGCCGACACCAAACGCGGCCTTATCGCTACCCCTCAGCAGCGCTCTGCCATTGAAGAAGCCTTGGTCTCCCCTATCTCTCTGCCCTTGATATATAATCCTTCACTTTAAATTGTTGTCGTACTATGTTATTCTGATGAATTATATATATTGTCCGTGCAATGATCATATTTTGACTTTTGATTCACTGATGATGGCAATTCAAGAACGAGGTGAAAAGAATGATATTATTTTTGGGTGTTTATGGTATTGATTTTTTATGTGCTGATGATTGCAATTCAAGAACGAGAGGTAGTAAAGAATGAATCTTTTTGGGGTGTTTATGCTGAATTTAGAGAACCTTTAACTGGGCTGTTGCAAGATCTTAATTAGTGTCCCTAAGACAGAGATCTTAATGTAGAATATCTCTTTTTTTTTCATTGCAACATTGTATAGCAATCAAGAAGGTATTCTTCGTCCTAAATGGTGCGCAATTTTCTCGCTATTTAGGTCAACGTCGAAAGCTACGATGCGGGCAAGAAAATCGACCTAAGCCTATTGGATGGGACGTGGCGATTGCAATACACGTCGGCCCCCGACGTGCTCATCCTCTTTCAGTCAGCAGCAAACCTTCCCTTCTTCGAGGTTCTACGATTGAAAGATCTTTTGAGCATCGGCGATTTCGTCACTGAAATTCGTCACTGAAATATTCGTTTCTTCATCACTGTGTTTGTTTTGGGCAGGTCGATCAGATCTTTCAGAAGTTCGAATGCCGTGACCAGTCTGACAAGGGAATCGTCCGAAATGTTGTTCGATGGAGCGTGCCCAGGCTATTGGAGGTAAATTCAATCGGTTTGAAATGCGGTATTTAATTGCGTGCTTATCTTTTTGGTCGTGTATATTTTGGGGTAGCGTTATAAGGACGCCTAAATTAAATTGTCGCATTTTCAGGACTGGAATGTAAGTTTCAAAACTGAAGCAATTTGAGGCCAATTAACAGCGAAAACCTAATTTAGCATGAAATTAACACCCGTGATTTGGGCATACAATTAATTTTGGGAAAAAGTCCTATGTGGCATCGGAAAAAATTCGGAAAAACCTACGTCACTTGCGTGTATTAATTTCGAGCGAAATTAGGTTTTCAGCGTTAATTTTCTAAAATTGCAACCCTTAATTTATGTGTCATTTTGACGCTACCCCGTAATATACAAGACTGAAAAATAATTAAGCCTAGTTATACATAGTTTGAGAACTGTACTTAATAATTGATTTTCTTGCTTTAGGAGGAAGAAGGTGCAACCCTAGTCGTCAGTGCAAAGTTTTCGGTGCTTTCCAGGCGTAACATCTACCTCGAATTCGAAGAGGTTCGTATGCCATATTGTGCAAATTTACGCGTGAAAAAGGCGAAAACTTCAGCGACTGAACAAACAAGAAAAAAGATTTCGAAAATTTCTAGTAAATAGGGTTTCTTTACAAGTTATGATTCGTCTGTTTTTTATCTTAAATTTTTCGTAGATAGCTATACAGAACATAAACATAAGTGAAGAAGTGCAGTCCCTAATTGCCCCGGCGATACTTCCCCGACAGTTTTTTAGCATGCAGGTAAAAAAAACCGTGTACGAAAATTCCATCTCTCGGGCGTAAAATTGCGAGCGTAATAACTAACTGTGAATTTCCGTATGTTTTGTAGATCTTACAGTTCATCAAATCATTCAAGGCTCAGTTTCCCGTCAGCAGTCCGCAAAGGTAGTACATACGCAACAATTGCTCGAACTTTTTTCGAGATTAATTCTTTTTTTCGTATTATTTAACGAGAAATATTTTTTTTTTTTTCGAATAGACGATCGGTGGGGGGACTTTATTACCTGTCGTACATGGACAACAACATGCTTTTGGGCCGAGCAGTTGGCGGCGGCGGCGTTTTCGTCTTCACTAGGGCTCATGCAATCATTTGAAATTGTTCGCTCGAAAAAAATACGAAGTTATTTTTGTCGAAATTATCGGTGGATTATTGTGTCGCTAAAAAATACTGTGATCGATTATTATAGTTTTCGGGCGGCAAATTCGTCGCAGTTTTCGACGAAAAAGGACTATTTTCGATCGAATGCGACCGTTTGAGAGTCGAAAAAGTTAATTAATTTAATTATTTATTTATATTTGGTTGTGTGTGTAATATATACAAGATGAACATATTATAAGAACACAAATGTAATATATATCTCAACAGATCATTTGAATGAAAAAAGGAGGATTACATCAGCAGCTTTATTACTAATTCTCCATTAGGGTTTTCTACGTTCGTATACTCGGAATATCTCCATCATCAGTTGTACGCCGGAATGTACACACAGCCAAGATATGCTGCAAAAATAGACCATCAAAGAAAAAGTTACATACAGCCAACAAAATAATTTTAAAAAAAAAAATTTAACACAATAATAAATGAATCAAATACATAATGGAAACATAAGGAAAAAAAAAAATAAAGATTATTACATGGATCGAAGGTCGTAATCAGCCCAATATCAGTGTTACAGATGCCTTTAAACCAAAAAAACTGATTGAGTGCGTAGGAAGTATATGGTAAAGCAAATTGTTCGGTGCAAAGCAAATGCCCCCCGAGTTAATCGCCCCACAGTCGACTCGCCCGCAAGCATAGTCCAAAAAACCTTGTAACTTGTCTGAAGGAGCCGCGGGCTAGCTTGACCACTCACCACCTTGCGACCTATGAAAATTAAATAAATTTTCGTCGTCGATAAATATTTGTTGCTATGAGTTATAAATTAGGGCTTATGATGTCATTGGAAAAGATGAATTCTTACCGCATTTACATTGGTTGCATAGAGAATGGAAGCCATGAGTGAAGAGACGAGAATTAAACTAAGGCATTGTTTGGTTGTCATTGCATGTATGTGCCTTAGTTTTATTCTATTGCACTACTTTGTGTATGTGTTTCTTTGGACCAATGGTATGTGTATGTGTGGTTCGTGCCTATTTATATACATTTGTGAGTTCAATTTAGAGATAAAATGTAAAAGATGATTCTTGCAATAGTTAAAATCAAAGTCAATGGGGAGAAACTTATAAATTATAGACCTGTAATATTTACATTTTTGTTATATGTGATTGGACATATGGGGAACAATCTAACAATAATATTACATATATGCAGTCTCTGTTAAGTGACACTTTTCCTAAAGGGTTAACCCTGAAGGAAGAGCATCACTTTTTAATTTTACATAACTTATTTCCAACACGCCCCCTCACGTCTAGGCTGATTTCTCTATTATCTAGCCTTGGACGTGTAACTCTCATAAATGGGTGGTCGTGAGGATTCGTATCCAGGACATGCGGATCCCTAAGCTCTGATACCATGATAAGTGACCACTTTTCCTAAAAGGTTAACCCTAAAGGAGTTGCATCACCTTTTAATTTTATATAATTTATTTCCAACAAATTATATAAAATTAAAAAGTGATGCTCTTCCTTTATGGTTAACCTTTTAGGAAAAGTGGTCACTTAACATGGTATCAGAGCTTACGGATCAGCAGGTCCTGGGTACGAATCCTCACGACCACCCATTTATGAGAGTTACACGTCCAAGGCTAGATAATAGAGAAATCAGCCTAGACGTGAGGGGGCGTGTTGGAAATAAATTATGTAAAATTAAAAAGTGATGCAATTCCTTTAGGGTTAACCTTTTAGGAAAAGTGGTCACTGAGGAACAATCTAACAATAATATTACATATATGCAGTCTCATATTAAATTATAAACAAATACACTTAATATAATTTAAATATACATATATACATTGATTAACAAACATACTTCAAAAGTCATGTATTATAGAGCCCACACAAAAATCAAATCATATTTTTGACGGAAATCCCATCGACAAAGTTGATGTATTGTGTTGTTAAAATAATTGTGGTCAATAATAGTTCTCACCATGTCGACGTTACGACAAGAAATTTCGATGGAAATGAACTCGACGATGGTTATATGGACGAACTATTGAGAAGCACAATGTAATACTTCTCAAAAAATGATTTGAATACATGGAGATTTATCCATTCACTATAATTACATGTCAAAGTCAATGGGGGATTTTTTTTGTAATTATTCATTTTTTGTTATATATAGGTCATTGTGATTAAGGAACAATCTAACAATAATATTACACATATATGCACATATATATTGAATAACAAACAAGTAAACTTCGAATTAAAGTATACTGTTTAATTGTTAAATCGTAGACATCATGTATATCTTTGTAGTATCCTCTGAAAAATCGTGAAACTTTACGGCTCCTACGCCGTGGTTTTTCCTAAATATGAACTTTGGACGTTTACGTATTTGATTTCTTATAATCACAATTATCTCATACAATTCTTTTCATCATCGATAAACATTACTAAACTAAAAACATACGTTTAAACCTAATCTTGCGGAAACTTTGAAGGCCTTCTACATGAATCAGTGTATATATAATATAATTATAAAACGCATTATCGCATTTTATCTTAAAATTGTGAGAAAACATGGACATTCATCCCAATCTCCGATGTATTTTTTCAAGATGACAGATATATAAGAACGAAAACAAATATATTTCTCAACGTAGTATTATTTGATTAAAAAGATATTTATTCCATCATTATTCTATTACGTCATCCTTACATTACTAAAACTCTCATCCATGGCTTTGCTACTTCCTTGTATACTCAGAAAATCTCCATCAGATGTAGTTCGGTATGTACATACAGTCGTTATTGAAGAGTCATCACCGACATCAAGGAAAATCAATCTACACCGACTTAATCAATAATGAGTCATCATCCCACGTTGCATTTAATTAATAGATAATCAATCTATCATCATCCACGTAGCTTTGTCTAGAAAATGATCAACCGACCTAATATGGTTATAAATATGTGTGTGAAGTTTGTTTATGTGTGTGGGTCGTGTGAGAGTGATATAAAGAAATAGAAAGTGTGAGTTGTTATCTTGTCACCTCAAAGTCATAGTGGGTGTGTCTTGTGAGTTGTTTGTGAGTGCTTATGTACGAGACTTGTGGGTAAAAATAATTGAGTGACCTTTTAATAATAAAATATATTTTGTTGTGATCATTCATTGTCCCACTCTAATATTCAACAAGTGGTATCAGAGCCACGCCAAAGCCACGTCAGGGTGACGTCGGAATCACGCCGGAGCCACGTTGGAAAGTTCGAGTGACAGCGGGAATATTGCGGGTTCATCTGTTGTCACCGATAAAATAAGATTGAGTCGGAGACATCGTGCACAATAAAATAAATAATTAAATATTGTGAAGCGCGTGAGGCTTGCTTGGTTACGAGGAGGTAATCCAAGTCACGATGGCGGACCTACAGTCGGTAGGCGGAATGGAGAAACTCAACAATCAAAATTACGCAACGTGGCAGACCTGCATGGAGTCATATCCTCAAGGGCAAGATATATGGGAGGTAGTTGGCGGAGACGAGGTCACACAACCACAAGAAGCCGGAGCCTTACGGAAATGGAAAATTAAGGCGGGAAAGGCCATGTACGCACTCAAGACGACTATAAGTAAAGAGTTGCTGGAACACATACGGGATGCAAGCACTCCAAAAGAAGCATGGGACACACTGGCGGCACTATTTTCGAAGAAAAATGAATTCAAGCTGCAACTTCTCGAGAACGAGCTTCTGTCAATCAGACAAGGGGAGATGTCGATACGCGAATATTTTAATAAGGTACGTTCCCTTTGTCGTGAAATATCTGAGTTGGACCCGACTGATAAAGTTTCAGACGCTAAAATAAGAAGAATTATTATTCACGGCCTAAGACCGGAATTTAGAGGAATTATAGCTGCCATACAAGGTTGGAAAGAGCAGCCTTCCTTGGTCAATCTTGAAAATATTTTAGCTGACCAGGAAGCGCTGACCAGACAAATAACGGAGGTCTCACTAAAGAAGGATGATGAAGTTTTATTAAGTTATAAAACTAAGGGGAGACCTCACCAGCCAAATAGGCGAGATAAGAAAGAGTTTGTTAAAGGGGAAGAAATAAGCTCTGAAACAAAGGGGTTCCAACAAGGTCGTTATAACAAAAATCAGAAGCTCAAAGGAATTAAAAAAGGTCCATGCTACGTTTGCGGTAAACCAAATCACTTTGCTAGAAATTGCTGGCATAGGAAAAAGACAGCTGAGGGTAATACAGTAATTTTCAAAAGTCACGAGACTAAGAACAGCGAGGATGAGTGGGACGTAGAGGCATCTACTGCGATAATCGAAGATGTAAAGGAGGAATCATCGGCATTGGCCGTCATCATCCCTGGAAAAATAGATTATGAAAATGATTGGATCGTAGATTCGGGTTGCTCCAATCATATGACTGGAGACAAGGAGAAGCTGCAAAACACGACTGAGTATAAGGGAGGACGAATGGTGGTTACTGCAAATAATTCAAGATTACCAATAGCTCATATTGGCAAAACGAGCATCACCCCAAGATTCAGTCCTGGACAAGTGCAGCTACACGACGTTTACCATGTCCCAGGTATGAAGAAAAATCTTATATCTGTGTCGCAACTAACAACTTCGGGAAACTATGTTATTTTCGGACCCGACAATGTTACGGTGTATCGAAACCTTAAAATCACTGGTACACCAATCATGGAGGGTAGAAAACTCGAGTCTATCTATGTAATGTCAGCTGAGTCTGCTTACGTGGATAAGACTCGAAAGAATGAAACAGCTGAGTTGTGGCACGCAAGGCTGGGACATGTGAGTTATCACAATCTTAAAGTGATGGTGAAGAAATCAATGTTGAAAGGTCTTCCTCAACTAGATATAAAGGATAACACAGTTTGCACTGGCTGTCAGTATGGAAAAGCACACCAGTTACCGTTCGAAGATTCGAGCTACAGAGCAAAGAAACCTTTGGAGACAATCCACTCTGATGTGTTCGGACCAGTCAAACAACCTTCAGTCAGTGGTATGCGTTATATGGTGACGTTCATTGACGACTTCTCAAGGTATGTTTGGGTTTTCTTTATAAAAGAAAAATCAGAGGTTATTTTGAAATTTAAGGAATTTAAAGAAATTGTTGAAAGAGAAGTCGGAGATAAGATCCGATGCCTTCGCACGGATAACGGGGGAGAATACACGTCAAGGGAATTCTCCAAATATCTGAAGGAGCATAAAATACGTCATCAGCTGACGTGTCCAAACACACCTCAGCAGAATGGTGTGGCAGAGAGGAAAAATCGACATTTGGCTGAAACGTGTCGAAGCATGATACATGCGAAGAATGTACCACCAAGATTTTGAGCTGAATGTATGAAGACAGCAGCGCATGTAATAAATAGGCTACCACAAGCAAAGTTGGGATTCATATCACCATTTGAAAAGCTGTGGAAAATTAAACCAACCGTTGGCCACTTCAGAGTCTTTGGATGCGTGTGTTATGTTTCCGTACCAAGTCATCTACGAACCAAATTTGACCGAAAGGCGATCAAGTGTATATTTGTAGGGTACGACAGCCAAAGGAAAGGATGGAGATGTTGTGATCCAACTACCGGACGGTGTTATACATCTCGCCATGTAGTATTTGACGAAGCATCCTCCTGGTGGACACCACAAAATTCGGAGCTACCTGATTCAAAAGAAATTGAGGAACAATTCGATAAATTAGTCAAACTTCCGGATGAAAATCAAACTACGCAGGAGCCAGAAGAGGACGTAGAATCTCCGAGAACACCTCAAAGTCCCTGGCGAACGGGTGTGCACCAAACACCTCCAGAAGGTTCAAGGCCAAGTCAGCTTGAGGAGACCGAGCCAACAGGGGAGGAACATGATGAAGTATCACCAAGCCCGACACAACTACGAAGATCCTCCAGGCAAAGAAGGCCAAATCCCAGGTACGCCAATATAGCTTTAGAAGAAGACGAAAATATCAAAGAGCCTGAAATATTTGAACAAGCAGTAAAATATACTGAATGGAGAAAAGCAATGAGCGAGGAAATTATGGCCCTAAAACAAAATGAAACATGGGATTTAGTACCTAAACCAGATGGAGTTAAACCTATATCTTGTAAGTGGGTTTATAAAATCAAAAGGCGACCTGATGGATCAGTTGAAAGATATAAAGCTCGACTAGTAGCACGAGGATTTTCACAACAGTATGGAATAGACTACGACGAGACATTTAGTCCGGTGGCGAAAATTACAACTGTTCGGGTATTAATCGCGATAGCAGCGAGCAAGTCTTGGAGGTTATGGCAGATGGACGTAAAGAACGCGTTTCTACATGGAGAACTCGTTAAAGAGATATACATGATCCAACCAGCAGGGTTCGAAGATAAAGAAAATCCAAGCTACGTGTGCAAATTAAAGAAAGCCTTATACGGCTTAAAGCAAGCACCACGGGCATGGTACGGTAAGATCGCTGAATTTTTAGTTCAGTGCGGATACTCAGTGACACCAGCAGACTCGAGCCTCTTCGTCAAGCAAACAAAAGGAGAACTAGCAATAGTGCTAGTATATGTCGATGATATAATTATTACTGGAGATGACGAAGACGAAATTCAACAAACAAGGAGGAATTTATCAGTGAGATTTCAAATGAAAGAGCTTGGAGAACTTAAACATTTTCTAGGGCTCGAGCTCAAAGAGACAGGTGATGGATTATTACTTTATCAGTTAAAATATGCAAAAGATCTGCTAAGAAAATTCGGCATGATTGACTGCAAGCCAATATCAACCCCGATTGAAGCAAACGCCAAGATATGTGCGGAAGATGGCAAAGACTTGGAAAACACAACTATGTACAGGCAGCTCGTCGGGAGTCTGGTTTACTTAACGTTGACAAGACCAGATATTACATACGCAGTGGGGATCGCGAGTCGCTTTATGGAGAAGCCAAAGAAGCCACATCTTGAACTAGCCCGACGCATAATGAGGTACATAAAAGGAACGATAAACTATGGAATATTTTATGAAAGGAATAAAGATACGAAAGTTATTGGCTATTGCGACGCGGATTATGCTGGATGTCGCGATACTAGAAGATCCACTACTGGGTACGTATTTAAGTTCGGATCAGCTGCAATATCCTGGTGTAGCAAGAGGCAGCCACGGTATCTTTGTCAACCGCGGAAGCAGAGTATCGAGCAGCAGCGATGGCAGCGCAAGAAAGCACTTGGCTTGTGCAGTTGTTGAATGACTTACATCAGCCAATCAGCGATGGAGTACAGATATTTTGCGATAATCAGTCTGCTATACGCATAGCAGAAAATCCAGTATGTCATGCGAGGACAAAACATGTTGAAGTGCACTATCACTTCGTACGTGAAAAGGTGCTCAAAGGGGAGATTGAGCTGAAGCACATCAGTACGGAAGATCAAGTAGCCGACGTGTTCACCAAAGGACTTCCCATCACAAAATTCGAGGAATTTCGAACACGCTTAGGAATGGTCCAAATAGAAGATACAGTCAGAGAGAATGTCGATGTTGAAGGGGAGAATTGAAGAGTCATCACCGACATCAAGGAAAATCAATCTACACCGACTTAATCAATAATGAGTCATCATCCCACGTTGCATTTAATTAATAGATAATCAATCTATCATCATCCACGTAGCTTTGTCTAGAAAATGATCAACCGACCTAATATGGTTATAAATATGTGTGTGAAGTTTGTTTATGTGTGTGGGTCGTGTGAGAGTGATATAAAGAAATAGAAAGTGTGAGTTGTTATCTTGTCACCTCAAAGTCATAGTGGGTGTGTCTTGTGAGTTGTTTGTGAGTGCTTATGTACGAGACTTGTGGGTAAAAATAATTGAGTGACCTTTTAATAATAAAATATATTTTGTTGTGATCATTCATTGTCCCACTCTAATATTCAACAGTTATATGCTGCACAATAAGATCATCAAAGATTTAAAAAGTTAGCATACAACTAATAAAGAAAATAAAAGAAATTTAAAGAAAAGAAGATTATTACATGGATCTTTGTTCGATATTTGTCCGATATCAGTGTTGCAAACGTCGTTGAATCGATAGTATTCATTGAGCGCAAACGAAGTGTGGGAAGGCAAAGTGTTGGGTTTGTAGCAAACGCCGCCGGCGTTTATTTTAGTACAATCGATTTTTCCGCAGGCAAAGTCCAAAAACCCTTGCGATTTATCCGAAGGAGCCGAAGGCTGAACCACGCACCACCTTGCGATCTTCGCCCAAAAAAAAGGAAAATTTAAATAATTTTCGATGTTAATGTAAATTTATTTGCTAGGAATTTATGTACATAGATATGTGTAGAGAAACATAAATCTTACCGTTTTTTCTTGGGCAGCGTAGGCAATGGAAGCCATGAGAGAAAAGATGAGAACCAAAATTAGGCATTGTCTTGTTGCCATTTTTTTGTCTTTTTTTTATACACTACTTCGTTTGTTTCGTGAAAATTTATGTGTGAAACTCTTAGTTTTTGTGCCTATTTATACATACATTCGTGAACTCAATTAGGGATGCACATAAAATATAATTCTGTGCAATAATTACGAGTCAAAGTCGATGGAGAGGAATATATACAAAATACACTTAATATTATTCCATTTTTGTTATACATAAGTAAGTCACATTACACACACATTTAATAATAAATAAGTATACTTCCAAAGTAAGGGAAACGGTCGGAACTCGATAAATTAATATTCGTACTCTAATATAATATTTTTTGTCGATCCTGGTTTGGGAAAATATGGTTCTAGATAATACAATTTGATAGTTTCTATAAAACCCATGTAAAATATAAATTCATAATGCGTCATATATTAACATACTATTAAATAAATTATTTATTAAGGTTTCCTGAAAAAATGATCCAATTGACTTTTTATTTTCGTTGAAATAATTTCACATTAACCTCGTGTATGATTTGTTTGAATTGGCATATTCTGATCGATCTTAAAGATAGATTTTCCTTTTTTTTTTTGGTCATAATGTCCATAATAAAGTGATATTTCTTAACACAAAAAGAAAGAAAAGAACAATAAAGTGGGGAGATTGAGACCATCTTTCGAACGGAGCCATTTCATTTCATATGCCTACTCATTACCCTAACCAAGTGGAAGTGGAAAAAGTGCAAGGAAAAAACACACTAAAGCACTTGCAGTTCTACAGTGTACATACAAATTCTTGAAAGGAAAAAATTACAACAGAAAATCATCCATCAACATCTAGATCAATCAATCAATCAAACATATGGTGCAAAAGACATAGTGTGTCGTTATAAGCACTTTGTTGTCACTTTATATTCATTCACAAATCATATTAAGTAGATTCTGTGAACTTATAAGAAGCATAAGAGAGAGTGGAATTGGTCCAACTATCATGGATAAGCTCGGCCTTTGGTTTCGCCCCGGCGGCTCCCATGGCTACGTGCAAAGGGTAGAGATGCTCCGCCGATGGGTGCGCTTGTTGTCCGAAAGGCGCCTTTTCCAAGTAGTTGTTTACGTCTCCGTACCTTAGAAAAGGGCCATGGATTTAAGACACAGAAGATTCAGACGCGAAAAGGCGTAATGACAAAGTTACGTATTCAGACTTTGAGACTGCAGAGAAGGGAGATGTTCGTTTGTGTGTTTTGATTCTCGTTGCAGTTAGTTTCTATCGAGAATTTCTTACTTCTCGTTCCTCGGATTGACTATTTTTTCTAGCTCTGTATATTAGGGAATGGCTTTACAGTTAGTTTCTATCGAGAATTTCTTACTTCTCGTTCCTCGGATTGACTATTTTTTCTAGCTCTGTATATTAGGGAATGGCGTTATGAGGGCGCACATGAATTAAGGGGTCACAATTTTAGGATAATAAGTTTCAAATCGAAATAGGTTAACGAGCGGCGGAGAACTAATTTGGACCTCGAATTTACACACCTGAGTTGCACGTGACGATTAATTTGGGAGAAAATCCTACGTGGCGTCGGAGGTGTTGATTTGAACCGCACTTTTTTTCTCTTCTCCAATTAAGCGCCACATCATAAGTAAAATGTTGGCGTGATTTTTGGACGGGGTTGACTATATTTTCTAGCTCAGTATATTGGATAGTGGCGTTATGAGGATACATGAATTAATGGGTCACAATTTTAGGACAATAAGTTTCAAAATCGAAGAAATTTGAGGTTAACGAACGGCGGAGAACTAATTTCGGCCTAGAATTTACACACGTGAGTTGCACGTGACAATTTGGGAGAAAATCCTACGGTGCTGATTTGAACGGTAGTTTTTTTCTCTTTTCTCCAATTAAGCGCCGCATCATAAGTAAAATGTTGGCGTGGCGCCACACGTTGTAAGCAAAATGCTGATGTGGCGCCACGTCACCATAACTAGTTGGAGGACAGAGAAAAAAAATTTCGGCACAAATCACCATCTCCAAAGCCACGTACGATTTTCTCCCAAATTAATTGTCACGTGCGGCTCATTTAGTTAATTCCAACCAAAATTAGGTTTTCGCATTAATTGTCTTCAAATTGCTTCGATTTTACAACCTACTCTCCTAAACATGCGGCCCTTAATTCAGTCATCCGCACAACACCACTCCTTACGTAACGCTTTAATCTAATGCAGTATCATACCGGGTGGTTCAATCCTACATGTTACGATAAAGAGCTTTTTATAACGAACGATCGAAAAAAAAAAACTCATGCTCATTCGACGAGCTTTACCTTCCGCTAAGGAGCGATTCCTTGAGCCAACTCTCAAACTCGGCTGCCCAAGAAGCAACGGCTGCATCTTTGGGGCCGTGCAAGGTCCTCAAATTGTGAACCGCCGAGCCCGAGCCTATGATGAGCACGCCTTCCTTCCTAAGTGGGGCCAACGCCTTTCCTAGGTTGTAATGATGGGTTGCGTCCATGTTCGTCTGGACCGACAGCTGGCACACGGGGATGTCTGCCTCGGGGTACATTAGCATGAGCGGGACCCACGCGCCGTGGTCCAAACCTCGGTGAGTGTCAACTTCCACTTGCTTGAAACCTGCTTTGCCGAGCAGTGCCTTCACCTTCAGGGCAAGCTCGGGGGCGCCTGGGGCAGCGTATTTGAGCTGTAATGAGAGAGGGGTTATCTGAAATGTGCTGAAGAAAATAGGGTATTTTTTTCCCCGAATTGGACTTGGAAAACGGTATAGCAATCATCTTAAGATGAGCACCAGTAAATCTCTGGTTAAAGATTCGATTTTTTTCAATTGAAAATGGAGATATCTGAGAAGGAACCTGCTAACCAGAGGAACTGATCTCATATGTGCTGAAGAAAATAGGGCTTAGAAAACAGTATAAACAATCATCTTTTGATGGGCACAAACGGATTCGTCGAACACCAGCAAATTCTCTGGTTAAAGATTCGATTTTTTCAATTGAATGGAAAAAAAAAAACTGAAGGATAATACTAACCAGAGGAAGTGATCAGAAATGTGCTGAAGAAAATAGGGTTTGTGCCAAATTACACTTAGAAAACAGTATAAACAATCATCTTTGATGGGCACAAACAATATTCATAGAACACCAGCAAACCTCTGATTAAAGATTCCATATTGAAAACAGAGATATCTGAGAAGGATCCTATTAACCGATCTAAAATGTGCTGAAGAAAATAGGACTGGGAAAACAGTATAAACAATCATCTTTTGATGGGCACAAACAGTACTCGTAGAACACCAGCAAATCTCTGATTAAAGATTCAATTTTTTCCAATTGAAACTGAGATATTTGAGAAGCCCTACTAACCCTTTTAAAAATTGAGGTAAAAAACCTTACCTCGTACATGGGCTTGGGGAAATTGTAGAAATCGTAGATGGTGTCTGAGGCCCCAGTGACGGCGTTGACGGCGGGCTGACGTGTGTCCCAGTGGGCGGAGACGATCAGAACTGATTCGGGCTTGTCGGAGAAGATCTTCTGACGGAAAAGATTTGAGGAAGTGCCTCGCCGGCAACGAATCGTCGATGGCCAGCATCGGCGAGCCGTGAGATATGTAGAACGTCTCCTTTACCATGCTCAACGACGCTATGTTCAACATGATATAAGATCTCTCTATAGTCAGGGAAGACGAAGATTACACTGTAACTACACTGAAATCGTTACGTACCTAACTCGGTCCCTCCCAAGGCCACCTACCAAGATTGGCGATTCGTCGAGCCGAATATATTTTCCCATTGATTTTTTTATTCATTGGCGAAGATAATAGAGAACTACTCCCTCCGATTTTATTTACATGTCGTTTTAGCTCTTTAATTTTATTTCTAATTAGTTGTCGTTTTACAGATTTCAAGACAAATATTTATCATATTTCCAGTTTTACCCTTTTAAATATTATTAAATGGAATATATTTAAATAATCTTAAGCAATTAATTAGGGGTATATTAGACATTTTATTCTATTTCTTAATATGAGTGCAAAAACCTTAAAACGACACCTAAAAAAAACCGGAGGGAGTAATATTTTATTTTGCACGTGCCCGTGCAATAATATATAAATATATAATAGTAATTTATTTAGTTTAAAATATTTAATAGAAATATAATTTAAATTTAATAATAATTAGCTAAAAATAGTAATTACCTATAAATAATAAATAAAAGTAGTGGATTTTTTATTTAATTATTCTGTTAAATTGACTGGCCAAATGGCAGTTTATACTGACCCCTCACGCTTAATAGAATAGAATAGATAAAGAATTGATCGTTTTTCATTTCCCTCGCCGCTATTTTTCAAGAAATTAGGAGCATTTAATGTGTTGGGTTGGATATAAAAATAGAGATTTTTGTACCATCTATTATGTTTTGCCATGGTTAGGCTCGAAACAACTCAAATTGAAGGTATCAGGCTCTAGACCTGGGTAATGGGCCGAATTGGGCCGGTTCCGAGCCGGTTCCGAGCCGGTTCCACCGGTTCCGGTTCAACCGGTTCCGAGATGGTACTGGTTCCGAGACCATTTCCCCGGGACCGGCCTAGAACCGTGGAAGGGAACCCCGGGCCTATAATGGGCCGGTTCTGGTTCCAAAATAGGAACCGGCCCATTTATTTATTTATTTATTTATTTTTACTTTGAGAAAATTTCTTCGAAAAATATCCGAAAATTTTATTCAAAAAAAAAAAAAATAAGAAAATTACAAAAAAATAAAAAAAAATAAACTACCTAAAATTACAAAAAAAAAATAAAAGAAAGAAAAACTACCTAAAAATTACAAAAAAGAAAAAATATTCGAAATAAAAACATAAAAAAATACAAGTTATTCGACTTGACTATTAACTAAAACTATGTTCGAGGCCTCTTCGTCTTCGTCCGAACTGGAAGAACGGAAATCGTCGATGGCGTTCTCCCGTCGGTTCTTCGATTCGGCCAAATACCAATCCTTCAATAAGGTTAGCATTGCGAGGAAAGCCGGGCTAAGGCTCGCGCGACGGTCGACGATAATTCATGTAGAGAAGGCAGACTCGGAGGCGACACTAGACGCTTGCACGGCTAAAACGTCTCGAGCGACGGCGGATAGGGTCGGATAAAGAGTCGCGTTCGACTTCCACCAGGCCAAAACGTCGAAGTCTTCAGGAGTCTGGAAGTTGTGGCTCAGGTAGAGTTGGATGTCATTCGTGTTCGACCCCGACGCACGCATTTTGGTCTTCGTCTTTTGTGCCTTCAATCTTCGTAGTGTAGTCTCATCGCGCCGCCGCCTCCTTCCGACGAACCGGCTTCGCTCGCTGGTACGGATTGCTCCACACTGTGTCCCTGCTCAGCCGCATAAACAGAAAAAAGTTCGTGGAGAGAATCGTGAATTGACGCCTTTTGGTCGTCCACTTTCATTCCAAGAAATTGAGCATAATAATCGAAAAAAATATCATATGTATCAACACCACAACTAGGGTCGAGTAAGGCAGACAAACCGTGTACTATTGGGATGGTTTCCCAATACTTCCTGAACTTTCTCTCAATGTTTTGGATGAAACCACCCAAGTATGGACTACTGCGATACTCCACGAACTTGTAGCACATCGCGAAGAGGTTCCGGATGAACAATGGGGACGTCGGGTAGTGAACTCCGGAAAATTTCTCTGTAGCCTCGCTAAACACTTCAAGTATGGATACGACCAAACCTGCAATATCCCAATCAGTTTGTCGTAATTCATACCTGGAGTTGTTGCCGACTGCGAACTCGTTCCAAAAAGGCGTCAACAAGTCCTTGTAGCGCATGAAGGTGCTGAGGAGGTGGTACAACGAGTTCCACCTAGTTGGGACTGGCAACGGAAACTTGTATGTGAGGCCGGCGGCAAGGACGGTTTGCTTCCACGACGTTCCGTAGCGGCGTTCCCGAAGTAACTTACCTATCACTGTAAATTTTTCTACAGTATCTCCCAAAATTTCGTCAAAAGCACATTGCACAACTTAATTATATGGCAAGAGCACCTAGCATGTAGTAATCGGCCGTCTAAGGGTAACTTAATATGTCTACGAAGGATCCCTATCGCTACGTTGTTCGCGCTAGCATTATCTAAGGTGATAGACATAAATATATCTTTAATACTATGTTTGTTAACGACATTCAACACATAGTTCGATGTCGTAGTGGCGCTATGTTGCGAATCTAGGGGATCTAGGGAAAGAATACGTTTTTGCATAGTCCATGTTTCATCTATCCAATGGACGGTGACGACTAAATAGGATTGCGATGTAATGTTAGTCCAAATATCGGTAGTCAAACTAATCCAACACGAAATGTTGGCTAAATGACTAATTAAGCTAGACTGATATTCCTTAAAACATTCTAAGACATATTTCCTAAGGGTTTTACGGGTCATGTTATGGAATCCGAGTTTATCGTACTCGTAAATTCGATAAATCCTTCACTTTCCGCAATGCAAAAGGGTTCTTCACACATTACTACGAATTTAACTAAGGGTTTTTTAGAAATTTTCCTAGTAATAACAAATTTCTTACCCGTACATACGTTTATTTGTTGTTGTCAGGGTTCGGTTCCTACCGGCTCTAAATCGTCCCCAAAATTATGCGCCCTCTGAAGGTGTTTTTCATCGAGCCCGTCCCACCTTGATTCGGTCCGATCTTAATTGTGTAGGGATGGAGGCACATTTTGCAATAAGCGGTACATACAGAGGGATTATTTTTATACATTTCTAAATCAAAAAAATTCCATACCTTAGACCGCCGACCACGCGGTTGTTGCTTCCTTCTTGTAGTCTCCGTAGATGCTTGGCTCGGTCCCTCGTCGGTCGCCGCCGTCGGTTCCGGTACATCGGTCTCCTCATCGGTGTCGGCATTCCCCCTAAACGTATCGGCGTGACCTAAAATCATAAAAACATCTTCGTCGCTCGGGTTAGGATTTCTCGATGACGACGCCATTAGTATTTTTATAAAATAAAAAATAATAATTATATTTGTTTGTAATAATAAGTGAGTGTGTGTAGTAGTGTAAATAAAATAATTATTATTGCTATAATATTAAATATTAATATGAGGATGATTTTTAGAGAGTTTTTTGAGAGAGAGAGAGGGAGGAATTTGGATGTAATTGTGAGTTAAAATGGTTAAAATGAAGTGGTATTTATAGATTTTTCGTTTGGGGGTAAAATGGTAATTTTCAGGGTTTATAGAATTTAAAAAAAAAGTTGAAGAGCCGTTGGGCCGGTTCCGAACCGGAACCGGGGAACCGGTAATCCGCGGTTCCGAGTTCCCGAACCGGCCCAGTTCATTTTAACTGGGCCGGTTACCGGTTCCAGAACCGGTGGTTCTACCGGTTCCGGTTCTGGACCGGTTTCATGGGTCGGTTATGGGCCGGTTACCGGTTCCGGTTCTGGACCGGTTTCATGGGCCGGTTATGGGCCGGTTCCGGGTTGGCCCGGCCCGAAACCCAGGTAATCAGCCTATCGAATCTATTAGGGATCTTGACTATTAATTTCATCCTCGAATTTGTGCACAAGCGCATATTTGATTTATGGGATACATTAGAATAGCAAAAATAGATCATCGTAGATTATTTATTTTTTAATCACTATATTATATTAAAAAAACGGGTTGGACTGAAGCTTGAGCTCGTGGCAATCAACTTCGCGGTCGTGATTGTCAAGCTCGTGGCTCTCTAGTTCAAGCTTGATTGTGACCGATCGATAGTTTACGTACGTTCTAAAAGTTGGTGAACTCTAAAATTTTTATACGAACACATCATTTTATATGTATACGTTCACCACAAATAGCGACCACTCGTAAATGCATTTGGTATCATTCGCCGAGCTTCTTAAAGCGCAAGAGCACAATTCTCTGGCGCCTCCGATTGTTGACGTCGACGGCCGCCCGAAACGTGTGGATTTTGGCGACCGTTTCGCCGTCTTTAATATTTGCCTCGATGTTGAGCGCAAATTCCGTTTCGTACGAATTCCTCGCGCGTTTCACCGCCCACGGAACGGATTGAAACACCAAAGTGTGATTGTGGTTCGATTTGTTATTATGCTCTTGCACTGCGAATCGCCCCATCTCATTCGCCAGGTATTTCTCGGCCGCCTGCCATTTTGCAGTCGGCGCGCACTCAAGGGTAGTTAGGAGAAGGAAAAAGACGAATGTATTCAAAGCCATGTTCGAACATATTATGGATGATTTCGGCGCCATGATTTGCAACGTTAGGGTTGAAGATATACATACATATAAGCAAGCTTTCAAGGGTGGTTTTTTTTTCTTGGACATAAAAATTTAATGGAGTTCTTCATGAATAAGCAAGCTTTTGGTGAAGTTAATTGGTTCTCATCTTTTCGGTAGCTTTTGGGTAATAATAAGTAATAACACCACTCATATGGGCCATTCTTCTGAAGCTCAAGTCAGTCGGAATTTCTTTTTTCTTTTCTTTTCGTGTGATACAGAAAAAGGGTCAGAGATAGTTAGAGACCAATTCTATAGAAAGTATAAAACTTATCGTTCTCTTTGACAACAATTTACTCAAAATCAGTTAAGGTTGATGCATAAATGGACTGGTAAGGTAAGAGAGTGAAGATCATAACTAGGTGAAGCTTGAACGAATTTATCAGTTCAGAAAATAGAGATCCAATTAAAGGGACACTAAAAATGCATACAAAGCTGATGATGATGAGATGAGTAAAACCACACCATAACCATTTACTACTACTGGTGATAAAATCCAGTTGGTGCAATGCAACGCAAATGCAACACTCACAAATGTATTACAACACTGATGGTACTGGTCGGTAATGCTATTATTACGAAATGAGAACTCACTTGTGCTTCTCCTCTGCTTCTCCGTCGGTCTTCAGTGCCTTCAGTTTTCTATAACCTTTGTCCGTGCCGAATATCCTGTAAGGAAGAAAATAGGTTTACTTGAGTGGTGAGAATATCAGCATTTCATGAATGACAACCGATTTTCATATCAATTAAAACTAAGAATGTATCATAGTCCTAAGACATGACTCGTCGAACCAATTTAAGCACCTTAGTCCACAAATATTATAGAAAAGGCAAGAACAGCGAGAGAGACTCTTGTTTTCTTAAGGACTAAGTTCTTTTCTTCTTGCCTTTGTGTTTTTCTAACTGCAGCAACTTGAAAGGATAGCAAGGATATTTCTCCTCTTCTTAACAAAACAGCAGTCATATGTATGTAATTGTGATATCTCTTTCCGAAGACCGAATATAAAGAAACCTCACCAGTCCATGTAAACAAAAGTTGACGAATAATTGCCGCTCTTAGTGTACAGCAGTCGGTGATGATAATCATGGAAGTCGGCGCTGCGCTCGCAAGGAAATAAAGAAAGATGTAATAAAAGATGTATCGAATATCGAAACCAAAAACAAACGAGCATAAGAACACGAATACTGACCCCCCATATAAAGGCAAGAAGTTTGAGAGGCTCCAAGGGAAATGATACCCACAATGTGCCTCAACCGTTTCGAGGACTCTTAGCATCATCCATAACCACAACGTTATTAGATGGGGCCCAGTGATGGCAGGGCCGAGTATTGTGGCAAATCCGAGAAAAAGAATTTCAGCAGGGTGGGCATACTCAGAAGTCAACCCAAAAGGCGTTGCGTATCTGTATAGTAGTGAACCATATTTAGGAAAACAGCAAAGGTGGCTTCATATGTCAAGGAGAGGAAGTAGTTCAACTTGAAACATGTAGATTAAAGCTCACTCGTGATGAACACTGTGGACGTGTTTGTAAAGCCATTTCGTATGCAAAATTCTGTGTCCCCAGTAGAATACAAAATCTTCGATGATGAAGTAGAATATAATCTGAGTCGAGACCACTTTCCTACAGGAAAAGGACAAGTAGTTTAACTCGACAAACAAAGGTAAACGATCCCCATACCAATATGGAACTACCAAAGATCATGTCCCTCATGTACAGATTCTTAGAGAGAATACAGAGATTAGAGCAAATTTGATAAATAAAATAACATGAACTCAACTTTAGCTACTAATAAATATAAAAATACCATGACGGCAATGGCAGAGTACTCCGCATCCCCATGAATCTAAATACAGGATAGGACAGAATCATAACGGGCAAATTGACGCATAGGTGATAAAGCACCAGCGACGAGATGCATTTTTCTTGAGCAGCTGGGGTGTTGTTTTTGCTCTGCACAAAGATTGAAAATGAAGTTGTTTAATCGTCCAACAAGGCAGTAGTTTTTCGATATCCTCCTTCACTGATTGGTACAACCTTAAATTTGATGATGCTACTGTAGGTTACTACCGATTCTTATTAGAGTTAGAGAAACCCCTAATTCGAGATGTTAGATTCTTCACCCTTCATTTTAATGATGGCTGGGAAAATCATAAATTTGTATAGATAATCAAGGAGAAATGCATGTACCTACAATAATATGAAAAGTGATAGTATACTTTCCTTTCATACTTTTGAGACAATTTAATGGCCATTCTTTTTTGTCGGATATTTAGACTTGCATGCTAACGGTATTCAAGTTAAACCTGAATTTTGTACTTGCTTAGCCATCCCGCCCTTTCCAAGTAAATGAACGGGAGACCCGACAGGAAGAAGATGCTCTCATGAAGAAAGAAACTTCCCAGACATGCCAGTTGAAAGTCGCTAAAATGGGTGATCAGATACTGCATCAACAGATCGAATGTAATTGCAAATCAGCATAACAGCAAGAATAGAAATTTGGATAACTAAATATTAATACGTTTGATAGCTACCTACATTATACACTGAATGTACAAAAAATGCACCAAACTATCATAAAGGATTACACCAAACATTAGGCACTTATCATTGGGTTTTATTTTCCAACATTCAGCCAAACTGTGCCAAACCTAACAAATACATTGCACCCCTAGGCCGGCCTCCGAAACATACTAATTTCCTTCAATAACAATTTTACGACATCAGGCATTTGAAACGACGACGTGGTTGGTTTACAAGAAATCACCTATTAATTAGAAAGTAAAAAATAAAATAAACACCCACGCCTAACTAACGTGACTCGTTTGAGCAGCTCAGCAGCTAATTTTTTCTTGTAAAGAAATGCATCAAGTATTCGAAATACTCATGCACAAGGAAAGGAGAAATTTACAAGTGAAACCGACTCCAATAACACTCCGCTTAAATCTATCGCTGCATAGATTCATCAATTTGAAGAACCGCTTCATCAAACCTGAAGGTGGTCACATAAATTTGCCACCATAAAAAATGGCTTCCACAAAGAAATTAACACAAACAATCAAATAAGTCTACACATAACAATCCGGCGCACATGCCGACTGCATAAATCGAAAACGAAGCTGTAAACAAAAATCGGAAGCACGCCGAACTGATAAATTAAATCCCAACGACACATCCAAACGGAAGATCGAGACGACATTACCGTCCAAGCAGACTCGATCACGGAAGCCATCGGAAACAGAGAACGAATGTGTGAGAGAGCAAAACTACGACGAAGAAAGAGCACCTTTGTGTAGAGAGAGAGAGAGAGAGAGAGAGAGAGACGACACAAGTCACACGACAAACTGTCACGTGGGCATCTGATGAGCTGTTATAGCTGAACCTGGTGGTGGCTGTATATGCTCTGCCTTTGCTCCATTTTTTTATTTATAATTATTTGCAAAAATTATTATTCGTAATATCTATTCAATTTTATTAAGGGTGTCTTTGATTAAACTGCCTCCAATTTGGTTTGTATGAATACTTAATTTAAGGAAAATTATTACTAAACATAACCACTCACTAACATATTCATATACATGATATTGAATTGTCATTGCAATTAATAAAAAAAAACCCACTAACTCTATTTATTAAATTTAATTATTGGTAAATCTACACGTAAATACCCAATTGAATAAAATTTTTACACATAGGTACCCATGCCAGAAAATTTTACAGATAGGAACCCGTTTAATTTTTACCAGTTTCTTTAGTTATGCCGTACCTTCCTGTGTGTATATTGCGTACCATAATACGTTGATATATGGTACCTAAATGTGTTTGTACGGCCTACCTACGGCATACCTGTGTTTATATAGGGCGTACCTAAATGTAGCATACGTCGTACCATTTTATGTTATATATGGTACCCAAATGTGTTGATATAGGATACCCAAATGTGTTGTATGGTGTACCTGCGGCGGTCGGGTACATATGTGCAAAAAATTATTCTGTTAGGTACCTACATATAAAAAAATCCTGACAGGGTACTAAATTACAAGTTTTTATCGAAATAGGTACTTATGTGTAAAGACCCCTTAATTATTTAGTATTTTTAGTTAAAAAATTATTACTTCCTCCGTCCCAAACCATTTTATACATTTACTAAATCCCACATCTTTTGTACTTCCTTATTTAGCAAAAAAACTACCACACACAATCAATATAATAATATTGAATATTCTTAAAAGACGTGTCAAAATATACACTTTTTTACCTTTTAGTTGTACTATATTATTAAAATATTCCGTTTCTTAATTTGCGTGCGACATCCCAAATGTCCAAAAAGAATTGGGACAGAGGGAGTATATCTTTATGTAATTAAATTTAAATTTTATTTACCAATTAATTATATTATTTAAATAAATTTAATATTACATATATTTATAAATTATAGCACACACGCGTTAGATGTGCAAGGAGACTAGTTTAGGTAAATGCTGGTAGGCCCAATTTTACATCCGTTTGGGCCTTAGACCCAATTTGAACTTTAGAATATTTAATAAATGCGACCTCTACTTTAAAAATCCCAATTGGTCCATCAATAGATCTCTCTCTCTCTCTCTCTCTCTCTCTGCTCTTCGTCGTCGCTCTTCTTCCCCAATTCAAGAACCCTAAATTCTCCAATTTTTATACGAAGATAATAGATAAGAGAATGTCGGGTTCAGCTTTGGACATGAGTTTAGACGATCTGATCAAGACGAACAAGACCTCGTCGCGGAGAGGCGGTCGTGGACGCGGCGGCGGCGGCGCTCCTGGACCCGTGCGCCGCCAGTTCAAACGCACGGCCAATCGGTCTGCTCCTTACGCCGCTCCAAAGGTTTTTTTCCTACTTTTCTACGGTTTCTTTGTACTTATCAACTGTGGAGGAGAATTTGGAAGTTATTGTAGTTTTGATTGATGATTTGTTTATCGGAATCGCTGTTTTAGGCACCTGAAACAGCTTGGGGCCATGAGATGTTCGCTGGAGGCGGCAGCGATGTTCGTGCGTCGAGTATTGAGACGGGAACTAAGTTGTATATTTCTAATCTGGACTATGGAGTCTCAACTGATGACATTAAGGTAATTTCTTTAACGGCCTTGTTTAGTATTGAATTGGGACCAAGACAAAAAAAATTCTTCTAGTCAAGAAGCCCGTGCCTCCTTTGTTGAAATAAGGGCAAAACGGAATGGAACAGCAAAGAAACGATATTTGCGTTCTTGGGTGTTTTTACCTTTTCTTCTCTGCTATGTAATTTTTTTGTTTTAAGATTCTTAACTACTCTGTTAAAGTTCCCTTGTAGCTTCTTTCCAGATGCGTGACAAGTGTTTTCCTACATATAATTGAGATTCGTGCAAGTTGATGCTTATTCTCTACCATTTTTTAATTTTTGTCCTGAATATTTTACAAATGTTACATGGTCCAAGGTTTGAATTAGGTATGTTGTGTTCTAGCTCAATCACATAATTAGAAAGGTGTGCCTGAGGCAACAGAGCCTCTCCAACCTGGGTAACATTTAGCCAAAGGGCTTGACGGTGTAGGCTACTCTGCTGATGGCTACCTATGGTGTCTCTTGCATTAAGGGTTACGCCTGTGTGTGGGCCAGCAGGGTTGAGCTCTGCGATATTCATTCAACTTTAGGTTTTTTTTTCGAGGTTTTTTGTTAGCGTGCGTGCTTTTACAATAATCTACATCCTGTTAATTATTTGAATGTGTTTTTTCATGTTATTCGTCAGTCTTCATACACCAAAAACGGTAGAAGGAAAAATAGGAAGTAAAGACAATTCAACTTATCTTTTTAAAATAAAGAGAGAGAAACAAAAAAATTATACTTGCAGATATATTTGTCTGCATATTGCCGCTCTAAGTAGTGCGCTATTCTTCTCTTGCATTAATTTATTTTTCAACCGTTAGAACAGTAATGCATTTAACGAACAAATATCATGAATAGCTATCAATTGTTTAAATTCTAGATTTATTCGAAGTGTATTATATTGTGATGTGGATGATTACTGTGTCTCTCCTACGTTTTTAGATCACATAAATTTTCCATCCTATTGTCAGATGTACGCTGCTACATCAGTTACTACTCCTGCCTAATAGGAACTTCCATTCTTTATTCCAGGAACTGTTTTCTGAAGTTGGTGATCTGAAACGATACACTGTACACTATGATCGAAGTGGCAGGTCCAAGGTATTGTCCATATTAAAAGTCTTCCTTTTTGGTGAGGTTTGTTACTTGCTGCTGTGAAAAAGAAAAAAAAATACTTTTCATCTAGGGAACTGCTGACGTGGTATTCTCTCGGCGCCAAGATGCATTGGCTGCTATCAAGAAGTACAACAATGTCCAGCTCGATGGAAAGCCAATGAAAGTAGAGCTTGTCGGAACTAACATGTCAACTCCTGCCATTGCTCCAAACGCTGGCGCTTTTGGAGGAGTTTCAGATGTCCCTTCGAGGAGGTAAGTAGTGCTTGCTAGGCTAAAGAAATTGAATTATTTCTTGCTAATATCAGTGAGCAAAGATGTGTAATATATGTACTTAGTACCCAATAAATAGTTCATGAAAAAGGTAGCTAGCAATGTGAAATCTTATCTCATCATATACTAACAGAATACTTAAATTTCTTGGGTTGTTCAGTTGGTTATCCACATCAGAACCGAAACCCATATCAAATTTTGAGGAAGTATTAGAAAAATATTCGCTTTCTTACACCAAACATCTATTGCAGCGGGCAAGTCGGAGGAGGCTTTGCAAGGCAGCGTGGAGGAAGGGGTCGTGGATTTGGGAGGGGCCGAGGCCGAGGAAGGGGTGGCAGCGGTAGTCGAGGAGAGAAGATTTCGGCTGACGACTTAGATGCCGATTTAGACAAGTATCACTCAGGCGCTATGGAGACGAACTGATTTAGTGTGTAACTTATGTGTTGTGTGCTTTGCGTTGGCTGTGTTTGCAACCAAGACTAGACTTGGTAGAGAGAGCATGGAATATGGTGGAGTTTGCTTTTGGTTTATTGCTTTGCAGTTACTTGTTTTGTGTTCTATTTTCCTATGGTGGAGATTGTGGAAGTTTGTAATTTCTCATGTCGTGTTTTCTTGCGTTTAATGGGATGAAAGATGCTTTTGCTGCTTTTGTTAACGTCCTAAACATTTGAAGACATTTATCATCATGATCTCATAAGCCTATCAACAACGCAAGGATCAAGGAAAGAGCTTATCTGAACCCAAAATAGAACCATAATACTAAATTTGAAAATCATGTTAATTGTTACTAATATTTTACTACGTTGTCAATGTCATTTTCCAAAACTTTTGGGCCCATATATTATTAACAAGTGCCCATCTACTATGATAATGAGCCCAAATTGAAGGCCCATACTGAACAAATCTTAAACCCTAGTTTCCTCATCCCCTCTCCCTCTCTGTATTTCCAGCTCATGCTTTTGCCTCTCCTCTACAGCAAACAGAAGCGGCTGTTCTATAGGATTCCAGGTATAGCCTGTGATGATCCCATCACGTCTTTTTTCGCGCATCCATATTGTTTAATTTATGTGTTAATTTGGTGGATTTGTAAATTTTTTCCATGGGTACTGATGATTTGTGTGGAACTTAGACCTGATGCTTTTTGTACGAGCTCTTTTCTTGGGATGCTGATGGTGTTATGATTTCATAGATCGGGGATGATTCCCCTGGCTTTCTTTACGTGTTCATTCGTTTTTTATGGATATTGAAATTGGGCCGCGGCTTGACTTTTGAACGATGATAAAGGTTTTATTCTGGGAAATTACTGCTCATTGTTGGCTGCTTCGTTTCTTATTCTTATTATTGCTTCAGAATTTATAACGAAAGGTTTGGTTTTGTGCTAGTGTGGTGGACAACCACTGATAATGGCTTTCTTATCTCATCCTTCAGCTTACAATCTTGGAAGATGGTGAGAGTCAGCGTTTTGAACGATGCTCTGAAGAGCATGTACAATGCGGAGAAGAGGGGCAAACGACAGGTCATGATAAGGCCTTCCTCAAAAGTGATCATCAAGTTTCTCCTCGTCATGCAGAAGCATGGTTCGAACGCTCTTTTACTCTCGTGATTTCCAAACCAATCTTTTCCTCTCCTTTCATTTCTTGATTCTTTCTCTAATTCGAATTGGTTCCTTAGGATACATTGGCGAATTCGAATACGTGGATGACCACCGTTCTGGGAAAATCGTCGTCGAGCTAAACGGAAGGCTGAACAAATGTGGCGTAATCAGCCCTCGTTTTGACGTCGGTGTCAAGGAGATCGAGCCGTGGACTGCTAGGTTGCTTCCATCTAGACAGGTGCTTTTTTAACTCACAAAATTAGGCTAACTTCTGTATTAGGTGTTAGAATCATGCTATCAAACTACTTTGAAATGTCGGGCTTGTATCTTTCTGTAGTGAAACTTCAACTTTGATGAGATTTGCTGAGAGTATATATGATTATTTGTGCAGTTTGGTTACATTGTGCTTACAACTTCTGCTGGTATCATGGACCATGAGGAGGCTCGTAGGAAGAACGTTGGTGGCAAAGTTCTTGGCTTCTTTTACTGACGAAACGGTGTGTCGATTTACTTCTGAACCGTCGTTATTTGTTCTTGCTCTCGAACTATTATTGTGTTGCCGTTGAACCTTTTGAGTTTTGAAAGTTATGGCTATGAACTGCAAAAGTTTGAAGTATGTCGTGCAATCATACAATTACTAATTCACTATGATGCAATTAGTATTACTCGAGCTCCATCTTCCAACTTTTTGAATTCAAGGCAATCAAACAAATTTACTGTACATAGAAGAAGCAACAAATGGGTCGGCTTTTTTTCAAGACCGAGCTCGAGTTCGACAATCATGTGCTCAAATTTGACCAATATAAGTGTGGGTTTTAGCTGCTTAAGTATCTCAATAGATTCTTGAAATGACTTTATGTAAGAACAACAAATTTCAAGCACACATTGTACATACAATAATCACGAATTCAGACAAATAAAACACACAAAATCCAACACGTAAAGAAAACAAATTAGTAAGCAAGGTATACGGTAATCTGCAGAAGCGTCTCGACCCCGTCGGTCTCTTGCTGGCCCGTGCCCGGGAAAGTCTTCACGAGCGCAAACCCTTTGGCGTTCACGTACTTTCCCGTCCCTCCCATAATCGCAAGGTGGCTCTCGGCCACCGCCGACCTATGAACCCCAAAGAAGCTCAGGCTATCTGCGTAGCCCCCGCTCGTGAACATTGCCGTGAACATCATTGTCTGGCTCAGACCGTCCTCCGAGCTAGCCACGTAGAACCCCTGGGCCTTTCCCACGAGCCCCGACCCGAGCTCGTGCCCCTCGGTGAGCTCGTCGTCGAACACCGTCATGGTCCCGAACATGAGCTTCTGTAGGGTCGTCCCCGAGGGGAACTGCGCGCTGTTGAGCACTGGGAATCCCGAGACCCCGCCTATGATGTTGTTGCCTGTCGAGGAATGAAAAATTCTTCTTTTAATTAGATTTTATATATGGTGTATGAAATTTTTTTTTCTGCTACCCAATCAATCGGTTATGAACTTGCACCACACACTCGGAGATGAGACTATTTTGCAGAGGTCAGGTGAGTACGTCCCGAATTCACATAATGCGGACCCAACTGAAATTTTTTTTCCTTTAGCATTTTCTAATAAAAAAATTGCACAATAATGTTTATCTAATATAATAAAATGACCCCAGTGAAATAACAAGATTAAAAAAAAAAAAGAAATGACAAGATTAAGATCTCCACTCAAAATAATAAACATTTTAGATAAATTTGAGATTTGATTCCACCGTAAGCATGCTAGCTCCGCCATTGGCGATAGTCATGAAATTTGAATGTGAAATACCGCCATTCAAACCACTAGGTCAGCCCCGTGGGGACATATATGGTAGGGGAAATAAGTCTGACGATATTTAGGCATAATTTAAGGCCCGTATAACTCTTGATATATTGTACCATTCAGCAATACGATCGACTAATATGTAATTTCTCAAAAATTCTATATAATTATTTACCGTTGCCGTTGTTGTTCTGAAAGACGTTGGAGGTGAACCCGCTGAGCCCGGTGAGGAACGGGACGTTGTTGTTGTTTAGTATTCCTCCGTTGTTGTTGTTGGTCGGTAGGCCATTGTCGACCGCGAGGACCGCCCCGTTGGGCTTGGCGAAGGGCACCTGCCCGCCCACGGCCGGGTTCGCCACGATTCCCGTCACCGCAATGGCCGAGGGGCGGGACCCGCCGAGGATGTCGTGCATGAAGAACGATAGGTCGCCGGCGCCGGCGGCCGAACCGCCCGGAGGTATGGTGGTGGCGGTGGTGGTGCCGCCTACTGGGATGGTGGTGCTGCCTGGCGGGATAGTGGTGGTGCCGCCTGGAGCCACCGTGGCGGACGGCGGGATAGTGGTGGTGCCGCCTGGAGCCACCGTGGTGGCCGAGGGGGTGGTGGTGGTGGTGGTGGTGGAGTCGTGGAGGGCGGTGGCAGCTTTGGAGTAGAAATTGAGGGCTAGAATGATGAGAAGGGACAACATGGGTTTGGCTTTGACTTGGAATGCCATTGGTCTTAAATTAGTTTCTTTTGAGTATTTGTTTGTTTGTTCGTTTGAATTGATTTTGTGTGGGAAATGTGTTGGCTTTGAAGGTATTTATATATAGTAAGTTAAATGAAAGGAGTAAGTATAGATATATAATAGAGAAATTGGATGTGGAGTTGATGGGAATTGTATGGTTTAGGTTTTTGTGATTTTTGTAATGCGTAGTTTTGGGTTTGGTGGTGCATGATCATACAATTAATATTAGAAAGTTAGGTTTTATTTTCTGTGGCAACCAGTCATTAGCCATGTAACACAATCTTATTTTATATAGAGCAAACGAATGTAGGGATCTTCAGAATATCTTGAATTAGGTCATCCCGGTATAATCTTAATTAAAAAGATTAATAAAAATATAATAGTAGTATTAATGACAAAGGAAGTCTTATTATTGGTATAAAAAAAGTGACCTGTGTTGGTAAGGAAATATACATACAAATATTTTTGGTAGATTATATAGGTCAAACTCGTCGAAATCTTCAAATAATGACGGGAAAGGCAGTCAAAATAACCATCGTCGACATTAAGATTCCGTAAAAAGTCAATTTATATTTTGGAAACCGAAACATATCTTCCATTTAAACTTTATACAGAGTGACAGGCGTTGTTTAAGTTTATATCATTTCCTCTCGTGTTGTCGGGTCTCAGGCGTCTTCTTACAGCTTCAAGCAACATATACTCACCACTTAATAACAGATTATAATGTATATAAATCGTATTTTAGTACTCTTTTCATTATTATTCTTATAGCTATGCATGAGGAAAATCATTTTCTTGCAACACTTAATTTCATAATTTTCATAAATTAACCATTTAATATCCCCATTAATGTGTCGAAATAAATTTGGAACATTCTATTAAATGAAGTTCTTCGGACAACCACACTTCAAATGTTTCGATTTTTGAGTGAATGAGATGTTTTCTTAAATTCAAGAAATTAATAAATAAACATAGAAGTAGATATCAATTAACAACATCAACCTTGGTGGTGCATGAAAGCAGCCTCGTAAAGATCGATTTGATAACCACCACGCATGGCCATGCCTTACCCCTCTTCAACGACGACTCATTTGCCCTTCTTCCTCTTCGACTCTTTCTAACATCATTTTTTCCCAAGCACTTCATCGTACTTCGTCCTTCATCTTCGTTGTCTCCTTTATGGCGATTATCTTCTTCCCCTAGAGATAACTTGTAGCTTCGAAGATAAAGCTGCCTACATGAGTAGCATACTTACTATTGCATTCTTTTGGTTCATGTCTTTTCGGAGATTGTTAGAAGTCATAGATCGTACGAACTCAAAGTCTGATTCAGGCCACTTGTATGGGTTGATGTAGGTCGCTCGAATGAGGGCACGGGCGTCATTTACGCATATTGATATGCACGTTGATGCCATGTTTTTTTAGGGTTTCTTTTCGGGGGGGGGGGGGGGGGGAGATTATGGTAAGAAGTTAGAGTTCTATTGAGTCGATGTAATAGAGTTTGTAAGGCATTCTATATGGGGAGTGGAGAGAAGACTATTATAGAGACGATGTTATTTTCGTCTCTTCACTTTAGACATACACCCACCAAAGGCATGATCGTTACGTTAGTCAGAAATGCTCTTTAACATTTTGTTGTTGGATGTTATAGTTTTGTGATGAGGCGTCCATGATGAATCCAGTATTTTACTCGCTTTTTATTATTATAAAAAACATTTCTAAAAACGTATATTAATTTGATCGAGACCCATGCTTGATTTAAGAATGGGGGTTCTAAATTTGGATATATCTTGGATGCAAATCTTTCCTAAATCTATGGGAATGGTATGTTCGTGTGCTTATAAGTAGGGCTGTAAACGAGCCGACCTCGAGCTCGTCGAGCTTTTCAGCTCATGGCTCGAGCTCATTTCCAGCCATATGAGCTCGAGCTCGAGCTCACTAAGCTCATCGAGCTCGAGCTCGAACTTTTAAAAAAAAAATTAATAAATTAATTAAAATAATATGAATTAATATAAAAATACAAAAAAAAATAAAAAAAATTTATAAAAAATTCGAGCTTTTAATAAAAATATTTATAAAATTGGAAAAAATAATATAAAGTAATATAAAAATATAAAAAAATTTAAAATAAAAAAAGCTCGTGACCCTGTTCGCGAGCTTTCGAGCCACTACATCCGGGCTCAAGTCGAGCTCGACATAAACGAGCTCGAGCTCAACTTAAATGAGCTCGAGCTCATTTATATCGAGCTCGAGCCGAGCTTTTGCCGAGCCGGCTCGCTCATCTTTCACCCCTACTTATAAATAACTATTTTCCAATTTCCTCATTTATATTAGTTTACTAATATGATAAAATGGAATCATAAAAAATATAGAAATAGAATAAAGGATGCCAACCTCTGAAAGCATCGACTTGTGTATGTGGGGTTACTCTATTGTGAAGCATAAAAGTTAAAAATCATTGGTTTGAAAACGGGTCGGATCGGATAAGGGAACTAGGATAACTGGTTCCATAATCGGGTCAACAATGTGAATAGGTGATATCAAAAATAATTCTATTATAAAGAGTGCACACACCGGAAAATTACATAATACATTACTTCAAATTTGGTTGGTAAAACAAATTTTCTATCTTCCATCTCAATGGTTTTTTCCCACTGAATGATCAACTATGTTTTTTTCCTTCACTTATGAAGCTAACATCTTAAATTAGATATGCTGCAATAACGTTTAATGCATCCTAAGTTGTTTGCACGTCGTTGAACTATCAAAGTCATGGAACATACATAAGATTATATATAATATATATACGTGCCACCAACAACAATATTCCAAAAAACCATGTGCTACCGTTTACTTAATAGATCAAAGATTGAAAATATGGTAAGATTTATTAGGAACATTGAAGTTCGCATTAGTCCAATCCTATATAACAACTCCATATATATACTTCAATGGTATGACTTTCGATTGAGACCCACTTTAATAATACGATAACCACATTCAAAATTAAATCATACACGATTATATATTAGAATCAGTCGAGCGGATTAAGATGAAAAATTCAATTCATTCGCAAACTTTACGCTTAAAGATATATAATACTCTCATGCATTGGATCTAATCTTACCCACACAACGAACAATGCTAGAAATGTACTTAACGCGTCGAAGTAGTTCTTGTGCATGTCTTAAACACACACTTACACACACACATCTACAAATATACGTAAACAATATGCGGTGAAATTGCCTTATAAATAACGAATCAGAGTGACAACTAATTCAACCAACTCTTCATTTCGAGAGAGAGATAGAGAGAGGGAGAGAGAGAGAGATAGAGAGATTTATCTCTCCTTTCTCATCCCCTTTCAGTTTCCTTCATCGTTGATTTGAATCCAATCATCATCGTCGGCTAAGCTAAACCCTAAATCACATTCACATTTCCCTTTCGATTCGTCCATCCATCCATAATGAGTGATCATCAGATTACTCCACAATTTCACAGAGGAGAGTCTGTGAAATGGATCCTCGAAAAAATAAAGATCGACGACATGTCGGACGTTCCTATTGAAGAAGGCTCGGCGGGCCCCACAGATCGTACAATATCGAACCAAAACTACGCGAATAATAAGGCCATGGGAAGCATGAAAAAGAGGGCCTGCGTGCAATTTTCGGGCCCTAAGATGGGAAGGATCGAATCGGGCGCCAGTCGAGGGCTAATGAGCTTGCGCTTTCTCGACCGAACAAAAACTGGGAAAGAAGAAGACGCTTGGCGGGCCATAGAGAGGCGATTTTACGAAAATTCTGTCGAGGGAAAGCTTTTTAAGGACAAATTTGGGATTTGCATTGGTATGTGCGGCAATAAAGTACATGAAGTTAACATATGATCCACTATTAAGCTTAAACTTTTAGGTTAAGTTGTCATTGAACAGTATGTAAGAGGTTCTTATTTGGCCTTATTTTGTGGTGCTAAGGTATGGGAGATAGTAAGGAATTTGCGGGGGAGCTTTTCGAGGCGTTGGCGAGGCGTAGAAATTTAAGCACGGAGAATGGGATAGGCGTCGAAGAGGTTCGAGAGTTTTGGGAAGATATGACTAACAACGATCTCGAAACTAGGCTTCATATATTCTTCGACATGTAAGAGAAATTAGCTTCGTCGCGCTTCTGAAAGTTAATTAAAAATTAGGGTTTACGAGCGCTTTTTTTCGCTGAATTTTTCTTACAGGTGCGACAAGAACGGCGATGGGCAGCTTTCCGAGGACGAAGTTAGAGAGGTGAGGCTCATTAGTTTTCGGTCGTCGTCGAGGATTTAGAAAAAATATAATTAACATATAATTTTGTTGCACTTGATTATTCTTCGCTAAGGTTCTAGTAATGAGCGCTTCGGCAAACAAGCTCGCAAAATTCAAGCAACATGCATCTACGTACGCTTCGTTGATCATGGAAGAGCTCGACCCCGACCATCGAGGTTACATCGAGGTTGTAATGAATTTAAAAAATATTACACTTATGTTGGGATATCAAACTCAATCTATAGAAACAAAATATGACTTGTATAAAGCCTTTGAGCTACTCCCTCTATTGCCAGTTGATTTTAGAGTGGAACCCTTCTGATCTGATGCTTTTAATCCTTTTTTTCGGGGCAAATCAATCAGATGTGGCAACTCGAAGCCCTACTGAGAGGAATGGTCGGCAAAGACGAGGGAAGCAAAGCGACCGCAAAGAGAACGCATACGCTCGCCAAGACTATGATCCCCAAAGCGTATCGAACGCCAATCAGCAAATTCCTATCGAAAACTTCGGAGAGGCTCCAAGAAAATTGGAAGAGGATATTCGTTCTTACGTTGTGGCTTTGCGCAAACATAGGTCTCTTTACGTGGAAGTTCGAACAATACAAAAATCGAGACGCCTACCAAGTAATGGGAAACTGCCTTTGCTTCGCAAAAGCCTCCGCCGAGACGACGAAGCTCAACATGGCGCTAATCCTCTTGCCAGTGTGCAGACGAACACTCACAAAGCTAAGGGAGACTTTCCTCGGGCGCGCGATACCCTTCGACGACAACATTAACTTCCACAAATTGTTAGCCCTAGCCATCGTATTGGGGGCGGGAATTCATATCGTCATGCATTGCACGTGTAATTTCCCGAGGCTGATACATTGTCCGAAAAACCGTTTCGACGCTATATTTGGGCCCGCTTTTCATTACGACCAGCCGAATTATTTCTATCTGGTGAAGTCTATCCCTGGGGTGACGGGAGTTTTGATGGTGGTCGTAATGATATTCGTTTTTACGTTGGCGACTCACTCGTTTAGGAGGAATGTAGTTAAGCTGGCGAAGCCTTTTAACAACTTGGCGGGATTTAACGCCTTTTGGTATGCTCATCACTTGCTTGTGTTCGTATACGTTATGCTGATCATCCACGGTTACTTCTTGTTTCTAACGAGGCAGTGGTATAAGAAAACGGTGCGTCGATTTATTAGGCGAATATGTAAACCCGAATATTATTACACGAAGATGTGATTAGGATTAGGGTTTTCTTTTTTTTTTTTTCGTGCAGACATGGATGTACGTTGCGGCGCCAATGATATTGTACGCCGGTGAGAGAACACTCACCTTGCACGATCACAATTACAAGGTCGATATCGTTAAGGTTCGAAATTCTTTTTTAAAAAAATTGCTCTTCGTTGTCTTTTTATTACAAGTTCGTCGACGGCGTTGTTATTTTATTATGAATCGTTGGCAGGCGGTTATCTATACTGGGAATGTTCTTGCGCTTTACATGAGTAAGCCGCCGGGATTCAAATACAAGAGTGGGATGTACCTCTTCGTCAAATGTCCCGACGTTTCGACTTTCGAATGGTAATATATAAATACAAGTGTAAATTCTCGCAAAACATGAGGAATTATTACATTTGCACTGTACCGTATATTGTTTCGTATAGGCATCCATTTTCCATCACTTCTGCGCCAGACGATGACTACTTGAGCGTACACATTCGAACTTTAGGAGATTGGACTGGAGAACTTAAGAACCGTTTCGCTAAGGTTCCAAAAAGAAGTCTTCTTCCTTGCCCTTCGATCGAATCTCAGTACGATGATCGTTTCGTATATTCAGACGAGTTTTACGATGGTTTTTTAGGTCTGCGAACCTCAACCTTCGCAACCAAGAAGGGGAAACCTAGTGAGAATGGAAACTAAGGCCTACACAGATACCAGACAAGAGTGAGCAAAAATACCTTCGACATATAATCAAATCTTAAATTCTTACTAATCGTTAAAAACGAAACAGATTCCCGAGGATAATCGTTAAGGGTCCTTATGGTGCCCCAGCCCAGAATTACAAGAAATATGACATCCTTCTGCTCATCGGTTTGGGAATCGGGGCAACACCGTTCATCAGCATTATAAAGGATATCGTGAATAACGAATCGAGAAATGTAAGTATCACTATATATGTGTATTCGCATGTGTACATAAACCGAGAATTGCTTGACAGATTTAGAATTCTTCTATCAGACGTTGAACGAAGAGGATAACTCAAGTAATAATGGCCTAGCGAGGGCGTATTTCTACTGGGTTACGAGGGAACAAGGATCGTTCGACTGGTTTAAGGGCGTAATGGACGACATAGCAGAATACGATCAAAACGTACGTTTATCGAAAGATCCTACTTTTGTCATGGGGTCATCGTATTATTACATTGTAAGAAATATATGCTTCTGAACTGTTATGATCGCAGAATATCGTGGAGATGCACAATTATTTGACGAGCGTTTACGAGGAAGGAGACGCTCGATCCGCGCTTATACAAATGGTTCAGTCTCTGCAACACGCGAAGAATGGAGTGGACGTTGTTTCGGAGAGTCGTGTACGCATTTCACACACACACACATACATATGTGTATAAATATACATCTCTTGTAATATTTGCTCGCTTGGCAACAGATACGAACACATTTCGCACGACCCAACTGGCGAAAAGTGTTTGCACATTTGGCGACTACACATCCGTCGACTCGAATAGGTAGGTGTTCTGTGGAATATGTATGTATATATATATACGTACATATTATTTCTATCATCTTAATAGAAGAATTGTGTGTGTGTATTTTCAGGTGTATTCTACTGTGGAAGCCCTACACTGACGAAGCCACTCAAGAAACTGTGCCAGGAGTTCAGCTTGAACTCTTCTACGAGGTTTCAGTTTCACAAGGAGAACTTCTAACACACAACTTTTATTATGCCAATTCTATTCTTTTTGTTCGGACATTGTGTTCTTTGGTTCTGTAATATTCAACTCAGTCTTGTATGCAGAATTCGAGTTCAAAACAAAAAGAAAACGAATCTCATCCCAGAAAAGGAAATCACAATTACAAAATCCCCACTCTGTGATCAATGTGAACAACATAACTTTGAATGGTAAACGCATCAAGCAAACTTACTTGGATAGTCCGAAAAAAGACTGATATCATCTCCTCTTTGTTCTTACAAATTACAACATCGTACCGCGGAGAAAAGCTATCGAAGAAAGTGACGCTCAGCTTGGTTCGGGAGGTAATACTTTCAAGGTCCTCATCCACTCGCAGAAGCTTGGTTCGTCAAAGTGTATGAAACTGCTCTTTAACTTCGTCCTTTGCTCTGTAGTCAGTGTCCGAAGCTGAGGGAATCTCGCCTCCTATTAAACGTTCATACATTCATAAGCAGTGTTAGAAAATGGAGGTCTATCTGGACATACTCAATCCATAAAATCATGAAGATATTATGTCCATCCTTCGTTCAGATTTGGTCCCTCTTATGCACAAACTTTAACGATTTTTTTGGCTTTCAAATTTGAAGTAGACTCATATTGACAATGCAATGGAAGATGGACGTCACGGAACAACTATCAATATTCAGTAGCATGGTGGGTGATAGCAATAGGGACCAAACATGAGAAAGAAAATATGATTCTTCCTTAGACAAACTGAAGCACTGTATAAAGTGTTTGAATGATATAACTAACCTGTTCATAAGGAGGATCCTTATGTGCTGGTATCAACCGAGAGACGAAATATCGAGCTTGGGAGCTTCCTTCCTGTTATTACATGAATGCAGTGGTTGGTTATAATGAAGTCATGGTTGAAGGAATTATGCACGCTAAGGAAGGAGATTGCTACCTTAAAGGCAAGAATCCTAGGAGCTGGAAAACGCAGCTCGGTGAGCTCTTCGGCCAATGTTCGACATGCTGCCAAAGCTGCAGCACTCTTCCCTTCTTGCACAGCGAGCTCAGCACCCTAAATAGAAATGAAGTACAACAGTTACAACAGAAACATGCTAATGAACAAATGTCATTCTAACACATAGTTTGGGTCAATCTTATATTTTCCTTTATCACGAGAACTGGAGGGATGTCAAGCTTACTTGACCCTGCAATCTTTGCCAAATTACACATAATGTACACATTGAAACAACCATTCAAATTTCAGCCACACCAATGCATTATGTTACAATATTTATAGAAAGGAAACTGCAAAGTGCGGCAAGAAATCCACTGCAGCAATAGTGCATCTATAGATAGGAAAGGACTCATATGCTGACCCCTCTATACAAAAATAGCTTCCAGAATTAATGTGCAGGTTTTGTTCGCCACTTACCGTTTACAGAGAAGGAAAAAGAAAAGGTAACACATGGAGACATGCTTACCAGCCAGATGAAGACGTCAGTTCCATGATCAAGAACAACTGCAGCATCAGACTGCATCACCAAATCATAAGCTGGTAGCTCCTCAAAAGTTCCACCTTCTCTATGCATCAGACACCGAGGAGCAATCATACGAAGGGAAAGATCAAAGGATGCATTGAGGAACAAAGACCTCAAAACAGATCTCTCATCTTCATGACTGATTATACTTCCCAGAAGAGGTCCCCTTCTCAGATGGAATAAAAGCTCGGGCAACACACAAATCTCCTTGGGATAACGATAGAGCTTTGAGCTTGGCACTTGTGAACCAAGCTTACTGGCAACATCTTTAATCCTCTCGTCAATAGTCACCCTCATATCGAGAGCATTTTTAAAGTTGTTCGCTTGCAGAAGACATCTTTTCCCAATAAGAACGGCAATCACTTCATCTTGAGCACTGTCCAGGTATGCTGAAACACTATCCACCGTCGGAAGCCTAACAGTAATCACTCTAGAAATCTCGGCTTGATAAATACTAGAATACAGAACCACAAATTGGAAGTACACAAAGTCGCTCTTGATATCTCCACGAGTTTCCATAGACAACGCAAAACTCTGCGTTTCTTCAACGCTGATCACTTGTATGGAAAGGGCACTGTCGTTTTTAAAATATTCTTGGCTATCCATCTGTGCCTCCTCGCCAGGGCCTATGACCTGACTTATAAAAATATCATCCGAACAGCGAATCTCCAATAAACCGTGTGAACCAGCGGTCCTCAATGATGCCCTCTGCAAGTTCACACCATATGCTTCGCCAAAGTCGTCGTGGAGAATCAACGCTCCCCCAGAAGATTTAGCCAGAGGCTGTACTATAGGAACTCGAATAGGGCATGTCCCTGCACAAAGTACATCAACTACCGTATTTCGCCTACGAGCCTCACGACCAAGATTGTCCATCCATTTTGACGCCGATTTCTCCATATGAGCATAATTTGGATGAGCCTGAGAATGAGGAACAGAGCCAGGGCCATAGGTGCAAGGTCCGCCTGCACAAACAATGATTCTGCTATTACCACCTGGCCTTTTTACAACTGTTCTTGATATTTCAGCTGAAGGTCCCTGAACAATAGACAGGGCAACCTCCACTGCTGCACCTAAGCAACGGTCTCTGCCGTCTTCTGGCAACTTCAAAAGATATGGTCTTAAAGACGACAAGATTGTGTGTGCAGTAGGAAGCGATGCATGGAGTGGTGCCAAGTATATCCCAGTACCGTAGATCAGTGCCCTTAAGCCATCTTCACTCGGCGATTTATCACCAGAAATAACATCAGCAGAGGCCATTGATTCCTCAGAAAAATCATACACAGAAACCATTCGACCGTACAGAATGATCCCAAGTCTGGTCGTTGGAGGCAAGGAATCTATAAATGCATGTAAGGAGCTTTGCAGATGCTGTAGGTTTTGCTCGTCCAAACATTCATCTATTACCAGAACAATAGGAGCGGAGGATCTAGAGTCGGAAACTAGAGTGAAACCAGGTGTCTTGTTGCTAGTCTGAACATAATCCACGAGGGGCGAAGCCAATTCAGGGAAATTCCGTAACTCCTCCTTACTAGGAGCAATGTATTCCCCTTCACTTCCATTCAAGTTTCTACATATCACACATTGCCACTGCCCTGAACCTAACAAGATATTGCAGTACAGATTAGAATATGAGCCACAATTGCTGCAGCGATGTGGATCCCTCTGTACAATCTGAGGCCCCTGTGAAATCTCCCTCCCAGGAGAAAACAAAGCACCAAATCCCAAACTCGGAAGATTCATTAGTTTCTTTTGCTTCAACACCTAACAAACAAAGCCATCACATAAGATACTGCTACACGAAAACAGTTCCAGGAAAAACATTGCAATTTCAAAGAATCAGCTGTATCAATGCTAATATTACGTCTGAGTGGTTCCACGTCTAATGCATCAGAAAACATAACCATCCCAGTAAAGAAATCAGCTTTTTATGAACAGAATATGGCTTCTATAACTTGACATTAACCCAACCAAACGCTCACAGCTGAGCCTGATTAATGATGATGCTTTTAACATTTCAATCACATACGTATAGCATTAGTTCTAAACTCTGACATGTTCTCATTGAAACTTGTTGCAAACGGACGAGTTACAGCCAATATCTCAACAATCACTTAGTTACAACCACACAATTTCACAGCCTTTCACTAAAAGAACACCAGAAAAGACCAGAAAGATACCTTCTGAGCTGAAAATAGAACATTGGGCGAATGGCTGTCACTACTATCAACAAACTGATCCGCAAGCTGCACTTCAGCCGATCCATTTGAGAAATGCGAAGTTGAAGATGTCGGCAGCGATGAAGTGGACGAATGAGCCACGGGCTGAGGCGTGGCCGGCGAAGTCCTAAACGGCACAGCTGCGGGTCGAAGTGGCGACGAGAACACAGGAGGCCCAGGTGGGGTGCTCATCCGAGGAATACCATTGGTCGACAAAAGGGAAGGAGGCGTATTTATTGAAGGCGAAGGGAACTGATTTGGCTGTATTATTGGTGGAGGCGGAAACCTTGACTGTGATGGCGATGGCGACGGCGATGATGCAGGAGAATGTGAATGCGGCTGAGCTGATTCTGCAACGCGGGGGCTGGGAGGCACAGTGTGGAGGTATGGTTGCTGTTGATTAGGGTTTGACATTTCACGATGGACAGAACTTGACGATTGAGCTGCGGATTTTGAGAGGCGAGCTTCGGAATTTGATCGATCGATATCGCCGCCCGTCTGAACGCAGTTTGGTAATCGGAGGCTCGTAATTGCCGCGGATCAATCGCCGATCATCACCTTTGAGGGTTTAATCTGGTAAAACTGATTAAATCCTAGCTCGTGAATGTCATTCTTTGTTCATAGATTTGGAGGGAGTGTTCTTGCAATACAATTGAAAAAGAGATTGAGAATCGAGATTTGGGCCGGATTTTGCTGCATGATTTTCATCAAAGAAAATAAAAAAAACGATAAAAAAATTATATATGTTTCCTATATACCCCCACTAGTTTCAACGCACCAAACCGTATGTGCCATAAATATGTCCCGCACCATGTTCCAACATGTTAAACATACGAAAAATACTGATCACCGTAAATTCGAAAAATATTGGATATGGATATCATTTTGATCGTCATTAAACAAAGAATAAATTAAATGTATTTATTTATTTTTATAGGATAAATAACATGAAATAGCGATGATTTTATGATTTGGTGGAATATGAAATTCAATTGTTTTTAAACATTTAAAAATAAAAAGAAAATATATGAGCCACATGATTTCAAATTTGACTTCTGATTAAATGCGACAAAGAGTGAGACCGGGACAAAGAGTGAGACCGGGAAGTGGGACAGGCCATTTCAGCCGTTTTAGTAGTTTCAATACCTACTATCACTAGCCTTTCAAGTTTCAAAAGACAAAATCATATAAAGTCCAGTCCATACAGATTATTACAGTAAAGAATTTTAATAAATCGAACTACTTACCTCACTTAACATTCCTTGAAGACAAAATATTCTTCTTTGATTACTCCCACAATAGCAGGCCATTTTTGTTCCAGTAAATGCAAATACGTGAACGTTTTTTTTTTTTTTGCCACTTGCAGAAAACCACCGTGGTAATCACGTTCCAATTAAATGAGTCAACGTCCAAAGTCCATAAAAAACCACAATAGTCAAAGAAGTTTAAGATGACATGATCAGATCACTTGACATAATGCATGGAGACCATAATAATTCATTATACGAAGCAAAAAAGAAAAGAATTTTTGGAGGATAATTCATCACAATATATCAAACCAATCTATTAGGGATTAAAGAGAATGTCATGTTAAGAGAGAAACTATGAGGAAGAGGCGAAAGATGTAATAGCAGCAGTTTCCTGCTGCAAAAGAAGGGCGTCGACGAACACGTCAAGATTCTCGCCCTGCATCATATCGTCTATGGAATGAGACGTCATTCCTACACGGTGATCGGTGACTCGGCCCTGAGGAAAGTTGTACGTTCGGATTCGTTCTGATCTGTCTCCACTGCCAACCTTCAAATAAACCGAAAAAAAAAAATTCGCTCTCGGGCATAATGCAATTCGCTCGAATAGTTTGTGTAAAGTATCGTTTAAAACCTGTTCTGCTCTGAGCCGCGAACGGCTTTCGTGGGCTTTGGTCCTTTCGAGCTCGAACAGTTTGGCGCACAGCACTTTGAGTGCCTTTGCTTTGTTCTAAAGAAGCAACATACAATTCATTCATCCAGCTTAAACATTACCATACCATCATCTCATGTACTGATGAGGTTAACTGCTTTTTTCCGTTCAATAAATTAGGGGGTCCCAACTTAAAGGTCTGCAATTTAAGGACATTTAACTTTCAAAATCGATTGAATTTAAGGACACAACGCATCAGAACCTATTTTATGTCCTTAAATTGCTCAGTTTTGAAAATTAGTTTCCTTAGATTGCAGAGTTAGTCTCTTTAAATTGCAAAGTTAGTGTCCTTAATTTACAACCGAGTAAGTTAGGTGTCCTGAAAGTGAAGCCCTAACTTACTGAACGAAAAAAAAGTAGTTAACCCTACACTAACGCCGTAAATTTTGTTAGTATCACCTGATGTTGGGAGCGTTCGTCTTGTATGGAAACCGTCAAGCCAGAGGGTACGTGAGTAATCCTTACGGCACTGTTGGTGGTGTTCGCATGCTGACCGCCTGAACCGCCCGACCTGTACGTGTCGATTTTTAGGTCTTCGTTCCTCAATTTCACATCGACCTGCAATAAATTCGAAAAAATCGATCCATGTGTTGAAATTTTTTTATCCAATGCAAACGATTTCAAGTCTTTTTGTCTTTCGAATTAGCACCTCATTTGCCTCGGGAAGAATAACGACGGACACGGCGCTGGTGTGAACTCGTCCAGCTTTCTCTGTTACTGGGACCCGCTGCAGAATATAAGCACTCATTACAAAAATTCTATGAAGAGCGACGAAATAAAAAAAATGGAATCACATATAAAAGAGCGAAAAAAGACAAAAACCTGCACTCTGTGAATTCCACTCTCGAATTTGAGCCTCCCATAAACATCTGCGCCAGAGATTGAGGCACAAGCTTCCTGAAATGAAACGTTTTCGATTGGGCAGTAAGGAAGTTTTTTAGATGTTCAAAGCCCATGATGGGAAAATGACGAATATAATAGAGCTGTGCATATCATAGCTGACCTTATAGCCTTTGAGTCCAGATTCTGCTACGTCTAGAACCTCAAACTTCCAACCTTTCTTAAACGAGTACTTCTCATACCTAATCAAATAATGATGACATAGTCAACGAAGAAAGATACACATAAAGACCTGAAAAACCAATCTGAATATATCTAGCAAACTGATATAGTTAGCATATACCAATGAATCCAAGGGTCAGAAATCAGAATTTTAAGGAAGGGTAATGGATAGATGGGCGTACATTTTGAATATGTCCATTGCAAACAGAGAAGCCTCTTCCCCTCCAGTTCCTAAGAAAAAGCATGAAAATTTCCGATCTCATTGAAAACACTAAATCAAACCAACACTTTTTAACTATATCTTCATGTCCTAGCATAGGCAACGAAGAACGAATTGAATTAATGGATGATGGTCACTGATATCTTACCAGCTCGAACTTCTAAGATACATCCTCGCTCATCTGCTTCATCCTTAGGTAACAGGGACTTGAGCAACGAATGACGAATCTGCTCCTCTTCTTCGATTGCCTGCTCTAGTTCTACAGAAGCCATTTCTCGCATGTCTCTATCGTCTTGGCTCTCATTGATGACTGTCTTTAGCCCACCAATCTCCTACGTAAACACCAACAGTTTCAACTAATCTTATCATCATCTAAGACATTATTCAAGAGGCAAGACAATCACCTTTTGTTTCTTCCTCAGCTGAGACACCACATCCATTGTACATTGGAGCTTCTTCAGCTCTTTGTTGGCAGTGGAATATTCTTCAGGCGTGGCATCGGACTGTCTTTTGAACTCATAGATGTGAATCACATAGGAAAATCTACGATACCATCACGCCAAGGGTAAGTACTCATGAGAAATAGAGTAGACTACCTTGTTGACAACGTTCTGAAGAACACTATGACGATTTTCGATGGCAGATAATTTCTGCTCCATCATGTTGATTAAATCGAGAGACAGTTGGAACTGAGACGACGGCGCAGTTTGAACGGAGTAGCGGCGCACCATCTGTTTGAATAAAAGCAGCTCGTATGAGGTTTGCAGAATACTTCTTCGTACGCCGACAGGAAATCCATGGATGCTTCTTCCGTACGATCGAGACATCGCATACCAATGGTTGAATCGGCTCAACAATACTCTCTTCCCCATTCTTCTTCTATCAATCAGAAATTCAGAAAAATGAAAGAGTAGGAGAATTACAGTGAAGTGATCGAATCTTCAAGCCTACCAAGCAATGGGGAAAACGAAATATTAGCTGAGAGCAGCTACGTTTCGATGACTTTAGCTCGGATTATCACGGCGACAGAGAGACCGGCGACGGCGGTGATTACCGATACCTTGGGCCTCAAAAGCTCTTTCCCAGTTACGCCGTCGCCGATGATACGTTATAATCGGGCCGTTCAATTTCGGCCCATTAACCCGGCCCGACCCACTAACAAATTAGGGGTTTCTAAGGAGCAGAGATATATATACACACAAAACGCCGCTCATCTTCTAACCCTAAGACAGCTTTGCAGAGATGCAGATCTTCGTGAAGACATTGACTGGGAAGACGATAACCCTAGAGGTCGAATCCTCGGACACAATCGACAATGTGAAGGCGAAGATTCAGGACAAGGAGGGAATTCCGCCGGACCAGCAGCGGCTGATCTTCGCCGGAAAGCAGCTCGAGGACGGCCGCACGCTCGCCGACTACAACATACAGAAGGAATCGACAGTCCACCTCGTGCTCCGCCTGCGCGGCGGCGCGAAGAAGCGAAAGAAGAAGACGTACACCAAGCCTAAGAAGATCAAGCACAAGAAGAAGAAGGTGAAGCTCGCCGTGCTTCAGTTCTACAAGGTCGACGATTCCGGGAAGGTGCAGCGGCTCAGGAAGGAGTGCCCCAACGCCGAGTGCGGCGCAGGTACGTTCATGGCGAACCACTTTGATAGGCACTACTGTGGGAAATGTGGGCTCACCTATGTCTACAACAAGGCTGGTGGGGATTGATTTGATCTTCCTTCTATCTTCTAGCTCAAAATATCCTCCTTTTTCAATGAACTGATTAGTAATAGTTGTCTTCATTGTGGGATGTTTAATTTTGAATTATTGTTGGACTCTTGGTTATATACTTCTTGATTATTGCAACATTGTGTTGTCTGCTTATTACCTTTGCACTGTGCAATTGGCTGATCTTGTTTAAAGAAGTCATGAATTCAGTTCTAAAACGCCTGTTGCATATGTTGTTCAAGTGTCCATTTTGATAACATTCTCAGGAGTTTACAAGGGATTCCTATAGAATCTTAATGAGGAAATCTTAAACTCTGAATTGCAAGTTGTTACCCTCGGGATTTATAGCTAACGGTAAAATAGGTTTAACTAGCGAGTAATCCGCGAGTAGTAGGGCGCGAAGGAATAGCAGTAATCGCGCGAAAGGGCGAGCCCGGGAAGGGACGGGATGCCCGAGCAATTCCCGCTTAGGGGTGGGTGGAGAACGAACTAGAATGACAAATCGGAAGAGCCACTCGGGACGCCTGAATAGATGTACGCCGAGTTACTCGAGGATGAGTTGCCCGAGAAGGGGATATGGAGCCATTTTGGGGGCCCAAGCAGGGCCAGAGATCTTTGGGTGAGGTAGGAGCCTGATCAGGGGTTAGTCCCGAGGAAAGAGCACAGGCCCGACCAGATACCCTCTATTTCGGAAAGTGAACGATGAAGAAAGAAAACCGAGAGAAAGAAGAGGGAGGGAGAACGTGGAATCGTGGAGGAAAACCACGTTCTCAGCGTGAGGTTCGCGAAAAAGGCGGACCAGGGTGGAGAACAGGTCAAGGCAGTAACGATGTGAGGTCAGTATAAATAACGACAGTTATCTCATTTTCCAGGTACGCTTTCGAAATACCAAAAACTGATCTACGAACCAAAATACCTATATTCACCCACTTTTCTGACTTAAGCATCGGAGGGGCTACGTCGGCGCCAACCCCGGCCCCCTTCTGACGTACTTTTTTGTTAAGTGTTGAGTGGTAGATTCGACAGAGACAAGGGACGAAACCGAGGAACTCGCGCCAGAGAAAATACGTGTGAGGAGTAGTTGCGCCAACCGTCGTTTTCAAGAAAGTCGTTTTACGCGGTCCACATCAATTGGCGCCGTCTGTGGGACGATATATCAGTAACATGGTGGACGCCGCAAACGACACCCAACCACCGCTGATGGAAGAGGTTCCAGTGACCGATTGGACGGAGGAGAATCATGAGGAGATACACAACGCTGATCAGACTGAACTTGGAAAATTGAGGGCGGGAGTAGAGATGCTGAGAGCGGAACGAGCGCGAAGAACTCGCGTGGAGTCGCCTCCACGACAGGAGACGGAAGAGGAAGAGGCGGAACGGTTGCGTCGCGAGGAAGAGCACGCGCGGGCCAAAGAACAAGAGAAAGAGACAGAAGAAAAGACGTTGAGGGCGGAGATCAACAACTTACGGGCCGAGAAGAAAAGAGCTCTGGAAGAAAGACAGATCGTGGAGTTGGAACGGATGTAGGAAGAGATTCAGAGGTTGAAGGAACTGGCCAATCCGCATATGCCCCTCCCGATTCAGCAAGGCTCCCCCTTCTCGGAGGAGGTCCTTCGCGCTCTTTACCGAACAATTTGCGGTTCCCGGAACCGTTATGACGGGTCGGGGCCTCCCGAGGATCATCTGGCCAGCTTTGATGGAAATGCCGCATTATATCAATTAGGAGACGCAATCAAGTGCCGAGTGTTCGCTACCACCTTCGCGAAGGGGGCCCAACAGTGGTTCACCATGCTACCCGCAGGGGAAATTCATAATTTTGCAGACTTCACTCGGGCCTTTCTGAGACAATTTTCTAGCGGCCGTAGAAGACCTTTCTCGGCTGTAAACTTGCTGAACATGAAACAAGGAGACCAGGAGAGTCTGCGAGACTACCTGAAGCGATTCAATCGGACTATGATGGAAGTCCCGACCGCCACCTCAGACTTGTTGATCGGGGCTTTCCACAATGGGCTGAAGGAAGGAGATCTGTATCGGTCGTTAGTAAAGAAATACCCGACTACTGTAGAAGAATTGGTAATCAGAGTGGAAAAGTGCATAAGGGTAGAGGAAGTACATAATTTCAAGAAAGGAGATAAGAAATGCGCCATCGGGACGGTGGATGTGGCTCGGGAGCCCGTTCACCCTCCGAACTCGAAGTAAGAAAATCCCAATACAGAAGTCAGAAGAAGCTTCAGGACTAACAATACTCGATGGAAGGTTGATAGGGTCAGGGCACTGGAGATATGTGAAGGACGCTACCCCCTCCGGAAGCCGATGGGGAGTAGGAATGGACCCCGAAACCCTGTGTCGAAATTGTACTGCGAATTCCATAGGGAATATGGTCATACAACAGAAGCCTGCCTGCATCTGAATGATGAACTCAAGAGGCTTGTAGGGGCCAATCCTGAGGCCCGAGCGGAATTGGTGATCGATGAGGGAATAAACACTCCGCGAAAATATTACCGAAGGAAATACGAGCAGAAAACGGGGAGGAACCACGCATATACGAAGGAGAAAACGCTGAATCGATATCAAAGGTCCCCTGACAGGAGGCGGACTGAACACTGAGCGGAGGCCAGACCCGACCAAGAAAGGGTGAACAATCGACGAACACCAGAACGTACACAGGCCCCAGCAGAGACAGACGTCCCACCGAGGATCAATATGATATCGGGGGACCAGCAATTGGGGACTCGAATAGAGCCAGGAAGGCGGAAGCGAGGAAACCGGAAAGCCTAGGGGTATAGGTGTCAAAGTGGCCCGTGGCCCGGCCCGCGGGCCGGCCCGCCCCGCCCCGCTAAAGTGGCGGGTTGGGCTGAGCTTTTTCAGGCCCGCGAGGAGGCGGGCCTAAGCGGGCCAGACCGCGCGGGCTGCGGGCTTGGCGGGGCGGGGCGGGCTAGCCCGCGGGCTGGCCCGCCATTATTGTAAATATATATAATATATTAAATAAATATATATTATATTGAAAATAAATACTAAATATAGAAAATAAAACTAAATTAATTAGATAATATAATTAATGTCATTAATTATGTATCATTAATATCATATTTATTCATTTTATTAATAATTAATATCATATTTATTCATAATTTATTAATAAATACCATAATTAAATAAAAATTATTACTAATTAAAATTTTAAATTAAAATAAAAATAGAAAAAAAAATTAGTAGGCGGGCGGGCCTGGCCCGCCAGGCCCGCGGCCCGCCGCGGGGCGGGGCGGTCCCCAGTTTTTTAGGCCCGCCAGATGGCGGGCCAGCCCGCCCCGCTCCGCCAAATTGACAGTACTACCTAGCGGTGACATCGGTGCAGAGACGCTCGGGACCTACTATATCCTTTGGACCCGAGGATTTCCATGGAGGAGACGATTCACATAAAGACACTTTAGTTGTCCGAGCTGAGATAGCCAATCATGATGTGGGAAGAGTGTTCGTCGACAATGGAAGCTCAGTGAACATCATTTTTAAAGAAACCATGGACCAGATGGAATTAGGAAGATATCGGATGGACTGTGGAAACGGCACTGTTCGGGTTCACGGGACACGCCATCGAGGCAGTGGGGTTGATCCAGCTGCCCTTGACCTTGGGATCAAGTGAACTAAAAAAGACCCGAATAACTCCCTTTTTGGTGGTAGATATGTCCTCGTCCTATAACGTTATATTGGGACGACCAGCACTAGTATACGGAAGTGAGGCCGTCCTGTCCGTGGAGATAGGACAGGAGAGCGCCCGAGTGATTAGGATATTCGGAGGAAAATGACTAACTCCGCGCCGACGAGCTAGATTTGATTGAGGATGGAAGATAGAAAGCCGCGCTCAAGATGGCAGCCTATCAAAGGAAAATCACTCGAGCCTATAATCGGAAGGTGTGCCTGAAAAGATTTAAAGAAGGAGAGCTTGTCATGAAAGAGCACAAAGGAGAGCGAGGGAAGTTGGACCCCAAATATGAAGGACCGTATAAGGTGGTCAAGAAGGCGGGAGAGGCCGCCTATTATTTAGAAGATTTGGAAGGAAAGAAGCTGGAAAGGCGGCATAATGCTCGGCATCTGAAGAAGTACTACCCGTGATGTAAATTTCGCACCCTATCCCCTACACCATACCTAAATTTCGCTTGCTTGATTAGTTAGTTTGCTCTTGCTCAAATATAAATTATTTGTTTTTGTTCCGAACATCGTGTTTCCTCTGAATGAAGTTATTTATTTGCGAAAGAATGCGATGTAATTGAATTAAGTCCTCAAGAGAGGCCCGATCGTTCGAGAGAGCGAAAAAGTCCTCAAGAGAGGCCCGAGAAGACTCTGATTGAATCAGGGATGATTAAGTCCTCACGAGGGCTCGATCACTCAAGAGAGTGAAATTGAATTAAGTCCTCAAGAGAGGCCCGATCGTTCGAGAGAGCGAAAAAGTCCTCAAGAGAGGCCCGAGAAGACTCTGATTGAATCAGGGATGATTAAGTCCTCACGAGAGGCTCGATCACTCAAGAGAGTGAAATTGAATTAAGTCCTCAAGAGAGGCCCGATCGTTCGAGAGAGCGAAAAGTCCTCAAGAGAGGCCCGAGAAGACTCTGATTGAATCAGGGATGATTAAGTCCTCACGAGAGGCTCGATCACTCAAGAGAGTGAAATTGAATTAAGTCCTCAAGAGAGGCCCGATCGTTCGAGAGAGCGAAAAAGTCCTCAAGAGAGGCCCGAGAAGACTCTGATTGAATCAGGGATGATTAAGTCCTCACGAGAGGCTCGATCACTCAAGAGAGTGAAATTGAATTAAGTCCTCAAGAGAGGCCCGATCGTTCGAGAAAGCGAAAAAGTCCTCAAGAGAGGCCCGAGAAGACTCTGATTGAATCAGGGATGATTAAGTCCTCATGAGAGGCTCGATCACTCAAGAGAGTGAAGTTGAATTAAATCCTCAAGAGAGGCCCGATTACTCAAAAGATTGAAACTGAATGCTCAGGGAGAGTAACAAATAAAAATTACGAAGTCTTAAAACTAACAAAGGAAAATAAAGATAAGTCTATCGAAAAGGGATTAGCCCATTCTATCTCGAGCGTAAGGAGTGCCCAGGTGTCGGATCCTTGAGGAAGCAAGGACCTCTTCGTCTGAAGGAGTTCTCCTGCGCCTTAACTCCGAGATGCCGCCCAGACATGGGGAAAAAGCGCGCCCTATGCGGCCGGAGAATCGACCCCGATTATTTCTCCCTCGAAGCCTCGAGCGGGTATCCTGATTTCAAGGACGGGATTCGGCCAGCAATTTCTTCAGCTCGGCGATTTGCCGATCTTTCTCGTGCAAGAAAGTGGTCAGTCGGGTGCAAGCATCCTCATAATACTGAATCATGGCGCGTTGTTGAGTGCAACGTCGAAGTCCCTCGCAAGAAAGTGAATAAGACTAATTAAAAAGAAAAAGGGGGGAAAAAGTTAGGAAAGAGGGACAGAAGATATGAAGGACGGAGATTGATATAACTAACCCGACTCTCGCTTAAAGCCCACCAATCCCAGAAACTGGAATCAGAAAATCTGGCCAAGCGCCGCTTCTCGTCGGATTCCAAGAAACTCTCCATAAACTGGCGAGAGGAAGTACCATCGGCCTCCAGAAGGAAACGAGGAGTTGGTCGGTACCTCCCGGGCGGGGGTTCCTTTCGGGAAGGAGGGTCCCCAATGACCTGGCCCTCCCTGCGCGGAAAGTCCGCCTCCGCATTTGAAGTAAAGCCCGTCGCTTCCTCCCAAAGGTCCCAAAGAGGGCGATTTGGAGGATTTAGATTCTGGGTGGGCGAATAGGGATTTATTCTAAGATAAGGGTGTGTTGCCCTCCTATCCATCAATAAACTGGACATTGAGTGAAAGAAACAAGGAGTAATCGTTTAGGGTAAGCAGTAAAAAGGAGGAAATAATTAAACCACGGAGAGGAAATGATAAAACCTGGAACAGATGGGTGGAACTCAATAAAACAAGAGCTTGAGAAAATACTATGGAATTTTGATTTAATGCTCGGAGGTTTTATAGGAAAACAACCCCAGGGATTTCGGGTTCTCAAACTAGAAGATTTAAATTGTGGGATATTGCAAGGGAAGGAGATTTAAGGACCGTTGGTCTGAAGGGTTAACTTTCAAAAAAGTTGGCGATTTACACGGTCTGCGAGACCTGGATGGGGGGTTTGAAGTTAAAGTTTTCGAATTAGGAAATACGCAAAGATCGGAGAATGATTCTCCAACTGATACCGAGAATTCAGGAGGAGATCAAGAAGGGCTCCCGAGCGTCATGTCTGAAGAGACACCGTATAAAGTTAACCTTGAGCTGGTCGGGAAAATCCGGAAGAGTACTGCAGGGGGTTATCCCGGGGTCATCGGGCGTCCCGGGTTTTTAGCTTGTAGACTTCGGAAATGCGTAAGAAATTTTGATCTCGCGAAAAGGGAATATGCTCGAGGATGTCGATAAGATGACATGATTAGGAAAACAAGCATGAATTACCCGATTACACTAATATAATATGGTCTGAAAATGAAAAACATATTAGAGTAGTCTGGACAAAAGAAAGACAGGAAGGGGTTCAAAATAAAACAAGCAGAAATTTTTAAGATGGAGCGGCCGATCCAGTCTGATCAAACTCCATCACTGTCTCTTCCACCTCAGCCGCTACCAACCCGGCCTGAGGTGCTGACTCCTCTCTTTCCATGGACTTGAATCTCTTCATGAACCTGCTCAGCTGCCTCCTGCTCGGCGATGGGCTCGGACACCTCGGCGGGCTGCTCGGGATTCTCGACGGGGGAGCGGATGGTCTCCTCAGTCTCCGCGCTCGAGGGCGTCGTTACAACATCCTCCTGGGTATTGCCCCTGGAGCCTCCTCGAGCTAGGGGGTCAGGCGGATACCCACCTGGAGGGCATTCTGCCAGAGCCCGATCGACGTTTAGCCAGTCGAGCTTCCATTTCTGACCTATGCCAGCCACTCGAACTTGATGAACGCATCCCCAAAAGCCATGATGGAAGTATTCGACGACCTGCCTCCCATATGTGGTCCGAGGTAAGTAGTCCCGAGCAAGGCTTTCTTCCAGCTCGTGGAGATTGTTCTCCGCCTCCTCTCGAGCATCCCTCTCCTTGAGCAGGTCCTTCCTCGCCTTTTTCGACTCCGCGCGAGCATCTCTCGATTGTTTCTTCAGTTCCGCCTCCTTCAACTGGACCTCCTCTTCGAGCCGAGCGACTTCCTCCTTTAGCTTGGCCTCGGATTGGGTGAGCTCGATGCAGTCTTCGTGCATAAAGAGCATCCTTTCCAAGGCCTCAACAGCACAAGCGAAGCCCTGACGGGTGAGAGAGAAGGAGGAATGAGGAAACAAAGGAGTATATGTTAAGAAACGAGAAGACAGAGGAAGAAAACCTCTACCTGGCCCATATGTTGGGCGAAGAGGGGAAAGAACTCCCGAGGCTGCAACTCTGAGAGATGAGAACGATTGGTCTCAGAGCGGAAACCTCGCATGTACTCCACAGATTGAGCCCCACGAGGGCGGTGGAAGTAGTCAGGCTGCTCGAGGGAGTCGGGGGGAGCGGGAGAACCCTCGCCCGCGCTTACGAACCCGAGAGCTGGCCCTGACCTTCTTGCTCGAAGGGTTGCTGGAGGTCGAGGGCGCCTTCCTCTTCGAGGTTGTCTTCGGGGAGCCCGAAGAACTAGTAGTGGCTTTACCCTTGCCCTTATTGAGGGCCCGAGTAACGGAGGCTGGAGGGGGTGCCTGAGAAGATTCCCCCTTTTTCATCTCCTCGGAGATCTTAAGCAAATCGGCGAGGTCCATACGTGAATCTGGAAGAAAAACTTGGTTAAAGATGAAAGCGGAAAATAAAATGAAGAGAAACTAAGAAGATATACCTAAGTCATCTACCACTAAGCCCTTCGAGCAGTAACCGAAATGGCAAAGAAGGTCATCCTTGACAAGCTCGGGAGCACTGAAACGCCGGCTCCCGAGGGCATCTTTGAATCTCTTAACCTCTGACTCGGGGACCGGGGTAAGAGGAGCAGATACAGATATGGCCTTGGGCCAGCTATTAATGGTGTGATTCTCGGGACTCCCCACGGGAGAACGAACAAAAAAGAATTTCCTCATCCACCCCTTGTGGGAGGAGGGGTTCCCGAGGAGGAATTCCTCAGGAGCCGAGGAAGAAAAGAAGAACTTGCCGTGTTCTTTCTGGCTTATTTTCAAGAAAGAAAGAAGAAGGGAGAGAGAGAAGGGAATCTGAAAATACTCGATGAGAATAGTCATGGAGAGTAGGAGGCTGTAAGAATTGGGAGTCAATTGGCTTGGGGAAATTTGGTAATGATTGCAAAGCTCGGCGATGAAAGGAGCTAGGGGGAGGCGGAGTCCCATGTCGAGCTGGCCAAGAAAGAAGGTATGAAAACCCTCGGGAGGTCCGCTGGCCACGTCTCGAGGGCCGGGGATCAACACCTCAAAATCGGGAGTTAGACCGGCCCGATCTATGATGACCGGAATATGAGACTCCCGAAGGGAGGAGATGTTCACATCGTGCCAGGGGAGCTTGACCCTCTCGCGAAAGCCCTGCATTTGGGAAGTCCAATCTGAGAGAGCTTGAAGGTATGTCTTCTTGCTCGGGTAGCCTACAATCTGAGGGGGGCGAAAAATGTCCAAGTCAGGGAAGTTACTCAGGACATCCAAGGCATTGAGAAACGAAGCGAAAAAAGAAGGAGAAGGGGGAGAGTCTGAGCGATTTATAGTTGAAAAAGAAATCGGTTGATTTGGGGAAGACGAGGTCGTAACACCGCTCATAGCAAGAGGAAGTGCAACCCTAGAGGAATCGACACACTAGGTGAAAATGGAAACGGGGAGAAAACAGAGAATATGGAGAACAAGAATGGGGAATTAGGGCTTCCCCCAGTACAAGCAATCGCTTAATCCAAAACTCGAAGATAAATCTAAAAACAGAGACGAAAGAAGACGAAGAGGCAGAGAAGAGAACTTACCAGTGTTGATGATGGAGTAGGCGATGAAGCCTCACGAACGGAACGCCGAAAAACGAAAGGAACCACCACGGTGACAGTGGGCGGAATTGCAGAGAGAGAAGGAAGAAAATGAGGAAAAGCAAATTATGCGAAATGGAAAAAGAAACCCTATTAGGAGAAGAGAGACGGAAAATAAAAGGAATGGGAAAAAGAAAGAAAAGAAAAGAGGGAAAAGGGAGATGAGACGTTAAGTCCCACGGCAAGTGACACGTGTCCATACCCATCCAATCAGGATTTAGGGGCGGCGGCCATTTTCCCGCCCAAAGGGACCAAGGACGTGGCTCAATGAAGGACTGCCAGAAGAGCAGAAAGTGCGTGGAGTACCCGACAAGAAGAGGGGACGTTGAGATGCCCGAGGAGATGATCGGGGGAAGCCGCATAACCTCACGATCAACTATTTTACCGATAGCTAACGTCCAAATACTCCTTACACTCTTTTTGGACTATTTTAGGGGGGGGACTATTGTTATCCTCGAAAACGGTAAAATAGGTTTAACTAGCGAGTAATCCGCGAGTAGTAGGGCGCGAAGGAATAGCAGTAATCGCGCGAAAGGGCGAGCCCGGGAAGGGACGGAACGCCCGAGCAATTCCCGCTTAGGGGAGGGTGGAGAACGAACTAGAATGACAAATCGGAAGAGCCACTCGGGACGCCTGAATAGATGTACGCCCAGTTACTCGAGGATGAGTCGCCCGAGAAGGGGATATGGAGCCATTTTGGGGGGCCAAGCAGGGCCAGAGATCTTTGGGTGAGGTAGGAGCCTGATCAGGGGTTAGTCCCGAGGAAAGAGCATAGGCCCGACCAGATACCCTCTAGTTCGGAAAGTGAACGATGAAGAAAGAAAACCGAGAGAAAGAAAAGGGAGGGAGAACGTGGGATCGTGGAGGAAAACCACGTTCTCAGCGTGAGGTTCGCGAAAAAGGCGGACCAGGGTGGAGAACAAGTCAAGGCAGTAACGATGTGAGGTCAGTATAAATAACGACAGTTATCTCATTTCCCAGGTACGCTTTCGAAATACCAAAAACTGATCTACGAACCAAAATACATCTATTCACCCACTTTTCTGACTTAAGCATCGGAGGGGCTACGCCGGCACCAACCCCGGCCCCCTTCTGACGTACTTTTTTGTTAAGTGTTGAGTGGTAGATTCGACAGAGACAAGGGACGAAACCGAGGAACTCGCGCCAGAGAAAATATGTGTGAGGAGTAGTTGCGCCAACCGTCGTTTTCAAGAAAGTCGTTTTACGCGGTCCACATCAATTTATTGTGAGTTTGGAAATGACCATATGTTAAAATATGAAACTTTTCGACATTCTTGCTCGAATCTTAAACATTATATGCATTTTTGGGCATTTTTGGACGCTTTGGTTATGGTTTTTGGCTGATCTCAAAGCCAAAACCGACGATTTTGAATTGTGAAAGTTAACCGTGAACCGTGCGAATATACCTCTCTACAATTTCAACTCTTTACTTCCTTCCAGGAAAGTCGTAGAAGTATTTAAAAGCCTTTATCACAGTGGACATTTAGTTCTTTATTGTAGTTGGGCAAGACATGGAATATTTTGCTTCTAATCTTATAATCAACTTAATTCCAGTATTTCATAATAAAACCTACCGACCAAAGGGTAGTCATGCTATTAAATCAAATGCTGAGCTTTCTTGATTTCTGTAAAGGTGGCCTCAGAAAAAGAAGAAATTAAATTGACATCTATGTCAGCTTAAACATCATCTTGTCTAAGGTTATATCTTGTCTAGGTACCAAACCCTATCCTCATGGCATTACTCTAAGTCTATGCAAAGTCAAGTAATGTCTTAAATTCCATCATTGTACCAAAAAAAAAAACATATATCATGCATACATTACCATATGCATACATATAAGTGAATCACACTTCTTGATTTCATATCTACATCCAATAACAATGGCTTCCTTCCTCGAAAACACCGCTCGAATCGCATTTCGAACCACCGCCACCGTTCTCCTCAGCCTTCATTTTCCTCTTTCTTTCCTAATCATCGCTCGAATTTCAGCCATTAACTACCTTATTTCCACCAACCATATTAACCGCCGTTCAATTTCTCCCCTATACGCACTACTCTTCTCATCCGAGCAACAAAGTCATCGCCCTTTAATCCCAATCCACTTCTTCGTCTTTCTCGTGAGCATATCTTCTCTATTACACTCCTTAACTTCTTCATCGAAGGCGAAAAAACCCTACCTTTCCATCGCATGGACGCTTCTTATCGCCCTCGAAGCCTCTGTGATGCTAGGGTTGGAAGGGACCGTTCGCTCGGGGATAATAGATAATTACAATTTTGCCCTTGGCCAAGAAAAAACGACCAGTGTACAAACGATGTTCTTATTTTTAGGGTTGCATGAGACTATGATGTTTTGGAGAAGAACCGTGGTGGGGCCCGTGGTGGACGATGCAGTCGGCGGTGGCGGTGGGTTTAATTTCCTCCTCCACGAAAACCGCCGGAGTTGGGCTGAGAGGGCGGCGGTGGGGCTGAGCTACGGTGGTTTGTGGTGGTGGCGGCTGAGGGCCGAGGTGGCTGTGCTGGCGGTTTTGCCGGCGAGGAAGGGAGAGGTGATGATTAGTGTTTTGGTTGAGGATTTTCTTGGGTGGATGGTTTATTACACTATGATTTGTGTTGGGATTGTTAGGGTGATTAAGTGTTTGTTGTTTTTAGTTGGAGTTTGGAGAAATAGAGATCGGTGTAATGATAATAAGCCAATAAACGATGATCAAGTTTGATGAATTCTTGATTTTTTTTTTCTCTTTTGGTTTTGCTTCCTTTTGTTTAATTTGGTTTAGGGTTCGTTTAATGTATTTTTTTCGTATGGTTTTGAAAGTTCTTCAATTCCGAAATTACGGTACTTTCAAAAGTATGTGAGGCAGTATATATATTAAACTCTGAAGTGCAAGTTATTGTGAGTTGGAAATGACAATGTGTTAACAATTGAAACTTTTTCTCGACATTCTTGCTCGAATATTAAGCGTTATATGCATTTTTGGGCATTTTTGGACGCTTTGGTTACAATGTTTTTGGCTGATCTCAAAGCCAAAACCGACGATTTTGAATTGTGAAAGTTAACCGTGAATCGTATGAATATACCTATCTACAATTTCAACTCTTTACTTCCTCCAAGGAAAGTCGTAGAAGTATTTAAAGGCCTTTATGACAGTGGACATTTAGTTCTTTATTGTAGTTGGGCATAACAATAAGACATGGACTATTTTGCTTCTTAATCTTATAATCAACTTAATTCCAGTATTTCATAGTAAAACCTGTTGTTTTTCTAGCTCAAGACCGATGGAAGAATTTGTGTGGAGAGCAAATATTTTTCTATTTTACTGATAACTTCTTCAGACACTCTCAATTGTCTCTTTTTTTTATATTACATGCACACAAGCTCACGTACACCTCTTTTCTCTTACACTCTTACCCTCAAACACATACATGCACTTATATATATAGTACATAAGAGATAAGATCTGATAAGATATATCTAGGATTTTCATATCATGCGTGCGATCTTTATTCGACTAATAAATCTTCATATTTGACTTGTAATATGTTTTGTAATGCTTAGTCTTCATTTTGCTTTCTATTTATGCGGCTCTTCTTGATTATTTTTTGTTTTTTTTTCTTTTGTTTTTTTTTAGCTTAGTCAACAAATTCCTCCCTTAAGCTCAAAGTCTTCGATCTTTCATCCCAAGCATCTGTTTAAAGTTCTCGAATATCCTTGTTGGTAATGACTTCGTGAAAATATCTGCCACCTGGTCCAAGCTCGCTACGTGGACCATCTTCACTTCTCCATTTTTTACGTGTTCCCTAATAAAATGAAAACGCGCATCAACGTGCTTGCTTCTCTCGTGATGAACTGGATTTTTCGCCAACTCGATCGCTGACTTATTGTCGACTCGAATTTCGGTTGGCTCGACTTGTTGCAGGTTCAACTCGAGCAACAAATTTCTCAGCCAGATAGCGTGACAGACACACCACGAAGCTGCCACATATTCCGCTTCGCAAGTTGATAGCATCACGATCGGTTGCTTTTTCGATAACCAGGTGAATGCCGTATTTTCAAGATAAAATACGTGGCCGCCAGTGCTTCTTCGATCATCGATATCTCCGCACCAATCGCTGTCAGAATATCCGACTAATTTGCAGTCGCTCGCCTTTGGATAAAATAGTCCGAGAGTTTGTGTTCCTCGGATGTATCGTAAAATCCTCTTGATCGCCTTTAGATGTGACTGCCTCGGATCTTCCATATAACGGCTAACGACTAAAACGCTGTAAGCGATATCGGGTCTCGTGCAGGTCAAGTATCGCAGACTGCCCACAAGACTTCGATAATCGGTCGCATTCACTCTTTGTCCTCCCTCAAACTTGGACAGTTTTGTTCCAAGTTCCATCGGTGTCGCTACCGGGTTGCTCTCCTCCATTTTATTTTTCTTTAATATAGCCTTCGCATACGCTTCTTGCGACACAAAAATTCCCGTGCTTCTTTGCTCGACTTCGAGACCGAGAAAATATTTCATCAGTCCCAAGTCCGTCATCTCGAATTCCTTCGTCATCGCCTTCTTGAAATCGTTGACTATTTTCTCACTGCTTCCCATGAAAATAAGGTCATCGACATAGAGAGCGACGATGATCATTTCCTTTCCTTCTCTTTTGATATAGAGGGCATGCTCGAACGGACATTGCTCGAACTTGTTCTTTTTGAAATATCCATCGATCCGGGTGTTCCATGCTCGTGGCGCTTGCTTTAGCCCGTAAAGCGCTGTTCTAATTTCAACACTTTGCCTTCTTTTCCTGATTTTGTATATCCCGGGGGCTGCTCCACGTAGACTTCTTCCTCGAGTTCCCCGTTTAGAAATGCGGATTTCACGTCCATCTGGTAGATTGGCCAGTTGAGTTGTGCAGCTTGAGCCAGGAGCAAACGGATTGTTTCCACTCATGCAACGGGAGCAAAAACTTCGTCGTAATCTATTCCCGCTTGTTGTCGATAGCACTTCACCACCAATCTCGCCTTGTAACGTTCAATTTTTCCTTGAGCATTCATCTTCTTCTTATAAACCCATTTGACTCCAATGGGTTTATGCCCGTTTGGCAACTCTACAAGTTTCCATGTGTCATTCTTTTCGATCGCCTTTATTTCCTCGTCCATCGTCATTTTCCATCTCTTGTCTCTTATGGCTTCTTCGAAACTAATTTGTTCCGAGTCAGCCAATAAGCAGACTAGTTGAACTTGTTCGGTTGATCTGTACAGGTCTTGTATGCTTCGCATCCTCGGCTGTCTTGGTTCATCCTCCTCGTCATTTTCTTGAGGCAAAATTGGAACAGGTATTGGTGCAACGATCAGTGGTTCTTCAGGCGTTGTGTTTTCTTCAATGTTCCAGCCCCACGAACTTTCTTCATCTATCCGAACATCGCGACTTATCATCACCTTTTTATTTTCAGGATCATAGAGCAGGTACGCCTTCGTCTTCTCATCATACCCAATAAACACGAGCTTTTTGCTTTTGTCGTCGAGCTTGGTTCTTCTCTGATCGGGCACATGTGCATACGCCACGCTTCCAAATATTTTGAAGTGCGCTACCGTCGGTTTTCGGCCAGTCCATGCTTCCTGTGGTGTTTGATTTTTTAGGCTGTGATGTGGACATCGGTTCTGAATATATATGGCATATCGAACCGCTTCAGCCCAGAATTCCTTTGGCATGTCTTTGCTCTTTAACATTGATCGAACCATGTCGAGAATTGTTCGATTCTTCCTTTCAGCTACGCCGTTCTGTTGTGGTGAATAAGGCGCGGTGAGGAACCTCCTGACGCCTTGTTCTTCGCAAAAATTAGCGAAAGCACCTGACATGTATTCGTCACCTCTGTCTGATCGGAGCGCCTTGATGTTTGAGCTTGTCGCCTTTTCGACCATAGCCAATTTTTTAAATGTCTCGAACGCTTCTGATTTTTCCTTTAGGAAATACACCCACGTCTTTCTTGAGTAGTCATCGATGAAAGTGATGAAGTATCTCCTTCCGCCGAATGATTTTGGTGTAATCGGCCCGCATATGTCTGTATGTGGTTTGCGCGCTCGATATTCTGCTTGCTTCTGGAACGTCGTCCTCGTATGTTTCCCGATTACGCAGCTTTCGCAAAACTTCTTTTTGCCTTCTATCATCGGCATTCCGTTGACCATGCCTCTTCTGGAGAGCTCCTTTAGGCCACCGTAATGCAAATGACCAAACCGCATATGCCACAAATGGTCTTTGTCCTCCACGTCAACTCGTAAACATTTTTCTTGAATCGCCTTCAGGTTGAGTTTGAACATTCGGTTCCTTTCCATCTCGACCTGCGCGATCATTCTTCCGTCTTTGTTTCTTAGTTGTAATGAGCGGTCCTTCATGAACACTGAGCATCCTTTTTCAAGCAACTGGCCCATGCTTAAGATATTCGTCTTCAAGTCGGGTACGAAATAAACGTCCTCGACCGACCCCTGCTTGCCATCATTTTAAGAGAAACAAATTTTCCCTCGGCCTTTGACTTCTATCTTCGATGCGTCTCCAAAGGACACGTGGCCGTCATCGATCTTCTTCAGATCCGTGAAAAGATGTTTATGCCCGCTCATATGATTGCTGGCACCGGTATCAAGATACCACACCATATCGTTGTATGGACTTGTATCCTCGAGCGCCATTAAGAGAACGCCCTCGTCTTTTGGCTCTTCTTGTGTGATTAGATTCGCATATTCGTCCACCTTCTTTTCGGACCAACAGTCTTTAGCGAAGTGTCCGAACTTCCCGCAGTTGTAGCATTCAACGCTCGATCGATTCGAGCGACCACCTCGTCCTTCAGCTCGACCTCGTCCTCTCCAATTTTGGTTGATCGTTTGTCGTTGTTCCGGATTGTATCCTCGTCCTCGACCTGAATTTTGGCCGAAACCTCGTCCTCGTTGACCTCATCCTCAACCTCGTCCGTGATGCGTATATAGCGCCTTGTCATCTTTCAACGATAACTTCGTCTGTAGAGCCTCGTCCAGCGATTCCTGCTTCTTCTTTTTCTTCCGTTGCTCGTGAGCTTCGAGCGAACCGGAGAGTTCATCAACCGTCATTTCTTCGAGATTTTTGGATTCCTCGATTGCACATACCACGTTCTCGTACTCGTCCGTCAGAGAACGGAGAATTTTCTCGACGACCCGGGCTTCCGTTAGAGCCTCACCGTTACTCTTCAACTGATTCGAGATGGTTTGTATTCTCGTTATATAATCGGATACGCCTTCGCCGTTCTTCATTCTCGTCATTTCGAATTCGCCACGAAGCGTTTGCAACCGTACTTGTTTTACTCGGTCGGTACCTTTGTACGCTGTCTCCAGTTTTTCCCATGCTTCCTTCGAATTTTTCGCGCCTGCTATCTTTTCGAGGCCGGGATCATCTAACGCTTGGTGGATGAGGTTGAGCACGGTGTTGTCTAGTCTGCGAATTCATCCGACGCCTTAGGTTGAGCCGCGTCGTCCATTTTTTTCGGTTCGGTGTACCCTTTCTCTACGATGTTCCAGACTCCTTGCGACCCGAGCAGTACCTTCATTCGGATAACCCAACTATCATAGTTGAGCTTTGTGAGGTGCGGGACGGGCATGCTAGCGTATGACATGGCTCTGATACCAATTTGTTGTTTTTCTAGCTCAAGACCGATGGAAGAATTTGTGTGGAGAGCAAATATTTTTCTATTTTACAGATAACTTCTTCAGACACTCTCAATTGTCTCTTTTTTTTTATATTACATGCACACAAGCTCACGTACACCTCTTTTCTCTACACTCTTACCCTCAAACACATACATGCACTTATATATATAGTACATAAGAGATAAGATCTGATAAGATATATCTAGGATTTTCATATCATGCGTGCGATCTTTATTCGACTAATAAATCTTCATATTTGACTTGTAATATGTTTTGTAATGCTTAGTCTTCATTTTGCTTTCTATTTATGCGGCTCTTCTTGATTATTTTTTGTTTTTTTTCTTTTGTTTTTTTTTTAGCTTAGTCAACAAAACCAGCTGACCAAAGGATAGTCATGCTATTAAATCAAATGCTGAGCTTTCTTGATTTCTGTAAAGGTGGCCTCAGAAAAAGAAGAAATTAAATTGACATCTATGTCAGCTTAAACATCATCTTGTCTAAGGTTATATCTTGTCTAGGTACCAAACCCTATCCTCATGGCATTACTCTATGCAAAGTCAAGTAATGTCTTAAATTCCATCATTGTACCAAAAACAAAAAAAAAACATATATCATGCATACATTACCATATGCATACATATAAGTGAATCACACTTCTTGATTTCATATCTACATCCAATAACAATGGCTTCCTTCCTCGAAAACACCGCTCGAATCGCATTTCGAAGCACCGCCACCGTTCTCCTCAGCCTTCGTTTTCCTCTCTCTTTCCTAATCATCCCTCGAATTTCAGCCATTAACTACCTTATTTCTACCAACCATATTAACAGCCGTTCGATTTCTCCCCTATACTCACTTCTCTTCTCATCCGAGCAACAAAGTCATCGCCCTTTCATCCCAATCCACTTCTTCGTCTTTCTCGTAAGCATATCTTCTCTATTACACTCCTTGTCTTCTTCATCGAAGGCGAAAAAACCCTACCTTTTCATCGCATGGACGCTTCTTATCGCCCTCGAAGCCTCGGTGATGCTAGGGTTGGAAGGGACCGTTCGCTCGGGGATAATGGGTAATTACAATTCTGCCCTTGGCCAAGAAAAAACGACCAGTGTACAAACGATGTTCTTATTTTTAGGGTTGCATGAGACTATGATGTTTTGGAGAAGAACCGTGGTGGGACCCGTGGTGGACGATGCAGTCGGCGGTGGCGGTGGGTTTAATTTCCTCCTCCAAGAAAACCGCCGGAGTTGGGCTGAGAGGGCGGCGGTGGGGCTGAGCTATGGTGGTTTGTGGTGGTGGCGGCTGAGGGCCGAGGTGGCTGTGCTGGCGGTTTTGCCGGCGAGGAAGGGAGAGGTGTTGGTTAGGGTTTTGGTTGAGGATTTTCTTGGGTGGATGGTTTATTACATTATGATTTGTGTTGGGATTGTTAGGGTGATTAAGTGTTTGTTGTTTTTAGTGGGAGTTTGGACAAATAGAGATCGGTGTAATGATAATAATAAGCCAATAATTGATGATCAAGTTTGATGAATTCCTGATTTTTTTTTCTCTTTTGGTTTTGCTTCCTTTTGTTTAATTTGTTTTAGGGTTCGTTTTATGTAAAAGTTTCTTTAATTTCGAAAATTAAGAAATATTTTGGAAGAATGTTGCATAATTCTTTCTTCGATGGGAATAAAAATAAGGAATTTGTTTCAAGAACATTTTTGGGTAAATTTATAGAAATTTAGATATTGTTCTTGACAAAACGATAGGGGTCATTTTTTTTTCTTTGCATGGGTTGATTGGTACTCATGCCCTCTATTTTGCTGAATTTGTACTCATAAAAATCTTCGGTATTAAGTTAAATTAACACAACTAAATTATTTTTATTTTATATGTTTTATTATCAGTAAGACAATTATATTATTTCTTTCTAGTCATGTGAAGTTTTAAAGATATATCTCTTAAATAAATTATAAAGGTCTACATAGGGTTTTCTATAAGAATTTATATTCCAAAATTTGTCCAATGACCAATACATTACTTTCTTTAGTCTCCCGTGTGCGTAAATATAACGCTGCACCTGCAAGAAAGTGATCTGTTGGGGTTTTACACATAAATACCCCTTTGTAAAAAAACTTATAATTTAGTACTCTGTCAGGATTTTTTTATATGTACGTACCTAACAGAATAAATTTTTTGCAGATAGGTACCCGATCCGCCGCAGGTACGCCATACAACACATTCGGGTACCCTACATCAACACATTTGGTACCAAATATAATAGAAAATGGTACGCCGTATTAGTACATTTAGGTACGCCCTATTTAAAACATAGTTACGCCATACGAACACATTTAGGTACCCTATATCAACATGTTATGGTACGCCACACACACAGAGGAAGGTACGACATGACTGAAGAAATTGGTAAAAATTAAATCGGTATCTATCTGTAAAATTTTCTGACATGTGTACCTATATGTAAAAAATTTATTCAATCAGGTATTTATGTGTAGATGTGCGCCAATTCATTTATAATATTTAATCTTCTTTTCATTATGTAATAAATCACTATTTATTTATTCAATTTCAATTCAACGACAACTTACACAGAAAAATATCAGCCTTTATTACAAAGTCTCAGACGGTGACGTGTGCTGGGCAAATCCCACGGAGTCATTCACTCAGTCACTCACTTTGATGTGTATATGTGTGTCGGCTCGTCCTAAAAATTCATTCCTTTCTCTCAACTAAGCTGATGGTATTCTCAAAGTCCAGCAGCAGCTCATCTTCTTCCAAATTGAGAGTTAAGTGCTCTGTTCATTAATCCTTTTTCCAATCATTTGGTCATAGATGATCGCTGCTTTTCGAATTTCGACGGCGATCGCACGACAATGTTCTTCGTCTTGGATATTTTTATGGGTTTTCCTTTTCGTTCTTGATTTGCTGGTGGGCAAGCTTTGGGTTGCTTTATTTACTGTCGTTGATTTGTTATTTCATTCTTCTGCTAAAAAAATTGGATTTTTATGGTGGATTTTTTTTTTCTGATATACGCGTTTTGTTTGTAATAGTATCCTCTCTCTGAACAGGGAAGTGATGCTTCCATGGCTGACTTGGCTAGAAAAATCGTGCAATTGAAGAAGAAGATTCAATCTGAGAGAGTTGCTTCAGTTGGGGTAAGGTTTGTGTGTTGTCTCAGTATCATCTCTGTAATAATAGCTTATCTGATCATTTGATTCTCGATTTTCTGGAATTTTTTGCAGGAAAAGATGGAGAGAAATAGACAGAGTGTTGAGTCATATGTTTCTAATATGGAAACATTGGCTTCAACGAGGGCTGTTAATTCGGAGACAAATTCGATGTCTTTAAGGATGCAAAATCCCGTCTGTAAAATGAAAGGCGTCGCTCAGACATCTTCTGATAATACGGAAAACGTCGAAGGCGATGAGATTGTGTTTTGCCCGACTGCCAAACTACCTTCGGTCGAGAAGATCCCACCGTACACCACTTGGATGTTTTTGGATAAGTAATGAGCTCTTAATTCTCGTTTTTCGAGGACATTTTTAATTAATGCTGCAATTTTAGGACAGTAAGTTTGAACAATTGAAGCGGTTTTGGGACAGTAAGTTTCAAAATTGAAGCAATCAAATTTCTTACGTATGCCCTCAGATTGCTTAAACTTAGAACTTACTGTCCTCAAATGGCAACATTTAGGGTGTCATCGAATTGTTTCAATTTTGAAAATTATCGCCCTAAAATTGCAACCATTTTAATTAGGTTTCCTTATAACGCCGTCACCGCTAATAGACAAGAAAGATAATTAAGCCTAATGATTTCGTGTTTGGAGCGATTAACATGAGAATCACGGAGGATGTAATAACATCTTTAAGGAGTTAAGGGTTCCATGATGTAATAACAGATTTCGTGCCTATCGTTATTCTATTACAGAAATCAGAGGATGGCCGAAGATCAATCAGTTGTGGGGAGGAGAAGAATATACTACGATCAACATGGAAGCGAAGCTCTTATATGTAGCGACAGCGAAGAAGAACCTGGAGAAATCGAAGGCGCTGACAAGCATGAATTTTCTGAAGGAGAAGATCGTATTCTGAGGTTGGTTCCTTTTCTCTATGCCTGTCTGAAAACCGAGCATTTAAGAGTGGTTGCATATCATCGTTTGTAAGAGATTATTACCTTATAGGTTGGCTTTAGAGGAGTGCAGCGAAATCAGCGATGAAGTTCTCGGCGTTCTTACTCAGTTTGTTCGAGCAACCCCTTCAGAAATCAAGGTAGTGGTTTCTACATTTCAGATCGTAAGAAAGATAAGAAAAACTGTAATAAAATTATTTCCCATGATATGCAGGAGCGCTGCAGCGTGCTTATGCTGAAAGATAGAGAGATCGAAAATGAAAAATCTGAGAAAGATAGTTTCTTGGATAAGAGCCTCAGTTCAGCTTTAGATTCGTTCGATAATCTGTTTTGTCGCCGTTGCCTTGTATGTAGTGGCTCCAATAATTCAATTTTACAATCGCATTTTTTTTTTGTATACTTATGAGAAACTTTCTTTTTCTTGTTAATAGGTATTCGATTGCCGACTGCATGGATGTTCGCAGAATATTGTCTATCCCGTGAGTGAGAATATCGTAAAATAGATCAAAATATTTTTACGGTTTTTCACCGATTTAGTTGCGCAGAGGGAGAAACAACCTTATGCATGCAGTTCAGACGAAGAACGCAAACCGTGCGGCAAACAGTGCTATCTTTTGGTATTTATTACAAACGACTGAACAGTATCCCAAAATTTATTACACCGAACCCTAGCACTGAATTTTCGTTAGTTTCGCCTTTTTCAGATGAATGGCTCGAAGGACTTTAAGGAAACTTCACTTGTTGCCTCTGACAAGGAGCAAGGTGATTTTTGGCGATTTTTGGCTACTTTTGCATCATTCATCGTTTATACATCTAATTAGAGTTCATATTTTATGATCGAAACAGATAAAAATCTTGAAAACAAAGAAGAAAACATAATTCCCGAGCCTAGCGTGTCGATATTAGACGTTGATACATCAGCATTGGTCGTCGAATCAAAAGAATCCATCGCAGAAACCGACGATCTACTACATAAAGTCGAAGATAGAGGTAAACGCATCGTTGATTCTGCTTTGATTGAAGAATGTAATAAAGATGGAGAATCCATTAATGCTCCCAAGAAACCGAGGGAGTGGAGAAATATGGAGAATGACTTGTACTTGAAAGGGCTCGAAATTTTCGGAAGAAATAGGTAACGATCGATCCACTCATATTTATTCACGTAAAAAACCCGAAAAAAAAAAGAAATTATAAAAAAAAATCTAAAATTTCGGTTTCGTATTCATCTTCTTCAGCTGTCTGATAGCCCGAAATCTGCTCGGCGATCTTCGAACTTGCAAGGAAGTTTTCAATTACATGTGCGGAGATAAAAAAGAGGCTAATATGAACAGATCTTCGGCAATTTCGAGCTCCTTTCACGACAACGATGGAAGAAAGGATTTAGCGCTTATGGTATTATTATTATTATTATTATTATTATTATTATTATTATTATTATTATTATAAAATGCGCTCTTTTTTGAGATGCATGTTCGGGTACGCTGTTGAATAAAAAATAAAATTAGGACGTAGATGCGCCCGAGAAGTCGAGGGTATGCCGTAAAAGGGGCCGAGCGCGAAAAGTGAAGTCCTCTTGGAAATCCGCGGGTCATCCTTCGCTATGGAGGAGAGTCGCCGACGGAAAAGACCCGTCGTGCAAACAATATAATCCTTGCGCGTGCGGATCTCAGTGCGGAAAGGACTGCTCTTGTCTGAAAAAAGGATTGTGTTGCGAGAAATATTGCGGGTTCGTTCCTCCTAACTCTGTGCAATTTGTTTTACCTTTCAGATAGGGCTCAATTACTTTTTTTGTCCATTAAGTTAGTTAGAGGGTGGCATTTGTAGGATATGACTTACGAGTTTGCAATTTAAGGATGATAACTTTCAAAATTGAAGCAATTTAAGGACACAAAGCGTCGGAAACCTATTTATTTCGTCAGAACTTCGATACGTGATTTGCACGTGACAACAATTGGGGATAAATGCGACGTGTCAATTCCAAAATTGGAGCAGTTTAAGGAGACAAATTAGGTTTTCCGACGCTTGTTATCTTTAAACTGCTTTGATTTTAGAAGCTTTAAAATGTTTCGAATTTAAAGTTGAAGCATTTTAACGACACAATTAGGTTAAGGTTAATGTCCTTATATTGCAACTCCCTAAGTTTGGTGTCCTGAAATGTTAACCCCCTAACTTACGAGATGAATAAAAAGTAGTCCATCTTTGAGAAAACCGTCAAAAGTTATGTTTAATTGGTGTAAGACGTGTAAGACAATCATACGTAGTTGATTAATTTTTCCAGGTGTTCAAAGAGCTGTAAGAACCGTTTTCGAGGATGTCATTGTGCTAAGAGCCAATGCAAGAGCCGCCAATGTCCTTGCTTCGCCGCCGGCCGGGAATGTGATCCTGACGTTTGCCGAAATTGTTGGGTTAGGTATATTTCCTCGTTTTTTTTTATATCAAAACTTAAATAACAAAAAAAAACCCCAAAAAAAAAAACAGTTCAATCAATAATCGGTAGTTCAATTTGCGCAGCTGCGGCGACGGATCGCTAGGCGAGCCGCCACGGCAAGGAGAAGGCCAATGTGGTAACATGAGACTCCTTCTCAGACAACAACAAAAGGTTACGGTTTGAAATATTTTTTTATTACGTCGTCTTTTTTTTTTTAAATATATATTAAATTTTCGAAGTACGATGTTGTTAGATCCTTCTAGCGAAGTCCGATGTCGCTGGATGGGGAGCGTTTCTTAAGGTATAGTACTGAAAATCATCGCACACTCTTCTTAAGAGTTCAGACCATTTTACGCTATACGTTATGCCATGTAATAATCTCGTAAAATTGCAGAACTCGGTCAATAAAAACGATTACCTCGGAGAATATACGGGAGAGTTGATATCTCATAGGGAGGCTGATAAGCGAGGAAAGATTTACGACAGAGCAAACTCTTCCTTCCTCTTCGACTTAAACGATCAGGCGAGTGAATTAATTCATTACTTACCTTCTTCTTCGCTCTTTTTTCTTATCACTGTAAGAAAAAAAAATGCGTTCTTTGGTCTCCTCAGTATGTGCTCGACGCCTACCGCAAAGGAGACAAGTTGAAGTTCGCCAATCACTCGTCAAATCCCAACTGCTACGCAAAGGCATCGATCGAATTGCGCCTTATTTTTTTCTCTTCGCTCTCTTTTATCGTTCGTCGGCTTCTTAGGTGACATTATCTGCGTTTTCAGGTTATGTTAGTTGCCGGCGACCACCGTGTTGGTATATTTGCAAATGAGCGCATTGAGGCCGGCGAAGAGCTCTTTTACGACTATCGCTACGGGCCCGACCAAGCGCCCGCTTGGGCCCGAAAGCCCGAGGGTTCAAAGAGGGATGATTCAGCCGCTCCTCATCAGGGCCGGGCCAAGAAGCACCAATCGGGCTGAAGAGAGCTTTATATATATATATATATATATATATATATATATATATATATATATATATATATATATGTAATGTACATAGAATTGTCTGTGTGATGTGTTTCTTACGACTATCGAATTTGTAAGTTTTCGTCCGACCGATCGAAACTGCAGTAACTTTGTTTTGATATCGATCCCTCGAGACGAAAGGAATAGCAGTACGAAACTCACCTGTTATCAGTGGGCTCAACTCAATGCTATCCTTTTGTTAGAAGCCATTTTTGTCTCATCCACCCCAAAACGAATTTGAGGTTTCCACATATTTCACTTTCGCTGTATAAGTCAACCATCGACAAATCGAGACTGTTTCTGCAATCAAGCTCAAGGTATGCTCGCCTAAATACATCCTAAGTAACAACTAGATATATAGGACGGAAGTTATTTCTTTATGATTTTAATATTTTCGTAGGTGAAATTATAATTTTACGGACTTTGCAGTTACGTGAAGAGAAGAGCAAGGACGAATCTAAATGCTATTTTGTTCTGAATGCACTGGCAAAATCTCACACACAGCTAAGGCAAAATCTCACACACAGCTAACTTTCTAACATGACGAAAATATGCTATAATGCGAAACATCGGCTCATTACCTGAAAATAAGTTTGAGTCTTTATCACGTCGAAACTGACTGACCCTGCAATATATATTAATTATTACATGTTGAAGTCGAATTTCAAGTATGATTAAAAAAAAAACACACATTGTTCTGCAAAAGCCTTAACCTTGTCAAGTTCTTGAAGATAAATTAGCTCAACTTCAGAGCTATACCAAGTTTGAAAACGTCGTCGAAGACGACCGCATTATTACCGACCAGTAACAAGTTTTTCACTGCGTATAGAGCCTGTGTATGAAAGAGAACATAAGAAACAGAATTTCCAGTTTTGAAACAGAATAAAAACGTATTTGCGGTGATGAGAAACTTTTGGATAAAAAGATTGATGTATGTATTTCAGCCCAAAAAGCTGAAGACGTGCTATATGTTTATCAACAATTTTGAGAAATTATGCACTTTCCCGGCCTACGCCGTGCTTGTAGCAAATATCAGCGTAAAATCTCTCCTATTGTAAATTAAATCTCCAACCTTTTCCTGGAGATCAAGGTCTGTAGATGACAAGAGATCGACAACCGATTTCAACAACAGATGACTGCTGAAGAAGGGCAATTCCTCGTTCCTTCTGTTTTCCAGTTGTGCCTCAATAAGATCAGCCAACAAAAATACAGACTTCCGCCGTAGTCTGACATCGATACTTGAGTTACTCAAAACGTTCTGCGAGAAAATAGTACAAGTAAGAATTTCAACTCTAAGACAAATGGGGCTAGGGAAATCATCGTCATAGGAAAGTTACCTGTAGCATAAAGTCTCCACCTTCTTTGTAGAACAAATCCTGCCCATAGAGATTGTTTCTAATCAAGGCTGAAATGGCATACAAGGATTTTGTGGCCTCTTCGATAAACTCAGAGTGTGACATCTCTATTAGCCTTGGCAGGGTTCCCAAGTCCAGAATCTGACAGTGTAATTATCAGTGTTATCAATGGCGGATGGCGGGTCATGGCGGAAAGCCAAAAAACCGCCATGTACCTATGGCGGATGGCGTGGCGGAAAATGGCGGAAGCCATGGCGGATCCAAAAATACATATATATTTTATATATCCCGACATAATATATACTATATTTGATGTTTATAAACTAAAAAGTCCCAAAACACTATAATTCATTTCAATATATCTATACGGAACTATCAATAACTATTCAATAAGATCAAGATTACTGCCAGTATTAAAGCCAAAAGTACAAAACAAACAAGTCAATCAAATAAATTATAAAAACTCAAATACAAATCAACTGTTTAATCTCATGTTTTATTTGACCCAGTATAATCATTTGAAAAAACTCAAATATCTATAGTGGAATCGAAGTTTAATTGGAAGAACTGATGTAATTTCTAATTTAATTGGAAGATGGACTGGTGCAATTTATACTGTAAGACTAAAGAAAGAAAATAAAAAGGAAATAAACTCATCACAGATGTATGAGGTTCACCGGCAAGAGGGTTGCCGCCGGGACTGCCGCCGGTGGTCGGAGGGCGCCGCTGAGGAGGAGGGACGCCGGAGGGCCGCCGGTGGAAAGGGCGGCCGCCGGTGGGAGGTGATTAGGGTTTTGTTAGGTTATTATTTTTTAATTACCTTCTATAAAATTGGGCTAATATAACTAATTTATAAGCCCAAAACAGTTTAAAAGCCCAAAAACAGTTTAAAAAGCCCAAAAAAATACCAAAAATGACTTAAAAACACCAAAAGAAACCCTAAAAACGCCATCTTCAAGTGGCGGCCGCCACAGCCGCCACTCCGCCATGGTCATTGCGGCCGCCATAGCGCCGCCATGGGAATCCGCCAGAGGCGGCCTTGGGCATGGCGGATTTGCAAAATCCCGCCACGCCATTCCGCCATGGCGCCGCCATTGCGGAAATTTAACAACACTGGTAATTATATATTATGATATCTTGAGGAAGAGATATCATCAAATATCGGGAAAAAAAAAGCATGTGATATACGCGACATTATTCAATTCCCACATTGGCTTACATATCAGCTACACACCTGTTTCTGAACAACATGATTATTTTGACTAGCTTTGCCGAGAACCCACTTTCTTCGTTTGCAGCTTTAAGTTCCCTAATTACAGCAGCAAGTCCACCGAGCTTGTGCAGATCTGACAAAAAATGTTATTTTCTGAGCTCTTTAAAGGCACAAAAATGAGAACAAGAGACTCGTTACAGGAACAAATTACAATAGATGTGTCTACAATTTACAATCTTACACAGGTAATAAATTAGCAGTAGCTGTGGAACGGACTCTTGACTCTTGAGTACACTATGTACAATCTTAGAAGCGGTGAGAAAAGCCATAAATTACTCGGCTAGTGCCAATTAAGTGGTCCTCAGTTTGAGATGATCAAGTCCTTCGTTTCTTTAGACCAGATGGCAAACTAACAGTACCACACTCTCTAAGACACAATTTATCAACTTTACGACTTTCTTGATGGATGACTATCTCATACCGATAGCTTTTGCAAAGGCAACACATACAAAAACTTGACTGTATACGAAAGGGTTTCTATACATACCATTCGCATTGTCTATTTTGGCTCAACGAGAATTAAGAGCTCGTTAAGTGCACGATGACAATCCTCCACAGAGAGAGATAAGTTGTTCAAATCATTTATAGCAACTATCATTAATTCAGCGTCCGATGGCATCTTTAATTTCTCCATGAGTTCCTGATCCAGCCAAAAAAAAAAAAAAAAGAAACATACGTGGTAAATCCAGCCAAAAAAAGAAACGATAAAGCTCAAAACAGCTCATAACAGAATTCTTACATCCTACCATATAAAATCAGACATGAAAAATGACTTCATTCCACGACAATGGAAAATAAACTCAATAATTCAGATCCTTTCTATCGACAGACTACGAACTTTACCTTCAGTTCCATTTGACGCTGCTTCAAATCCTCAGGGGACAGTTTCTGGACATTAGACACAGTTTTCTTCAACTTTTCTGGATCTGAATGACCTGCGTCAACCTCAAACAGAAACAGAAAAAACATATGAATGAGTTAGAGAAAGAAATAGCTCCAGTTATTCACCATATACAACACTTGAAGGAATCGCTTCTGAAAGACCAAATTAGTACAGCAAACGAAGAATAATCAGTCGCTGGAGAAACATTATCAACAGATTCAATGATATGATAGGTAACACGTACCTATAGCCCACTGCAACATTTCCCTCGAGTGATGAAAATCCACCATCCAACTGACGGCGCTCATCTTCGGCCGTGGCTCGAGCGCCGTCTGATTCTGGAACGTTCCACGCCAGTAATTCTTCTTCGTCGTCGGCGGTGGACCAAATCGCACCCAACGTTCCACGCCTATAATCGTCACGACCAACACAAAACTCACCACCGCTAACTTCATCGCTTACGTTCTCGGAACTACGCAGTTGGATTGAAAAGCCTTTCCCTTTTATTCGTCCTTCCAATTGGGAAGAGGAAGGACTCAATGTTATCAAACCAGTCTTTTGTGGGCTTATTGAACTATTTGAAAAACTTTAGGATCCAATTGAAACATTAGCTCTAAAACATGCAGCAGTTTAGTGGTATATAATAAAACTTCACCGGCCTAATAGTCTGCTTATGGCCCTAACTAAAATTCAGCAACTTTGACTCTATAGTCAAAATTTCATTGATTCTAATATCTAGGTTAGGCCTGGGAAAAAATACCGAAATACCGAAATACCGTTCTTATCGTATCGAAAATATCGAAAATTTTGTTATACCGAAGTTTTTGGTAAGGTATGATACCGTACCGAAAATTTTCGGTACGGTAATGGTATGAAAGTTTTTAAAATTATGTATACCGATTATACCGAATACCGACAATTATATATATATATATATATATTATTCAAAAAATATAAAATGAAAAATTAAGGATCTTCATAAACTTATTTAGCCCATAAATTATTAACTTATACACAACTTTCTAGATTAGGCCCACAATATTTTACTTATGTAACTCAAGTAACGTTTAATTTTTGTCTTTTTAATGTTTTTTTTTCAGGATTTTGAAAGTGTGAAGATGCAGTGTAATTACTTTTTGTTAATCTTCACTAATTTTTTAAATATAGCTGCTTCGTTCTAATTAATCTGTATATAAAGTTGTATTTTGTGGTTATGTAAAGTTTTTTGTCTTACTAAGGATACTGGTTAAAATATGTAAATTATTTAAAGTTAAAAAATTTTTTTATTTTGAAAAATTTGATATTAATAATCTATCTTATTGGGGGCCTAAGGAGTTTGAATTGATTAAAAATTCCAAAACAACGAATTAACGAGTTACGAGACATGCATGGTAAAAAATCCTCCGTGTGAATGGTATAGGAGGTATGATACCGATACCATACCGAAATTTAGGTATGATACCGTATCGAAATTTAAGGTATACCGAAATTTTGGTATGGTATTGGTATGATTTTTTTGGATACCGAAATTTCGGTATGGTATACGGTATCACAGTTTTGGTACGGTATACCGTAACGAACCACCCCTAATCTAGGTTTGACCATAAATTCATTTTCTTACCAGTAACACATTATGACACTAACTACCTCTGACTATCTTAAAATCAGAAGTACTCCAAGATTTCTTTGACTGGAGGAGTTATTCACGTCATAGCCTTATTTTCATACATCCAAGATTTCACCTTTATTGGGCAGCCCCCATTCATTGAAGAAGTGAATAACATAAGCATGACTATAAAATTATTGGCAACATTTTCCTTTTTCCTTTTTCCTTTCTACACTCCCTTTCTACATTAAATCAAGGTTAAATTGCATATAACCTACTCGTGGTTTAAAAAATAAGCACCAAAACCCCTATAGTTTTAAAATAGCTTAAAATACACTCGTACTTTATTTAATTCCGCACACGTTCCCCTACGGTCAAAATAAAGTCAAACGGTCAGACAAAAGTAAAAATCCCCGTTTTACCCATCTGAGATCTGGAGCTGTAGGGGACCTACAGTTCCATAACGAAGGAAGAAACTATTCTTCTTGTTCAATAATTCCCGTTATTTGACCGCAGATGCAAACCCTCATTTTCCAGATCAGAAAATCGTATTCACCAACAACTAAGTCTGTTATTCGATTAAAAACCCACATAATATATGCAAATTACAGTGCAAGGGTTCTAACCTAGTTCTAAAAGTATCTTAAAAATACAAAGCATGAAGAAGTCGCGTCATCAGTGTGCAAGGCTGTGAAGGAGCGACGAGGAGCAATGTTACTGGTTTTGTGCGGCTGCGAGCGAGCAGCGGGAGAGGAATGTTTCTGGTGTTCAGGCCCCACCACGTGGCGAAGTAAATACCGATCTTGACCCTCTTCGACGCCTCAGAACTCAGCTCCGCCGAATTTTCGGAGCGATCGGCGGCTTCGTTGGCCTTACAAGTGACCGGCGATCGCAGCACTTTTTCAGCTCGGTTGTGAAAAGGGCTCAAACTCTGATTTCTCATTTGCGAAAACCTCGATTTTCGAGACGTGTAGGGGCTTACAGAAAGAAAGAACAGAGGTGTCGAGGGTCTTTCTTGAACGTGGGAGTGAGGAAAATTGATCGATTCTCCTCCACCATGGATGAATCTCCTCCTTCTGAAGAAACCCAGCGTCGTTCAGGGAAAAAGGTTGCTGCTTTAGAGAATATGAGATCATGGTGGGCTAAATCACATAAACTCTCCCAGGTGGGCTTTCGGTTTTGGTAAAAGGGTTTCAAAATTTCAACTCTCCGAGATGCCACAGATCTAGTTGGGTACGGCTGCTCGAGAGGCATCCTCGCTGGTCAATATTATTTTTTGGTGGTTCTATGCGGTCAAATGTAATTTTCGTTTGTGCTATTTGTGAACTTGGATTTCTGCTATTTGATGAATTTCAATTTTACTGTTACTACAATTTTCTTCGGCTATTTCTATTAGACATCGATAACCTATGTAAGATCTAAGGGAGGAAGAAGATGACTTGAGGGTAGTTTAGTCATTTTATTTCAAAAAATATGGTCAAATCATATCTTCGTCGCAATTACCGCGCGTGCGGTGCAAACTCGGGCAGAAAGTACTGACCGGGGGATATGGTGCTAAGTTTTCAAAACCATAAGTATGTTTCACGTAATAAAAAAACCATGAGGTAGTAGCTTGCGTTGTAGTAAAACCACGTGTGAGTATTGTGGAATTTACCCTTAAATCAATGCTGAATTTCCTGGGCGGGAAAGCGAATTCAATTAATAAATAAGATATCACGACTGTAGTCAAAGCAAAGAAACACATCCACTTTCCCAGCAAAAAAATTCAATCTTTTCATCACCATTTGACCACATTTACGAAATCCCATCAGTGTAATGTTATATTAAAATTACATGTAATATTATTCTCATGTAATCATAATCCTTGCCCAAATCTTCATTTCTCATATTACACTTGATCTCACCTTCATCATCATCATCATCGTACAAAAACCCAATAATCATCCTATTTTCTCACAGAAAAGATGAGAGTAAGCTGCAAAGTACCATTACCTCGTTTCTTCAGAATCTCATGCGGAGAAGAATCCCAAGCCAAGAACAGCCGCGAGAAAGTAAAGCTGATAAAATCCAACGGAGATGTAGACTTCTACGACCGACCCATCAAAGCGATGGAGCTGATGAAGCAATTTCCCAAACACACGGTGTACAGAAAAGATGAGAGTAAGCTGCAAAGTACCATTACCTCGTTTCTTCAGAATCTCATGCGGAGAAGATCCCAAGCCAAGAACAGCCGCGAGAAAGTAAAGCTGATAAAATCCAACGGAGATGTAGACTTCTACGACCGACCCATCAAAGCGATGGAGCTGATGAAGCAATTTCCCAAACACACGGTGTGCAGATCAGACAGCTTCTACATAGGCCAGAAAACTCCATTTCATTCTATAAAAGACAAGCTCAAGCCAGGGAACTACTACTTCCTCCTGCCCAATCACTTCTTTCAATCGGCCCCTGTTGTTTGCTACTCTGAACAGATCGAGGACGGCCCTTTTCGGAAATAAATCGCCTTTCGAGGTGGTGAGGACTTCTTCGGGGAGTGTAAGGATCAAGGTGTGTGAGGAGATGATAGTTAGACACCATCAAGAATTCATGTTCGGAGAAAATGGTGGAAGGGTGTTTGACAACCCTCATTTGAGGAGGGAGTATGAGATTCTTGTCGGGAAGAGAAGGCGATGGAAGCTTGATACTATTAAGGAGGAGAAGACGAAGAAGAAAAAAGAACGAGAAAGCAACGATAAGAAGCAAGTAAAATGAAACAGAACATTAGATCACAAATAGTAGGAAACGTAATAGAAGATGAGCTCATTATTGGGATTTGATTACCTTCTTTTTCGCCTTTATGCCATTTCTTACAACTGTCGTGTGTGGTCCGTTTGCATACTATTTCCACGCCAATGGTGACCAAGCAATGTCCTCTCCTCTCCACGACCATCGAATTCAAACAGATTATCAATCAGATCAAATATACTCGGGCAGATATTTTTTGAACTTCTGAAGGAGAAGATGAGTTTGAGGGTCTCCGTTATGACGATCAATCAACATTGAAAGCGTAGAGGAATGAACTGAAAATCTATCAACACTCATTTTCTCTAAAAACAAATTAACCTCGTCATATTCCTTCCTTACAAGAAGACCCCGTAAGAAGACGTTGTAAGTCAAATCATCAGGTGAGCAATTGTCATGCTCCTCCATTTTCTTTAGCAACTCTTTCGCATCATTCACAAATCCCTCCCTACAAAGCGCCCCAACAAGAATTGTGTACGTACGAACATCGGGTTTCAAACCCTTTGAAGGAAGTGTCTCGAAGACATCTCTTGCAACGTCCAACTTTCCATTCTTGCACAATCCATCCAAGACTATAGTATATGTACTGATTATGGTTACATCACCTTTCTCTTCCAATGTGGAGAAAAGCGACAATGCTTGCTCCACGTGCTTCGTCTTAAACAACTCGGCCAAAATTACATTCGACGTAATTACATTAGGTGCCAATTTCCTGCACCTCATTTCTTCGAAAAGTTTCAAACCATCATCGTACCTACGCTCACGAAATAATCCATGTAACATGGTAGTATAAGAAACGACCGTGTGCTCCAACCCCTTAAGTGGAATTTCATGGAAAAAATGCCAAGCTTCATCTATATTCCCCTTTTTACAATACCCATTCATCAAAATATTAAAGGTGACCTCAGAAGGTTCAAGCCCTGAATCGAGTGCAGAATAAAATGCTTGCCTTGCTTTATGCATCTCTCCTCGCAAACAATATCCATCAATCAAAGAACTGTACGTGATGATGTTGGGATTGATATTCTTCTTTGACATTACGTCCATGACAGCTTCAGCCTCTTTCACCATACCTTCCTTGCAAAATGAATCCACCAATATGGTATAAGTAAAAACATCAGGAGCAATCTTAAAAGCCTCCATCTCATTTAATAATTTTTCCGCTTCTTTCCATCTACCGAATGTGCATAAGCCTTTAACTATTGGAGAATATGTCACGACATCTGGCCAAATGCCCTTGTCAGACATATGTGATAGGAGACGAAGAGCATCATCGACCATTCTATCTTTGCATAAGCTATCAACTATTGTGTTATAGCATTTCACATTAAGTTCCCAACTCGTTTTCTCCAATAGCTTAAGCATCTCAAGAGCTGTGAGAGTATTCCCAGCTTTACAAAGCCCGTCAAGCACAGTGAGCAGCATAACTTCATCAGGTTCGCATATTTTTTCCGTCAACAACTTTTTAAAAAGATGTTCTGCCTCAGAAACCTTATCTTGTAAGAAGAGACCTCTTAGGAGAGTGTTAAACGTGCATGCATCGGGTCTGCAACCAAGCTTGAAAAGGATGCCTAAAACAGAAAACCCATAAGCGACTTTACGCAATAGACATAAGCAGTTCATCGCAATATTTAAATGGTACACATTGACAGGAATGCCTAAGCCACGCATTTCATCGAACATATAGAGGGCGTCAGAGTAGCGTTTCATCTTCACCACAATGCTCATTATTTTCGAGAAGTCCTTGACAGACGGCGTAGGTCTCATGAACAACATGTGATCAAACAAGGCTATAGCATCTTCGATCTTTCTTGTTCTACTAAAATCTAACCTGGGTTTATCTGAAATTGTTCCGAACAGGCGAGTGGACTCGTGAAAAGATGAGCAAGATCGAGAAAAATGAGGAGCATCAGTATGTGACGAGTGAGAAGAAAACCGATGAATATCACAGATGGTCAAAAATCTCGTGCAAACCATTGCAAGCTGTTGTATCTTTTGCGAACGAGAGACGACACTCTTCATTGCGAAAGCGTCCGTTTTCCACTCGTGTATATAACTTTCAAAAAATAATACCTTTTTCTTTACCTTTAACTATATGAGAAGGCGAGAAACTTAGGGGTGTTCGGTACGGTATACCATACCAAAACTATGATACCGTATACCGTATCGAAATTTCGGTATCGAAAATAATCATACCAATATCATACCAAAATTTCGGTATACCTTTAATTTCGATACGGTATCATACCAAAATTTCGGTATGGTATCGGTATCATACCTTCTATACCATTCACAGAGGGTTTTTTACCATGCGTGTCTCGTAACTCGTAAAATTTGTTGCTTTCGAATTTTTAGTCAATTCAAACTCCTTATGCTCCAATAAGATGGATTATTAATACCGAATTTTCCAAAATAAAAAAATTATTATTTCACAAAATAACCTTAAAAAATTTATAGTATATTTTAGTCAGTCTCCTTAGTAAGACAAAGAACTTTACATAACCACAAAGTTGGGTTAGTTAATAATCTATGGGCTAAATAAATTTATGAAGATCCTTATAATATTTTTATCCATTTTATATTTTTTGAAATAATATAATATATCTAGGTGTGTATATTTATATATATATATAATATTAAAAATTTTTGTTTTGGTATTTCGGTATAATCGGTATACCTAATTTTTAAAATTTTCATACCTTTACCGTACCGAAAATTTTCGGTACGGTATCATACCTTACCAAAAACTTCGGTATACCAAAATTTTCGATATTTTTGGTACGTTACGATACGATAAGGACGGTATATCGATATTTCGGTATATCTCCCCAGCCCTAGATAAACTGTTCCATTTTTTTATTTTTCAACCATTTAATTTATCAATGAATTAGTGAAATCTCGCTTCACTTCTACTTTCCACTCCAGCATATCCATATTTAATTATATTTCTATTGCTGTTTTTGTACGAAAGACATTTTCAACTTGTTTTGAAAAATGTGGGAACATCTCATAGCCAAGGTTTTGAAGACCGGACCGGCCGGTTCGGACCGAAAAACCGTGAACCGGCCGAAAATCCGGTCCGGTCCCGGTCTGGTTTTCATTTTTAAAAAAAAATAGAAAAACAATTAGATTATGAATAATTTGGTCAAAAAGAACAAAATTAATGAAAACATGTGTTGGTCTGTTCGTCTAGGCGTAAAAAATCATCTTATGCGCCTGGTTCGAATTGACCACGAATTGACAGTTTTAATATTTTACAACGTATGCACAAATAATTTTTAAGGACCAACACAATTTACTTTATTCAATTTTATCCTTTAATTTTATAAAATTATAATTTGGAAAAAGTTCACAAAACATATGTATATTTTCTATGTTATTCGATTGATTCATTTATAAAATTAAATATTTATTATCTTAAGATACCGGTTTTACTCCGGTTTGATACCGGTTAAACCACTAAACCTTAAACCACTAAAATTTCCGGTCTGGTTCGAAAACCCGGTTTCAGAACCTTGCTCATAGCAATACAATATATTTTGTTTAATTGTACCAAGTGATTTTGTATCAAGTCCAACTAATGTCCTTCCTTCGGACGCTATACATTTATGTCTTCGGTATACACATTTTTCTATCTATTGTGTGTATATATATATAGAGAAATATTATGGTGTCAAAAGTGACAATGCTTGGTCAACGTTGCTTCTTCTCAATCTCCAAGTGTCAATAAACGAACAATGACCAAGTCAAGCAAATATTCAGTGCGGGAAAGCACATGAAATTACCAACTATGAGCTCTGAAATTAATTCAAATGTTTATAGTCAAAATATTACATCAGTCACTTGTAAAGTATCAAATACTACTACAACCTACTTAAATTGTTTCTTTACTCAGAAAGAGGGTATTATGAGTAACATATCAAATACTAACCTTCTGCTCTTTGGAAGCTCTGTAACCAACCCATATAATAAGTAGCAAGAGGCGGCCCTTCAATTTTCATATCCGATGTATGGCTTCTAATGATCTAACATAAGAAAGCAATCAATGCCATTCTCAACTGTTTTGCAGATTTAAACTTCGACGAAAGCATACGAAAAAGTAACAGAAAATGAAGTTATTACCTCCTGCACCACTGACATCATGGACCGAGCCTGATTCTCAAATCAAATACACTTTGGAAGAAACTTTTTGATCTTCTTAAGGAGCAGATGAGCTTGAGGGTCTCCGTTTTGACAACCAATCAGCATGGAAAGCGTGGAGGAATCAACTGAAAACGAATCGCAGCTCCTTTCATCTAAAAACAAATTCGCCTCGTCGTATTCCTTCCTCGCAAGAAGACCCTGTAAAAAGACATTGAAAGTAACATTATCAGGTAAGCAACCGCCGCGCTCCTCCATTTTCTTCAGCAACTCTTTCGCCTCATTCACAAACCCATCCCGACAAAGCGCCCCGATGAGAATGTTGTACGTGCAAACATCGGGTTTCAAACCCTTTGATGGAAGTGTCTCGAAGACATCTCTTGCAACGTCGAGCTTTCCATTCTTACACAATCCATCTAGGGCTGTATTATATGTAATGATATTGGTTACATCAACTTTCTCTTCCATGGTGCTCAAAAGCGACAATGCTTTGTCCACATGCTTTGTCTTGAACAATTCATCTAAAATAACATTCAACGTAATTACATTAGGTGTCAATTGTTTGGCCTTCATTTCTTCGAGAAGCTTCAAACCATCATCATACCTACGCTCACAAAATAATCCATGTAACATGGTGTTGCAAGAAACAATCGTGCGCTCCAGCCCCTTGCGCGGAATTTCATGAAAAAGATGCCAAGCTTCATCTATATTTCCCTTTTTACAGTACCCATTCATCAAAATATTAAAGGTGACCTCAGAAGGTTCAAGACCTGAATCGAGTGCGGAATCAAATGCTTGCCTTGCTTTATGCATCTCCCCTCGCAAACAATACCCATTAATCAAAGAATTGTATGTGATGATATCGGGATGGGTATCTTTCTTTGACATAATATCCATGACAGATTCAGCCTCTTTCACCATACCTTCCTTGCAAAATGAATCCACCAATATGTTGTAAGTAATCACATCAGGAGCAATCTTAAAAGTCTCCATCTCAATTAATAATTTTTCCGCCTCTTTCCATCTACCGAAAGTGCATAAGCCTTTGATTATTGGATTATATGTCAGACATCCGGCCAAAGGCCTTTGTCAGACATATGTGATAGGAGACGGAGAGCATCATCGACCATTCTATCTTTGCATAAGCTGTCAATTATTGTGTTATAGCATCTCACGTTAAGTTCCCAACTCGTTTTCTCCAATAGCTTAAGCATCTCAAGAGCTGTGAGAGTATTCCCAGCTTTACAAAGCCCGTCGAGCACAACGAGCAACATAACTTCATTGGGTTCGCAAATTTTTTCCCTCAAAAGCTTTTTAAAAAGTTGTTCTGCCTCAGAAACCTTATTCTGTAAGAATAGACCTCTTAGGAGAGTTGTAAACGTGCAAGCACCGGGTCTGCAGCCAAGCTTGAAAAGGATGCCTAGAACCGAAAAGCCATAAGCGACTTTACGCAATTGACAAAAGCAGTATATCGCAGTACTCAAATGGTACACATCCACATGATGGCCTAATCCACGCATTTCATCGAACATATAGAGCGCATCAGAGTAGCGCTTCATCATGGCCACAATGCTCATTATTTTCGAGAAGTCCTTGGCAGATGGCGTAGGTCTCATGAACAACATGTAATCAAATAAGGCAACAGCATCTTCGATCTTTGTAATTCGGCTAAAATCTAACCTGGGTTTATCCGAAGCTGTTCCGAACAGGCGAGTGGACTCGTGAAAAGATGAGCAAGATGAAGAGAACTTAGTAGTATATGACGAGAGAGAAGAAAACCCATGAAAAATGTTGCAGATAGTAAAAAATCTTCTGCAAACCATTGCCGATTGAGTTGTGAGAAGAAGACTGCTGATTTTTCCGTGTTGTGTTAGAATTATTTTATATATACTGGATTGCTATTCACCGTCCCCTTTTTCCTAGTCACCGCCCCCTAAAGGGCTAAAAAAGACAAAATTGTCCTTTTGAATTAAATTTTTTATTTAAAGTCCTTTTTCAGACAACAATTTTCATATAGCAATTAAACATTCAAATCAGACTCAATCAAAACAAAAAAACGTTCAAATCGCAATCAAACATTCAAATCAGACTCAAACAAAACAAAACAAATTAACGTAATATTCGTTCGTACGAATGTGAATTATCGAACTTGATTCGATCACGCGCGAAAAAAGTCCCGACCGAAAAACAATCTCGTCTTTTCGGGTAGGACCGAAACAGTATTTCGGCCGTACCTTGAAGAGGCCGAAAAAACATTTCGGCCGTGATGGTCCCGACCGAAATTGTGTTTCGGTCGTGACTGTTCCGACCGAAATTATGTTTCGGTCGGAACTGTTATGACCGAAAATTCATTTCGGTCGGATCCGCCCGGGCCGAAAAAAATTTTCGGCCGGCACCTATAGTGGCCGAAATTTCTCTTCGGCTATGTATATATATTTTTTTAATTCGATTATTTAATTAGATTATTTAATTGGATTATTTAATTAAATTATTTAATTGGATTATTTAATTAGATTATTTAATTGGATTATTTTGTATTATTTAATTCGATTATTTAATTGGATTATTTAATTAGATTATTAATTGGATTATTTAATTAGATTATTTAATTGGATTATTTAATTAGATTATTTAATTGGATTATTTAATTAGATTATTTAATTGGATTATTTTGTATTATTTAATTCGATTATTTAATTGGATTATTTAATTAGATTATTAATTGGATTATTTAACTAGATTATTAATTGGATTATTTAATTCGATTATTTAATTGGATTATTTAATTAGATTATTAATTGGATTATTTAATTAGATTATTAATTGGATTATTTAATTATATTATTTAATTGGATTATTTAATTGGATTATTTAATTAGATTATTTAATTGGATTATTTAATTGGATTATTTAATTAGATTATTTAATTGTTATTATTTTGTATTATTAATTTTTTTATAATTATTTTGTAATATTACGGGTCCTAAAAGACTCAACCCGGCCGGGTCCGGGTCGGATCTCGGGTCCAGCCAACCCCGGCCCGATCCCCGACCCGAAATCCGTCCCGGTTATTTTTTCGTTATATATTTATATATATGTCATAATTGTTAATAAAAAGCTATGTAGTCCAATGGATAAGTACTTTCTTTATCAAGTAGAGGTCATGGGTTCAATCCCTAAATACTACTATATATGTTGAGTTTTTATAAATTACAATAAAAAATAAAAAAAAAACGAAAAAGAAAAAATTAATCGGGCCGAACTGAAATTTCGGTCGGGCCTGTGCGGGCCGAACTTGAATTTCGGTCGGGCCTGTGCGGGCCGAACTGAAATTTCGTTCGAATTTCCTTATCGATCGATCGTTCGAATTTATTTGTGTATGTAGTCGGTATTTCATACCAGAATTATATATTTAGTTAGTTTTTTCTTTTTAAATTGATTTAAATATCATAAGGGCAAAAACGTCTTTTTTCAGCCCTTTAGTAAAAAGGGGCGGTAAATAGTAACGTTCCCCACCCACACTTCACTTCTTAATAACATTTAGTCGAAATTAAAAACTACATTATTTGAGCTTGAGAGTTGAGACTTGGGAGGGTGATTCATTTCTTTTCTTTTTTTTTATTATTATTAGGTAAATCTATAGAAAATATCCAATTGTATAAAAAAATTTGCAAGTTAATCCATGTCAGAAACTTTTTTATATTTATTAATTTATTATTATTATTTTATAATATTTTCTATCATGTGTCGAATTTGTAATAGTAAATACCATCAGGTGTACAACTAAGCTCAGGCTAATCTAAACTAAACGCTTACTATACGAAATCAATAACGAAAGATTTCACACATATATTATTTAACTGCACATATAATATGCGTCAGATTTGGGCATAACGAAATAAAAGGTGTACTAAGACCAGCAAATGTAGTAGCTATGCTATGGAGCCGTTGAACATAGTTACTTATACACAGAAATGAATACATACGTTACCATTTGTGTCCTTTGGCATGAGCCAACGCCAAGACATGGAAGAGAGATTAAACAGATGATTACTTATCTTTGTGGTGAAGTACACGAACGAATTACTACTGAAATGATACTTATCAAATATAAAGAAGCACTACAACATCCTCCAACATAATACTCGACTGGCTAATTTCGCAGGGCTGAATTCTGAAGCTGTATAAATACCAGAATGAGGTGTTCAAGCAAACGACTTTGAGAGCTCGTAACTTTTGCTAGGCTTAGAATTAGCGAAAGTTGTTAACAAGAGATTTCTGGTAGACACGGAGAGCTGTAACTTTCATGTTATGAGCAATACAAATTGGAGGCTCTGTTGGTCCGTGGACGTAGGCAAAGATCGCCGAACCATGTTAAAAAGCTGTGTCAATTTTCTGTGATTTCTGTTGCGATTTTCAGTTCGATTCGAGCTGCGATAGCTTGAATTGATTTGATCAACACACACGAATAAACACAGGTCAATTCCGAGTCGATCGGCGGTCGTAGATCAACAGCTACTTCCAAATCATGCTGAAATATTAGCGAGCCATGAGGTTAGTCGAGAATGTGTTTGGTTAAGATCTATTATTCAACACATTCAAGATACTTGTGATTATCTGCTAATAAATTACCTTCTGCAATAATATTATTTGAAGATAATACAGCATGCAAGCTCAATTAAAAGAAGGATACATCAAAGGTGATATAAAACAAACACATATCACCAAAATTTTTCTTTACGCATGAACTTCAGAAAAATGGTGATATTGATGTACACCAAATTCGATCAAGTGAAAATCTTACTGATCTATTTACTATGACACTTCCTCCAAGAATTTTTGAAAATTTAGTATATTCAATTGTATTCCGAAAACTTAGAGATCTTAAAAGACATTCTCTTGAGGGGGGAGTGAATACACGTTGCACTCTTTTTCACGCCCTATGGTTTTTTCCACAGGATTTTCCTAGTAAGGTTTTTAATGAGGCAACAAATGACACCGTATTAAAGGAATCATGTACTCTTTTTCCTTCACTAGGTTTTTATCCCACTAGATTTTTCCCATTAAGGTTTTAACGAGGCATATTCCTAAATATACATCCAAGGGGGAGTATTATGAAATATAAAAAGTATTTGGATGTAGATTATTTAGAATGGTGGTTAAGTTAAGAATGGAGGTTGAGAAAGTTAGATGTAAATATTTTATTATTAACAATTGTAGATGAGATTATTTAGTGGTCGATGTATTACTTTATTTTGTGGATGTAATTTTGAGAAGTTTGCATTAGAGGTGGTTCGGTACGGTATACCGTACCAAAACTGTGATACCGTATACCGTACCGAAATTTTGGTATTGAAAAGAATCATACCAATACCATACCAAAATTTCGGAATAACTTAAATTTCGGTACGGTATCATACCAAAATTTCGGTATGGTATCGCTATCATACCTTCTATACCATTCAGAAGGAGGGTTTTTTACCATGCGTGTCTCATAGCTCGTTAATTCGTTGTTTTCGAATTTATAATAAATTCAAACTCTTTAGGCCCAATAAGATGGATTATTAATACTAAAATATCCAAAAGATTTTTTGATTCATAAAATAACCTCAAAATAAGACAAAGAACTTTACATAACCACAAAATACAACTTTATATACAGATTAATTAAAATGAAACAGCTATTTAGAAAAAATTAGTGAAGATTAACAAAATATGGTGGGCGTCAAGGGTATAATTAATAATTTATGGGCTAAATAAATTTATGAAGATTCTTATAATAATTTTATCCATTTTATATTTTTTGAAATAATATAGTATATGTAGGTGTGAATATATATATATATATAATATTAAAAATTTAGTATTTCGGTATGTCGGTATAATCGGTATACCTAATTTTTAAATTTTTCATACCATTACCGTACCGAAAATTTTCGGTACGGTATCAAACTTCGGTGTACCAAAATTTTCGATATTTTCAGTACGTTACGATACGATAAGAACGGTATATCGGTATTTCGGTATATTTTCCCAGCCCTAGTTTGCATATAAATAGGTGATTTGGGATTTGTAGAAATTGTATTGAGAAGTATTGAATAAAAGACATTATTTATCTCTCTAATTATCTCGTAATTATAATCAGTCATTAGTAAAATTTTAGCCATTATAATATTTTTATAACAGAAATTACATTATTTGAGCTTGAGAGTTGAGAGGGTGGTTTATTCTTTTCTTTTTTCTTTAAATTTATTATTATTATATAATACTTTCCATCATGTGTCGATGAATTTGTAACAGTAAATACCATAAGGTGTACAACTAAGCTAAGGCTAATCTAACTAATTGCTTACTGTACGAAATCAATAACGAAAGATTTCACACATACGTACAAGTCCTCGCATTCTTGGTGTATTATCATCACATTTGGGCATAACGAAACAAAAGGTACACTAAGACCAGCAAATGTAGTAGCCATGCCTTGGAGGCGTTGAACATAGTTACTTATACACAGAAATGAATACATACCTTACCATTTGTTGATAGCTTAGAGTTAGTTAGCATAAATGATTATGGAAATTCGCTAGTCAATGCATATGCTTGTGATTTCAATACGACGACCGCGCCCATAGCTCTCGATAAACCTTTGGCGTCAAGAAATGCGAATGATTGCTTTAGTATAACTCATGGAATGTGCCCAATACCATCAATTTAACATTTTCCACCCATACGGTGATTGAAAAATAAATCCCACACACGAATTTTCCAGACATCTAATGTAAGCTCAGAAAGATCGATTGGAGTTAGATTCTGTAACGAGATAGAGTTCAGGGTTTCTTACTTTAGAAGAAAAAGTGGGGGAAACCTTATCAGAGGAGATGATCAACTGTAATGAGCCCAACTGGAAATCCCAATTGAAAATTAATAAGGGTCACACATATGATTGAAGCAAACAAACAATCGATCATGGTTCAGTTAACCACTTACCACGGCTTTAGTTCGAACCATAACTGTAATTGAAAAAAGAAAGAAAAAACATCGCCTATGTTCGCAAACATTGTCAATAATCTCTTTCATTACATCTCCACAACTGTAATAAAAAATCCAATATATTTGTGTCCTTTGGCATGAGACAACGCCATGACATAGAAGAGAGATTAAAAATAACAGATGATTACTTATCTTTGTGGTGAAGTACACGAACGAACTACTACTGAAATGATACTTCTCAAATATAAAGAAGCACTACAACATCCGTCAGCATAATACCTGACTGGCTAATTTTTGCATTTGAATTGTTCGAGTAATATATCTGAGAACACTCTGCCGACCAATCAACATGAAAAGCGTAGCGGAATGAACTGAAAATCTATCAACACTCATTTTCGCTAAAAAACAATTCATATTCCTCCACATAAGAAGACCCCGTAAGAAGATGTTGTATGTAAAATTATCAGGTGAGCAACCACAGCACTCCTCCATTTTCTTTAGCAACTCTTTTGCCTCGTTCACAAATCTCTCCCGAAAAAGCGCTGCCATGAGAATGTTGTACGTGCGAACGTTGGGCGACAAACCCTTTAATGGAAGCGTCTTGAAGACATCTCTGGCGATGTTGAACTTCCCATTCTTGCACAATCCATCCAAGACTATATTATATGTTACGATATTGCTCACAACACCTTTCTCTTCCATAGAGCTCAAAAGTGACAATGCTTCGTTTGCATGCTTCATCTCGAACAATTCATCTAAAATGACATTCAACGTAAATGCATTAGGTGTCAAATGTCTGTCCTTCATTTCTTGAAGAAGCTTCAAACCATCATCATATCTACGCTCACGAAACAAACAATCCATGTAACATGGTAGTATAAGAAACAATTGTGTGCTCCAACCCCCTCCGTGGAATTTCGTGGAAACGAAGCCAAGCTTCATCCATATTTCCCTTTTTACAATACCCATTCACCAAAACACTATAGGTGACCTCAGAAGTTCAAGCCCTGAATCAAGTGCAGAATCAAATGACTGCCTTGCTTTATGCATCTCTCCTCGCAAACAATACCCATCAATCAAAGAATTGTATGTGATGATATCGGGATTGATCCCTTTCTCTTACATAATATCCATGACAGCTTCAGCCTCTTTCACCATACCTTCCTTGCAAAAATAAATCCATTAATATGTTATACGTAAACAAAATAGGAGGGATCTTTAGAGTCTCCATCTCACTCTATAATTTTTGGAACATCTGATAATACAATGTTATTTCGTGGATGATTTGGTTCAACAGTATTCATTGATTAGTCTTGATATGCGCCTTTGAGTGGAATCGCTTGATTTAATATCATTTGTCAGTGACATAATTTCCAATCTGTTGAATTTATTTCCTAATTAGTGATTCTTTATTGATATACATGGTGAAGAAATATTTTTAGTAATTCATGTCCAAGATGCGATAGGTCTAGAGGACATATGAACGGCACCGTTCATGGTAATATCTGTTGTTTTATTTTATGGGGATCGAATGATGGGAAGGTGAATTTCTGAGTATTGGGACTTTTGTGTGTACTGAAAATATTAGGACGAACAGATATTCTTATTTTCTCTTCCTATTACTCACGCTCACACCCATGGAGCTCTCTAACTCATTCACTACTCCCACACTAACACACAGCCATGCATACATATATATAGTACATATAATGATAAATCATATCTTATCATATCACGCGTGATATCTTCTTATATTGACTTTCGATATTTTCCAAATCTTCAGCCGTCTCTTGCTTGATTATATTTTATATTTTTAATTTATTTTCTTCACGTGGGCTCCGCTTTGAGATTATCTAACAAATTCCCCCCTTAATCTCAAAGCCTTATAGTCTTTCGCCACTCCTTAAATTTAACTCTTTTTCGTTTGTCGTATGTTGCGGCTCTCAATTTTCCATCAATAATTGCCTTCGTGATCCTCGCCATGTTTGTCATCTCGTCGTACTTGTCTGCCACCAAACAGCACACAGAGTCTACCACTAGTACTTCTTCTTGGACCATCTTTGCCCTTTGGTTCGGTTCTTCGGGGAAATAAATATCCTTGTATTTTTCTTTCATCTCTGTGACGTAGTCCTTCAAGCTCGTCACCTCGTCGTTAAAAATGGGAGTGTCGGCTTCTTCACGCTTCTTAACAAGCTTCTTCTCATTGATGACCTTCACGGGAACAATTTTGTATTGCGCCACCTCGTTTATCGTGAGTACATCGATCTCATTTACGACCACCTCCGCGACTTCTTTGCGGTTTTCGTCGATCTCTTTTTCCTTCGGATTTTGGTTCTCGTCCACTGCCTCGAGGGTCTCCTTGTTCATCGTCGCGATTTCGTCCTTCTCGTCAGCTTCTAATTTTTCGGCAAGCTTGTACTTGTCGTTACTTCGGGTTTTCAATTTGTTCATGTAGGCCTCAAGGCTGTCTCTCGCCTTGATCCACTGCTTCACCTCCATGTCTTTTTCACAGACCTTTTCCTCGTGAGCGTGTTTTTCCTTACTAGAACCGGCCTCTGTAGTTCCTCCAGTCCTTAGTTTAGCGACTTTGCGATTAACATGTCGCTGGGCCTCCATCGTGGCTGCATGCGCGTCCATCTCATCGCGCTCATGCGACTCTCCTCGTACGACTTCTTCAGCCTGCTGGAGAGTTGGCTTATTTCTCGTCTCCTCTCCGGCATCAACACCGTTCTCGGCTACCGTGTTGTATTTCTCCGTGGCTTTCTTATTCGCCTCGTGAATTTTATCTTTACCTTCGTCCGACGATGTATGCATGGTGTCGTCGACCTCGTTCTTCATCTCCCGGGCATTCACCGATGCCTTCATGCCGATTTTCTCGACTTTCTCAGGAGGTTGTCGTGGCGGCGTTTCTTTGACCGCCTCCTTTTTTCCGAGCTCTTTTTCTTTTGGAACTCCTTTTTTCTTTTCTTCTTCCACGGGCTCCTCGGCCTTTGGATATATTTCCTCCTCTTCATCGCCATCGGCTTTCATCTTGGATGATTCGCCTTCTTCTTTTCCCATCTCGGGTTTCTGTGGTAGTTCATCATTTTTTTCCACCACTGGCTCAGCGTGATCTTTATCACGCTCGCTCTCCACGTCACGAGCTACTTTTTCTCGTACGGGTTCGCCCTCAGCATTCTTTTCGTCCTCCTTCGTCGTTGTAAGTTCGCCCTGTTTTTGTGGCTGAACTTGATTGGTGTAATCAGCGTCTTTGTACGCTTTCTCCAACAGATCCCAGGCTTCATTGGCTTTTTTCGTTGCGCCTGTCGCTCTGAAACCGGTAAAATCTAACGCTTCGTCGATGAGAAGGACCGCGAGACCATTTTCTCTGACGGCGGCTCCCAACGTCTTCCGTTGCGATTTTTTATACTTCGCCGCATCTAGTGAATATCCATCTTCGACTATTTCCCATAAGCCTTGCGATTTGAGTAAAGCTTTCATTTCGACGCTCCACCTTGCGTAGTTATTTTCGGTGAGTTGCGGGATTAACATGTGGGTAAATAATATCCGCTTCCACACCATCGGCACCATCGGCTCTGTCGGCTCTGGCGACATCATTGGCTCTGTCGGCTCTGTTAACACCTTCGGCTCTTTTGACACCATCGGCTCTGATACCATTTTGTTGTTTTATTTTATGGGGATCGAATGATGGGAAGGTGAATTTCTGAGTATTGGGACTTTTGTGTATACTGAAAATATTAGGACGAACAGATATTCTTATTTTCTCTTCCTATTACTCACGCTCACACCCATGGAGCTCTCTAACTCATTCACTACTCCCACACTAACACACAGCCATGCATACATATATATAGTACATATAATGATAAATCATATCTTATCATATCACGCGTGATATCTTCTTATATTGACTTTCGATATTTTCCAAATCTTCAGCCGTCTCTTGCTTGATTATATTTTATATTTTTAATTTATTTTCTTCACGTGGGCTCCGCTTTGAGATTATCTTGTTGGTTCCGGTGTTGGGCGTCTGGTCGGTGGCGCTCGTAAACGCGGACAGAGTTTCGGCTTACTACGTCGAAGTCGAGGCACGTACGTCGTACGCTTTCCGTAAGACGTTATTGCCACGTATTTCAGTGCCTCGGGTTGTCGCAATACGTCCCGAAGATACAACGACTTCAGGAATTTCGAAACGTCGCACACCGTAACGAAATTATCGGGCGAATCTACTCAAGACTCGAGCCTTTCTTGCTTTATTAGTGCTTTATTATGCCTAAGGGATGTGCTGTCAACCTTCTATAAAGTGCTGGGAGTGAATTGAATGAATTTCTATTCTGCCAGGGGACCTATTTATACTGTCCGAAAAGCTGCAGGGGTCAATTCGCGAAAAGTCATAACTTTTCAGTTTGACCTCCTTTGACTGGGCCGAATTGCAAATAGACACAACCTTTGACCAGGGGTCAATCTGGGAATAGTCACAACTCTCGGACTGATACCCAATACCCCTTCAATCAGCCACATCACCATGCCCAGTCAGCGCCAGATCAGCGCCACGTCAGTCCACGTGTCAGTGACACGTCATCAGCCGCCACGTCATTAATTTTTTTTATTTTTATTTTTTTTTTTTCGTTTTTTTTTAATTTTTAATTGGGCCGGCTTTACCAATTAATTTCTCATTCACCCGATATCGGTTTTGAGCAAATTAATATTCGTTAGATTCGTCTCGAAACGTAGATTCGTAATCTTTCAACGATTTCTCGTTTCGACGACCGACGTCTTCTCGATTTAATAAAATCGTTTCAGCTCTTCTCTTAGTGGGCCAATTACCCACACTTGGGCCCAAGGCCCATTGGGCTTTAAAACCCAACAATCCCCCACATGAATGGAAATTAATATAAATGCAATGCATGCTGACTCTTGCAAGAAAGTCCCGACGACCCATCACTGCATCGGGATAGGTAGCTTGTGGCTTTGAACCTTCCCTAGTGAAATACTATCGGATTTACTCGCTGCTCAGTGAACGTGATGTCTTGAACTGGCGGCTTTTTGTGTAAACCAAGACAACAGTATACACACAGTGATGAATCTGATCTCTTTTCAATTCTCACGTTGTGTCCGTTTCGGCCGTGGACCATATCTCCAATTCATAAGTGTTTTCCATTGAAGCCGCCCCACTTCACACTTATATAGGTGACCGATTATTAGGACTTGATCCTGGAGTAGCCCGAAATACTCCACCAATTTGGTATAGTCATCATTAAAAGCATACGTGGTTACCCTAACCACACGTCATCGGGAAATTACTTGGGCAGCTGTCGAGAATGGACTTTATTAGTTTCCAAGTATACTACTGAACTAATCACAGCTTAGTTGTCTCATTGAACCAAGTTCGTGGGATCTCCACTCATCGAGGTTGAGTTACCACTGCTTTTGTTCTTTGCTGTGTTGATTTTTAGTCCCATTCCCCTTACTGCGTTTTCTAACTTATCTCTAGCTATGCCTTTTGTGAGCGGATCCGCAATATTTTCCTTTGACTTTACATAGTCGGTGGAAATTATTCCGCTAGAGATAAGCTGTCTTACGGTGTTATGTCTCCGACGAATGTGCCGAGACTTACCGTTATACATACAGTTCTGTGCCCTGCCGATAGCTGCCATGCTATCGCAGTGAATCATAATTGGTGGCACAGGTTTGTTCCAACACGGAATATCCTCCAGAAAATTTTGAAGCCATTCTGCTTCTTCACCGGCTTTATCTAGTGCGATGAACTCCGACTCCATCGTGGATCGAGCTATGCACGTTTGTTTGGAGGACTTCCAAGAAACTGCTCCTCCACCGATGGTAAATATATAACCACTCGTGGATTTGGAGTCTTTACTATCAGATATCCAATTCGCATCGCAGTACCCTTCTAGTACCGCGGGATATCTGGAGTATAGTATGCCGTGATTAATAGTGTGTTTCAAATATCTTAGCACTCTTCTTAGTGCTACCCAGTGGCTACTACCCGGGTTACTCGTAAACCTACTTAGTTTACTAATTGAGTACGCTATGTCAGGTCGAGTGCAGTTAGACGAATACATCAGACTGCCAATCACCCGAGCGTATTCGAGTTGCGATACAGGCTCTCCTCTATTTTTGGCTAAGTGTACGTTAGTGTCCACAGGTGTCTTAGCCGGAGGATCATCGAAGGCGTTAAATTTCTTTAACACGCTCTCAACATAGTGAGATTGTGTAATCACAATTCCTTCGGACGTCTTAGAGACATTTATTCCCAAAATGACGTCAGTCAAGCCCGTATCCTTCATACTGAAATGATTTTTCAGCATATTCTTTGTATTCACGATTATTTTGTGACTGCTTCCCATGATTAACATGTCGTCTACGTACAGACAGACAATCACAAACTCATTGGGTGTGCCTTTTATATAAACGCATTTATCACACTCATTAATCTTAAACCCATTTGACAACATCGTCATGTCGAACTTCTCGTGCCACTGTTTCGGCGCTTGCTTAAGCCCGTAAAGTGACTTCACGAGTCGGCACACTTTATTTTCCTGCCCGGGTACAATAAACCCTTCGGGCTGCCTCATATATATTTCTTCCTCGAGTTCCCCGTTTAGAAAGGCCGTTTTCACGTCCATCTGGTGTATCTCGAGGTCATACAACGCTGCTATAGCGATCAAGACCCGTATGGATGTAATCCTTGTCAAGGGTGAGTAGGTATCGAAGAAATCGTACCCCTCCTTTTGGTTAAACCCTTTAGCTACTAAACGAGCTTTATATTTTTCGATTGATCCATCGGTCTTAAGCTTCCTTTTAAGGACCCATTTGCATCCTAAAGGCTTGCACCCCTTTGGGAGATCTACCAGCTCCCACGTATGGTTTTGCATTATGGACTCAATCTCGCTGTTCACAGCTTCTTTCCAGAACGGAGCTTCTGGACTAGACAATGCCTCCTGCAAAGTCCGTGGTTCATCATCTAACATATAAGTTAGGAAATCAGGCCCAAATGATTTGGCCACCTTTTTACGTTTGCTTTGCCGTGGTTCCTCGTTTTCTTGAGATGAACTCTCAACGGCATCGTAGGTTCGCTTACTATAGCTTATTTCTTTCTTTTCCTTATTTGGAAAAATATTCTCGAAGAATACAGCGTTCCTCGACTCAAATATCATCCCTGCATTCATTTCAGGGTTTTCTGATTTGTGCACTAGAAATCTATATGCACTACTGTTATTAGCATATCCGATGAAAATGCAATCAACAGTCTTGGGTCCTATTTTAACCTGTTTAGGTTTAGGTACTTCGACCTTTGCTAGGCACCCCCACACTTTCAGGTAATTGTAGGACGGAGCCCTACCTTTCCATAGTTCGTATGGAGTCTTTTCTTTCTTTTTGTGTGGCACCATATTTAGAATGCGGTTTGCCGAGAGGATTGCTTCCCCCCACAAGTTCTGAGGTTGCCCAGAACTGATTAACATAGCATTCATCATCTCCTTAAGAGACCTATTTTTGCGTTCAGCAACGCCGTTTGACTGAGGTGAATAAGGCGCAGTTGTTTGATGAATAATGCCGTGCTCTTGGCAGAATTCTTCGAACGGCGCCACGTATTCTCCTCCTCTATCACTTCGAATTATTTTAATTCTTGAGTTTAGTTGATTTTCAACTTCACTCTTGTATCTTTTGAAGGCATCAAGAGCCTCGTCCTTGCCACTTAACAAGTATACGTAGCAAAATCTCGTGCAATCATCGATAAAAGTAATAAAGTACTTTTTTCCACCTCTAGTCTGCACGAACTTCAGATCACATATATCAGTATGGATCAATTCTAGAGGCGCACTACTTCTCTCAACAGAGAAGAACGGTGCCTTGGCCATTTTTGCCTCGACACAGACTTCACATTTTTGTTGTGAGTCGACTTCCATTTGTGGAAGCAGGTTTAAACTTATTAGTTTTTTTATTTTATTTAAACCCACGTGTCCTAATCTATGATGCCATAAATTGGAACACTCAACCAAGTAAGATGAACTTTCTTTATTATTATCAGCGAGCTTAATCTCGCGTATTACAGGCATTACATTCATCTTAAAGAGCCCCTTCTCGAGGTAGCCCTTTCCTACGAAATGACCGTTTTTGGTCAGTACATATTTATCACTCTCAAACACATGTCTAAATCCGGCTTTGCTCAACAGGGAGCCGGACACCAAGTTCTTGCAGATGTCTGGCACATGCAACACGTCCACAAGAGTGAGTTCCTTGCCCGAGGTCATCTTCAGCACTACCCTCCCTAATCCGACGATGTCAGAGGTGGCTGAGTTACCCATAAATAGCTTCCTGCCTGAGATAGGGATGTAGGTTGAAAACATCTCCTTATCAGAGCAGATGTGGCGAGTCGCTCCAGAGTCGATATACCACGACCTAGGATTGTCCACCACATTGGCCTCGTATACGACGGCGGCTAGGTCCATCTCTGTCAGATCTGTCCCCAACTTCGCCTCGGTCAAGTGAGCTTGGTTCTTTTTGCTCTTTTTCTTCAGCCGACAGTCCTTGGCCATATGCCCAGGTTTGTCGCAATTGTAGCAGTTACCCCTAATTTTGTTCGGCTTCTGCTGCGTCGTATTAGGCCTCTTGCGCTTTTTGCCGGTGTTAGACTCGGCTAGGTTCGCACGTACCTCCACGCTGCCCCTTTTGCTCTTGGCCTCGATTATTCGATTATCTTCTTCGATTCGAAGCCTCACGATCAGGTCCTCAAGCCCCATTTCCTTACGCTTGTGCTTGAGGTAGTTCTTGAAGTCCTTCCATAGGGGCGGCAGCTTCTCTATTATAGCAGCTACCTGGAAGGATTCGCTGATCTGCATATTCTCCTCGTGTATATCGTGGATTATCAGCTGCAGATCACGGACCTGGTCCAACACTGGTTTGGAGTCGGTCATCTTATAGTCCAAAAACCTGCCGACAATGAATTTCTTCAGTCCGGCGTCATCGGTTTTGTACTTTTTGTCCAACGAGTCCCACAACTCTTTAGCAGTCTTAGCGACCGCGTAGACGTTGTATAGGGAGTCGTCCAAGGCGTTCAAAATATAATTATGACACATGAAATCATTATGATTCCACGTGTCCAACGCCGCCTGTTGTTGTCCGTCCACTTCGAGTGCGTCGTCGTCTGCGGCACCGTCGGCGTTCACCTGGGGCGGGAGCTCTTTCAGAAAGCGCACCAGGTTCAAAGTCGTCAGATAAAATAGCATTTTTTGTTGCCATCTCTTGAAGTCGGCTCCGTTGAATTTCGCCGGCCTTTCGGCGTGGTTACCACCCGTCAGCGGTACGGCAGTGGGAATATTCGCTACTGTCGCCATCGATCAGACAGAATAACGTCTTACGATTGTTGGTTCCGGTGTTGGGAGTCTGGTCGGTGGCGCTCGTAAACGCGGACAGAGTTTCGGCTTACTACGTCGAAGTCGAGGCACGTACGTCGTACGCTTTCCGTAAGACGTTATTGCCCCGTATTTCAGTGCCTCGGGTTGTCGCAATACGTCCCGAAGATACAACGACTTCAGGAATTTCGAAACGTCGCACACCGTAACGAAATTATCGGGCGAATCTACTCAAGACTCGAGCCTTTGTTGCTTTATTAGTGCTTTATTATGCCTAAGGGATGTGCTGTCAACCTTCTATAAAGTACTGGGAGTGAATTGAATGAATTTCTATTCTGCCAGGGGACCTATTTATACTGTCCGAAAAGCTGCAGGGGTCAATTCGCGAAAAGTCATAACTTTTCAGTTTAATCTCCTTTGACTGGGCCGAATTGCAAATAGACACAACCTTTGACCAGGGGTCAATCTGGGAATAGTCACAACTCTCGGACTGATACTCAATACCCCTTCAATCAGCCACATCACCATGCCCAGTCAGCGCCAGATCAGTGCCACGTCAGTCCACGTGTCAGTGACACGTCATCAGCCGCCACGTCATCAATTTTTTTTATTTTTATCTTTTTTTTGTTTTTTTTTTAACTTTTAATTGGGCCGGCTTTACCAATTAATTTCTCATTCACCCGATATCGGTTTTGAGCAAATTAATATTCGTTAGATTCGTCTCGAAACGTAGATTCGTAATCTTTCAACGATTTCTCGTTTCGACGACCGACGTCTTCTCGATTTAATAAAATCGTTTCAGCTCTTCTCTTAGTGGGCCAATTACCCACACTTGGGCCCAAGGCCCATTGGGCTTTAAAACCCAACATATCTAACAATATCATCATCGAATCTTTGCATTTCATATATTCTTACAACAGCGTAACCTAAGCGGGAGATAGAAGGTGTACTGATATGATAGATCAAGGTGCTAATATGTATAAATCAGCTTTAGAGTCGGGGTGCACATATCGAGCCAGTAAAGTCTCATTTGACTACCGATAATTCTGTTAAGCAAGTGATATTCCATATAAAGAAGCTGTAAGCATTACTTTTCTCATGATGTTTTCATGTGGTGCTCTGATACCATTATCTGTGGGTCAATGCGGGTAAATCCAAGAACCAGATCTCTTGAAGATGATTCGACTTACTATTATATACACTCTTTTTAAATATCACATGTTTCGTCATGATAGAGCAACTATTCCGAAATATAAGGTCTCTATAGCAATCTTCCTACATTATGACTGGGATAATTACGATCTTTATTTGAATCAAGTCATGGGAATCCAGCAAACAGCTTGCGATGGGCATAGCATTTGGTATAATGACGTCGCACGGAAAGGTAGCCTCATGGATAAGTTAAGATCCTCTCATTCATCGTGTACATACAAACCTTTTTTTCGCTGTTTGCTAGTAGGTATATGTGGTTTATTTTACGTATTTATCTGCTCGGTATATATTTTATTTGAAATTAATTCTAATCCCCATCAACACAAGTAGGTGGAAAAACCTTCTTTTCGCAATATACAAGTACATGATGTTTCGGTTAAGTAACTCAGAACCCATTATGGGGTCATGTTACAACCTCGTTGGCTGGGATGTTACAACCCGAGCGCCCGTGGACGAGGATCTACAAAGATCCGAACCACGTAACCCTTGTGTTATTTCGTTACGTCCCTTGCACGTCCCCAACATCCCAAACACATTCAAACAGGTCCCCCAGCGTCCCAAACACATCTCAACATGTCCCAGACAGGTCCCCAATGTCCCAAACAGGTCCCCAAACGCGTACCGACTTCCCCAATACATCCCAATACCACAAACACGTCCCTCACAAGTCCCAAACACGTCCCCTTCAGTCTCTCTTTCAATAAGCACCTTACGCACATAGCTTTATCGACTCTCCGGCTATATAAATTCCTTTACCCACACACTTATAAATTTCGTTGATTGGGTTTGCCCCACATCAAATGGCGCCGTCTGTGGGAAGTTCCGAGTTGAAGGCGTGAGTAATTTTGCTTATATTGTGCGAAGTTGTGCTTAACATTTGTTATTTCTTCATTCTCTTCCTTATTTCTATCGGGACGAGACGAAGGACGCGGGGAAAATCGACGAAAGAAGTCCATCTTGCGCAAGAGAAAAACTCGTACCCACAGTTTGCTGAGGCTACTAGAGGTGACCACCAAGAATTGATGGGAGAAGATCCCTCTCTGCCAAAGAAGGTGGACCTACACTCCACAGGAGCTGCCAAAAGCACAACTGAAGCTCCTAAGATGTAATACCATGTGCACCACCTTGACCGAGAGGAGGAAAGGATGAAGACCCGAAGCTCCCCCTTCGGGACCTAAGAGCCCAGCTCCGCGCTGGAAAGAAGACCCGAAGCTCCCCCTTCGGGACCTAAGAGCCCAACTCCGCGCTGGTAAGAAGACTCGAAGTTCCCCTTTCGAGATCTAAAAGCCCAGCTCCCCGCTGGCGAGAAGACCCGAAGCTCCCCCTTCGGGACCTAAATCCCAGCTCCGCGCTGGCAAGAAGACCCGAAGCTTCGCATTCTGGATCTCCCCAGCTCCATGCTGGCACACAGACCTGAAGCTCCGCGTCCGGGACCTCCCAGCTCCGTGCTGGCAGGAAGCCCCGGAGCTCCGCAGCCGGGACCTCCCAGCTCCGCGCTGGCACATGAAGTTCCACAGAAAGTCAAAGCTCGGCTCAGTATTGGCGTACGAGGACCTCCGTGCGTGCATTAGCAGGGAGCTGTCGAGATCTCTCCTTAGGGTCCGACGGAACACCCATCGTTACGCAACAACATGGTGGAAATCCTCACATTATCCGGGAGACATCCCGCGATAAGAAGGCTCTTAGCCGAAACTCTGAAACCCCCTGAATCTCATTTTCATTTACTTCACCAATATTCTTATAAGTATATGCGTCACACTAACAACTTTTATTGATGGAAGGACCCATCCTCGCATGACGTCTAGGGAGGTCCGTTGAGCGTAGCCTCAACCAAGGTCGGGAGGTAGCCAAGAAGGAATCTGGGGGATCTGTGCCAATCAAAGGCAGACAACCCCCACCTACTCTAGATAAGGACCAGATCCATTTAAGGCTCAGCCTCAAGCCAAGCTCCGCGCTGGCAAAGGTCCGCAGGACCTCAAAACCCAGCTCCGGGCTGGCATCCAAAGATCCCAGGAAGGTCGAGGTCCTCCTCTGCACTGTCATATAAAAAACCACGGGGATTTAAAAGCCCAGCTCCCCGCTGGCACGAAGACCTACAGTCCAGCTCCACGCTGACATGAAGGCCCTAATTCCCAGGGACCTAAAGACAAGCTCCTTGCTGAAAATAAGGACATGATCCGTGTGTTCGAGATCTCCACGCTGAGCTCCTCGCCAGCATGCGAAGTTCGTTATAAGGGATCTCCAAACCAGCTGAAACCTAGCTCCGTGCTGGTTGAAGGCAAAGAAGTCAAGCTCTGCGCTGACACATGAAGGTCCAGGGGACCTAGAAGATAGCTCCATGCTGACATCCAAACCTCCAGAGATCTGGAGCCGGGGACCTCGTCATTAATCGAGAAGAAAGGAGCTCCATATCTCCATCACTTTCAAATTCTAGGCCTCCACAAGGAGTCCGGATACTAAGCGAGCTGGCGCTATATCCACGTATTTAAGCGTGCTGGCGCTATAACCACGCATTTAAGCGAGCTGGCGCTATAACCACGCATGTAAGCGAGCGGGCGCTATAACCACGCACTTAAGCGAGCGGACGCTATAACCACGCATGTAAGCGATCGGGCACTATAACCACGCATTTAAGCGAGCTGGCGCTATAACCATGCACTTAAGCGAGCGGGCGCTATAACCACGCGTTCAAGCGAAGCTGGCGCTAGCTATAACCAGGGTAAACTAATTGTACCCTAAGAAAATACCGCCTTGTTGGAATATATACATTTTATGATATAATAAACAGTGCACTCGTGAAAATAGTCGATACCAAAGGTCGACGGTCCTGCGGCGTACAAAGACATCAAAGACTGATAGTCTGCGACGTGAGATGATGCCAAAGACCGACGGGTCGGCGGTGTACCCGACATCAAAGGCCACAGGTCTGCGACGTGAAAGATGCCCATGAGGGCGTACAAGATGCCACCGCTGACGGGCTGTGGTGTACAGGACATCAAAGGTCCTCAGTAAGGCCTGCGACGTGAATAGGTACCTCAGCGTAGCTGGCGCTATAACCAGGGTAAAACAGTGGGAGAGATCCCCACTTCATACTTAGGACCTTCGGGCCTACATTACTGAACTCGCTAAGGACAAAGAGAGCCTAGCGCAAAGCGACACCCGAGGACAACGACGACGATCATTGCAACCAAGGGCGTGAATTCGTACTTGGCTTACGAATCGAATAAGCGAGCTGGCGCTATAACCATGCCACGATAATGATGTTCCCGGAAACATCCATCAGGTCCCGCAAAAGGAAATATAATACGAGGAGGAAGGGAACTCCGATGAAACTTACGTACATGGGGAGTTAAGCTCCCCAAGTCCTTACCATCGTATCTCGAAAGAAAAAAAAATGACATAATATTTCTTATAGGCCATCACCACCCCGAAAAAGGCAAAAGGGAACTCGAAGATACGTACAGCAGGACCTAGGGACCTCCTTACAAGTGCAAATGCTCGAAGAGGGAGCTCCCCCATCAGGTTCCCGCCAGGGGAGTTGAGCTCCCCTAAAACATCGCAGGTCCTAGGATGCCCGACAAGCCTCCCACCAAGTTCCGTGAGGAGCTGGAGATAACGTCTGGGAGATCGCAGCATGGGCCAGGACCTCCACATGCTCATTTGAGGTGCCGACCCAGAAACGAGGACTCTCGGGAGCTTGGGGACCTCATTCAAAGCAATCAAAGATGGCAGCTCTTGAAGATAAGCCAAATGCACCCTCGTCATACAGGTGAAATCGACATCCCACTCTTCCTTCTCCTTAGCGAAGGAGCTCCAGAGATCCTCCTCACGCTATCTCATAAGAGCTGCATTTCTGTCTTTCCCTCTCGAGGGAGCTCTGCAGTTCCCTCTCGTACTAATCTGTCGACTTTGTCTAATCAGCTATCTCCAGGTCCCGGGTTGACGACTTGGCAGACGGTCCGGTAGCTTCATAGCCGACCACCTGGGAGATGACCTCTGAACGTCTGGGAGCACCCAACAAAGGGAGCTTCACCTCTGTCTAGATGGTCCACAGGAAGTAGGGAGCTCAGCCATTGAGGTCCCCATAGGTCCCATGAGAGGCTCAGCATATTCACCCCATGGGGAAGAAGAACGTAACTTCATTTTTGTGTTTCTTTCTGACCCTTTGACGAAGTTGTTTTCATGTTAACACCAGAAACAGGGACTGTGATTCTCGAGCTCCCCTAATAAGAGAAGGAACCACAGGGACGTCTGTCGTCCCTGCAAAAGGAGGAATCTCCTCGCAAACATCCCTTGCCACCAGGACCCGAGGGAGCGAGGGAGCTAGGAGCAACGTATAACAGACTGGGGATCTCCTTCAAGAACGCAAGGTTTGAAGAGGAGCTCTGCCATCGGGTCTCCACTAGACATGCATAGGGGAGTTAAGCTCCCCAAAAACCAATGGGTCCTAAACCTTCAAGAGGTAATTACGGTAGGGAGGTAAGGCCCATCTTACTATTTTACTCTAATTCACTTTTGTCCCAAAAAGACAAATTAGAGTAGGGGAGTGGTTGATACGGACTAAAGTAGATGGGCCTGAAAAAATCAGAAAAAGCCCGTTAGGCCCATTGGAAAATACTTATAGTAAGTAAATGGTAGAGATAGGACCTCCGGGGACCTCCGACAGGTTTTAGGGAGCTAACAACAGGTGATGGGGACCTGAGGAACTACCAAGCAGCTCCCAAGGACGGACGAAGCTTCTCTAACACACTACTAATAAAGATACGAAGAGTATCCAATGAAGGTGCCACGTGTCCGATCAAGAGAGGGCAGCTCCCTGCAAAAGCTGCGACCACTGTTCACTATAGAAAGCTATCTGCAAACTGTCAAAGGCTCTCTGACAGACGGCCTGTCATCCTGAGCATCACACGGTCCCAGAAGGTCTTATCACCAGGGATCTCGAGAGGGACCTCCAGGCAATATCCAAGAGCTAGGACGTACCTTCATGTAATACCCAAGAGCCTTTTCTCCTATAAAAAGGGGACTTCGTCATTTTCACCATTCATTCTCCTTCCAACGCTTCTTAACACTTATAATATTCTCTCTCTACATTTTTTACGTCCAGTAGCTATTTTATTAATTGTTCTTGATATAAAGAAGAGAAAGTGAGCTGTTTGAGTGTGTAATCTTCAAAGTATAGTGAAAACAGTTCCCGAGCGCCCGTGGACGAGGATCTACAAAGATCCGAACCACGTAACCCTTGTGTTATTTCGTTACGTCCCCTGCACGTCCCCAACATCCCAAACACATTCAAACAGGTCCCCCAGCGTCCCAAACACATCTCAACATGTCCCAGACAGGTCCCCAATGTCCCAAACAGGTCCCCAAACGCGTACCGACTTCCCCAATACGTCCCAATACCACAAACACGTCCCTCACAAGTCCCAAACACGTCCCCTTCAGTCTCTCTTTCAATAAGCACCTTACGCACATAGCTTTATCGACTCTCCGGCTATATAAATTCCTTTACCCACACACTTATAAATTTCGTTGATTGGGTTTGCCCCACATCAAATGGCGCCGTCTGTGGGAAGTTCCGAGTTGAAGGCGTGAGTAATTTTGCTTATATTGTGCGAAGTTGTGCTTAACATTTGTTATTTCTTCATTCTCTTCCTTATTTCTGTCGGGACGAGACGAAGGACGCGGGGAAAATCGACGAAAGAAGAAAACGTTACATCACTCGCCGGAAGCTAAAGCAATTAATTATAGGACGTTGGCCGTTGTCAGATCTTTCCGAGGAAAACGTAATTAATCCCAATAAAACAGAATACACAAACTAAATCTAATAAGCTAACACTAAAAGTTGTGCTCAGCATAATCTTCAGCCTACATAGACAAAAATGAATTTGTCCAAAACCTCAGAAATTACTAAGCTATGACCAAAATTCAAAAAAACAAAAAAAAAAAACCGTTACATCACTCGCCGGAAAGTTTATCTCCGTCGGCCTTCATATCTAAACTCCGACAAGGCACCACCTTTTCCCCGTCCCCTTTCGAACCATCGCCGGCCGCCTCGCACTGCGCTTTTCCACGTCCTTTTTCGTCGACGGCCGACGCCGACTTTCCGTAAGTACAAGAAAAGCGCTCTTCATATTCGCCGCCGGCCGGCGAAGGCTGAGCCCTCATCTGCACGGACCTCAAAAGCGCCGCCCTTCGTAAATCCGCCGAGTGGCAAATATCGCTCGGCGAAGAAGGGAATCTGCTGCTGCTGCTGCTACTATTTCCGCCCTCGGCGTCCGAGTTTCTCTGCTGACGAGGATTGGTCGGCAGGCCAGTCGGGCCGGGCCCGCTTTTCGGGTACCTGCAAGGAGAGACGGGGCTCGTGGGCCCGCTCTCGGGTTGGGAGTGGCTGCTGTCGAAGAATCTCGAGTCGTCGGAATCTTCTGACATGGGAGAGTACTGTATCGACATATCGTCCCTGAAAGTGTAAGAATTCGACTATGTGAAAAACGACTTTCTATGATTAAGATCGTATTCCTAACTGAAAAATTGGGTCGCACGCTGATGATGATTGGTCCTTTTTAGGGCGCGTTTGGTATGTGGAATTCAATGCGGAAAAGAAAAGGAGAAAATTTAATGATATGACACGCGAAGTGTATAACGTTCAATGATTCGAAGCGTACCAACCATCACACTTTATGTTTTCTTTTCTACATCGAATTCTGCATATCAAACGCAACCCTTCACTACTTTGACGAGGGAAAAAGATCAAATCTTTGTCGCGGGATTGTCGAAAACGATTAAGAATGGGAATTATAATGCGCGAAAGTCGCATTTAATGCCGCTCGAATTCGCTTTTTCGCACCTTGCGGGAGAATCAGCGATATTATGAGAAAGGGTGTCGCCTACTGTCAATCCATTCATGCTTGAAGCCATAATCTGTCGTTTTTTCCGCAAGTTATAAGTGAAGAGATATAAGATTTCGTATTATATTACAAGACAACATCGTAGTAAAACTCAAACCCGACGGTAAAGAGAGAAGAAATTCATATAAGATCACGACAGTTTAGATACAAACTAGAAGCTATTACCACAACTAAAACCGAGCATCGAATCAGAGCTTGGAAGTTATGATCAAAAACTCAAATCGAACTGATCGATTTCACTAATGGGGAAAGGCTAGCCCAGAAAACAGCCAGCTCATTAGCTTGCGAAGCACAAGTTCTTAGACAAAGTTATGTTGTGCTAGAGAACTGCAGAAACAAGAACGAATCCACCAATTGATCTTTCCTAATTCTATGAAACAAAAATCCCATTTTTCTTCAAAACAATCTATGCCCCAATTCTTACAAACACGCATATCAACTATCAAGGAAGAACAACGAAAAAGGGGGAAAAAAAGAGAGAAATCAATACCTCGCTAAGATAACGCTTGTGGGAGTTTAGATTATCAACGTAAACCTCATCTTCAGGATCTCTGCAACGTTTCCCACTCGCCGTAGAACTATTATTACCGTCCGTACCAACCATTTTTCTTCAACAATCAGTAAATCAAACTCAATGTAGAGCTACATTTGTCCCCACTTTTTCAATCATCACCATCTTTTTTTCCGAGGAATATTAGCTACCTATGGCCGATGTGTTACTGATTTTCCTATGGACTTCAATGGCACCTCACAAATTAAAGGAAAGATTGAAGAAGAAATTGGGCTGCCTTTTGGGAGATTTCGATGGATGGAGAGAGGTGAAGTGTCCACTGTATGTATTCTTGAATTTGTTGCCATTGCTATGCTATACATACCTCAATTGAGGGTTATTAGAGTAATTTTACTACGTCTGAGTTTCTATTTTCGTCGTGCAATTTACACGTCATTTCTCGACCAGCCGTTTGCCTTAGCCAAAATTGTCCAGAAATAAATAAAGTAATAATTGTGTAGCGGGTCGAACCGATTTGATCGACCCATTTTTATTATGCGGGTCGGATTCATATGGGCCGAAATTCAAGCTCATAAGAGTCCGTTTTATAGGATCTAGGTTTCAAGGATGTATTGACTTTGAGATAGATTGAAAGATCAAAGCCCAATATATAAAAATCAAAACTTTATAATAAAGTGATTGAACTACTAAGCCCAATATATAAAAATCGAAACGATTAGAACCACTAAGCCCAATACATAAAAATCGAAACTTGAAACAAAGTGATTGAGATTGAGAAAAAAAAATGCTAAGATAAAGATATTGATTTGACATAAAAGCTCTAAAATTGAGATAATGATACAATAAATGACAATTAATAAAAGCTTCATGTGTCCAGTGAGGAACTGAGGATGTGTACGCCTTTCGTCCATTTTGTGCAACACATTGACAGCTGGCATTTCCGCTAGCTTCATAATATATATAAATAACGTTTATTAAATAAATAAATAATAAAAATCAATTCTCCTTCACTCAAAGGAAGCTAAGCTAAGCTGCTCTTCATCGTCTCCACAGACACGTACTTTATGGTACGCACGTCGTCGTCTTCGCCGGCGCACATTAGCATCAGCCACCGCTTCTTATCATCACTTTTGTGTCCGTGGATTGATTGCTTCTCTCTCACTTGATATTCTCTCTCTGGTGGAAATCTGAGAATCACTCGCGCCGGTACCATTAGAGAGAGAGGAGGAGGAGGAGGAGGAGGAGGAGGAGGAGGTGAACCGTTATTTCTCGATTATTCTGAGATTTTGTTATTTTTTTTGGGATAAAATTTGTGTTCTTGGCGAGGCATTGGATTGTTCTCTTTCCGATCGCACTCTGGCGGACCTCAGAGGAACGCCGGCGTTCCTCGTCTCTCTGATATCCCACCCGCAATCGCAGAAGAGGAGGAAGAAAACGCCGTACAGGTGCGGCGGCAAAATGCTGTGGCTGCTGAGATTCTCCTGGGTTTTCTCCGCCGTGATGTTCGTCATCGTGCTCGCACCTTCCCTCCAGTCCTTTCCGCCGGCTGAAGCGATTACGTCCTCCGCCGTCGATTCACACCACAGGTTCAATTTCAGAAAAGCCCCAATTTTCACCAATTCGAAGGAATGCAGCTCCCCAGCGCCTCAGAGGAACTCAAGCGCGTGCGATCCATCCCTAGTCCACGTGGCAATCACCCTCGACGCAGACTACCTCCGTGGCTCCATCGCGGCCGTCCACTCCATTCTTCAGCACTCAAAGTGTCCAACCAACGTCTTCTTCCACTTCCTAGTCTCAGAGACCAGCCTTGAAACCCTAGTTCGATCGACCTTCCCTCAGTTGAACTTCAGAATCTACTACTTCGATCCACAGAGGGTTAGAAGCTTAATCTCCACCTCAGTCAGGCAAGCCCTAGAACAGCCATTGAACTACGCAAGGAACTACCTAGCCGACTTGTTAGAGCCATGCGTGAAGAGGGTCATCTACTTAGACTCAGACCTAATCGTAGTAGACGACATATCTAAGCTATGGGCCACGAGCCTGGGCAGAAAGACCATCGGTGCACCTGAGTACTGCCACGCCAACTTCACAAAGTACTTCACCGACCATTTCTGGTCGAGCGAAAAGTACACGAACGTCTTCTCTTATCGAAGGCCGTGCTATTTCAACACTGGGGTAATGGTGGTTGATCTGCTGAGGTGGCGGAAATGGGGATACACGAGGAGGATCGAGCACTGGATGGAGGTTCAAAAGACTAGCGAGAAGAGAATCTATGATCTCGGCTCATTGCCTCCCTTCCTATTGGTGTTCGCAGGACAGGTGGCAGCCATCGAGCACAGGTGGAATCAGCATGGGCTCGGCGGGGACAACGTTAGGGGCAGTTGCAGGGATTTGCATCCCGGCCCTGTGAGCCTTCTGCATTGGAGTGGGAGTGGAAAGCCATGGCTGAGGCTCGACTCGAGGAAACCTTGCCCATTGGATTCTTTGTGGGCCCCCTACGATCTGTACAGAGGCTCGACGTGAGGAGCCTGGTAAATTCGAACGATTGTTTATCGTTTCTTGTATAACCTTTTCGAGTTGTTGGGGTAGTTTTCGTACTCGATTCGATTTGTTTTTTTAGTTTATTCGTTTTGCATTGGACGGTTTGACTTGTGAATAGGAGAGACGATTGATTTGTACTGTACTCTGCTATGCTCTGCTCTGTGTTGTGTTGTGGATATTACTTTGCCATCTTACTTCAACTGTTTTTGTATCTCTTTTTCATGGATTCATCTTACTTCATCCATTCCTTTCTTACCAAGTCTCACTCTTAGTAGTTGTGTCTTCAAACTCTATAATTAGATTGGCATTCTTACACTCCTAAAGAATTGAAATGATTCAAGAAATCGATGGGATGGGCTTGGCTTCGCCTTTGCTAACTCAAAGTATGGGTGTATTTATACGTTATAAATACTTGGGGGGGACATGAGGAAGAAGAAATTAAAAATCTTTAGGTCGATGATTACAAAAAGGGTAATTCTATTGGCACCCACCTTTTTTCTATTCGCACCCCCCTAATTAATATGTAGAGTAAACATTAATTATTTACCAATTACATACCCTATATAAAAAGGAAAAAAGGTGTTCAATGTTAATAATTTAAGTAATATTAAATAAATATTTGCCGATTAAAAAAGGCAATTTTTTCCAACTGACGGGCATGGTAAATGAAGGCCCGCCCTGCCCCGCCTACTGGCGGGTAACGGGCCTGGTGGGCCCGGCCCGGCCCGTCCTAAAAAATAAAAATGAAAAAATTATATATATAAAAAAAAGAAAAAAAATATTAAAATAAACTAATGAAATTGATACACCTAATCAAATTTAAATTCTTTAATAAAAATTTATTTTGTTATTAAATTTGATTCAATTAAAAGTTGGATCTCAAAAATATAAAAACCCATATAATTCATTTACATATTGATTTTTTAAGAGAATATTTTATGATATTTGGCGGGCCTGCCCGCGGCCCGCACGGGCTCCTGGCATAGGCCCGCCCTCTGGTGGGCCCGAGAAATGGCAGTCCGTCACGCCCTACTGGCGGGTAGCGGCCTAGTGGGTCCGGTCGGTCCAAAAAAATAAAAATAAAAAAATTATATAAAGAATTAAAAAACATTTGAATAAACTAATGAAGTTGAATTACTCCTAATCAAATTTAATTTTTTAATAAAAATTTATTTATGTTATTAGACTTTGATTAAAATTAAAATTGGATCCAAAAAAAATAAAAAACCTATATAATTCATTTATATATTAATTTTTTTTGAAAAAATATTTGATATTTGGCGGGCCTGCCTACGGCCCGCACGGGCTTACCTGCATAGGCCCGTCCTCTGGTGGGCCTGAGAAATGGCAGCCCGCCCGTCACTTTGGCGGGCCCACGGCCCGCGAGCCCATTTGACAGTATCAGGGTGGGGCGGGCGGGCCCGCGGGCCACGAGCATTTTTGCTGTGTCATTGGTTAAAATGGCTTAATTAATCATTTTTTAATAGTCCATGTAATTAATATTATTGATTTAATGGAAAATAAGTTAATAAAATATTTTTTGTTGACTCATGTTATTATTTGAAAGTATTATTACAAAAATCAAGTGTTAAGGGGGTGTAAAGAGTGGTATAGGGGGTGTAGGGTAGGGATGGCAGTGGGGCGGGGATTCCCCGTCCCCGCGTGGATCCGCCCCGAACGGGGCGGGGACTCCCCGAGTTTTTATCCCCGCGGGGCGGGGACGGGGAAAGATTTTTCCCCGCAGGGATCCCCGCCCCGTTCCCCGCCCCGCCCCGCCCCGCCTTCTATATATATATTATAATATATATATATAATATTAAATTATAATTTAAATAATATTAAATTAATACAAATAATATATAAAACTATAATTTATATAACATTTATAACGAAAATATAATTAAATTTATATATTATATTTAAAATATTAATTTTTTTTAAAAAAATTTAGTCCCCGCGGGGACGGGGACGGGGACGGGGACAATTTTGTCCCCGAAAGCCTCGCGGGGCGGGGACGGGGATTAGGTCCCCGCCCCCGCCCCGCCCCGTTGCCATCCCTAGTGTAGGGGTGTGAATAGTAGAACCCTTACAAAAATAGGGTGGCGTAGTAGGTCAAAATTAAAACTTTTAATGGTAGTTTGACTAAATGCTCGAAAGTAAACGATGTAGAGATTTTGCCGACCCTTAAAAAAGCTCCTTCCTTTCCAACACCTTTATTTCCCGGCTGCGTTCTTACAGCCTGGGTTTTCATTCATCACCGTATAAATAAAAATAAAGATAAAACTAAAAACTGAGAAGAGAAGGATCTTCGGAGGAATTAATTTATGGCCGATTCATTTTACGAGGAATTAGATTTTGGGTTTCCCAGTTATCTCAAGAACGTCGTCGATGGTCAGTGTTATCAGTGAACCCTTACGAGTAATTTTTTTACCAAATGTTTTAGCTTTTTCTTTTGTTTTCGTTGTGTGAAGTGGGTGTTTGATTATAGATGAATACGCCGACGAGGAGGACGAGGATTATTACGGAGATGAACATCATGTGAATGACTTAGCCAAATTCGATGGGAAATTGGAGGATTTAGCTTGTCCTTTCTGCTTCGAGGACTTCGATGTTCTAGGTTTGTGCTGCCACATCGATGCCGATCATAAGATGGAGGTTAAATATGGGGTAATTAATCCGTGAAACTCATAGCTGTTAAATATGGAGGTTTGTTCTCTGTAATAAATTGATGGTTTTCTGTGAATTGCTGTTAAATGGGTTGGTGTTCTTACAAAATGAGGAACAATGCCGACTTTAATTAGGTTCATTTGGAATAGATCTGTTGTTTGTTTCTAGAGTTTGATAGATTGCTTCAAGTTAATCCCATTTGTGTTCTTACATGTTCGTATTCCTTGTTACTTGCGAGAATTTGACGGATGAAGTTCCTTTTGATTCGCAGATCTGCCCAGTTTGTGCTCAAAGAGTACGGATAAACATGGCTTCCCATGTAATAACGCAGCACGAAAGCATCTTAAGGATATCCTTTTTCTAGCCTTAGTTCATCGAATTATCATACTACGTCTCCGCATTTTCTTACATCAGTAAATGCAAATTCATTTCCTCAACTGAGAATACAGTCTGGGGAACATGAAGCGCCATGGCATCCGCGCTAGATCAGGCGTAATGCTCATAAGGAAAGAGATGCACGAAAGGCATTTACGCCGAATTAAGGAGTCCTCGACAGTCGAACTATCTTCTTATCCTTCAGCTGATTCGAAACTCTTGTCGTTCGTCGATAGTCCTCAGAGCGCTGAAAAATCTCTATCGATTGAAGCTTCTCTAACAACCTCAAGCGAGGCAGCTTTGCCAGCGGAGAATTTCAGTGGCAATTCCTCAGAAAGGTGCATTTTTAATCATACTACCATATTTGATCATGAATATCATGGGAAATGTGAATTTGTCTGATTAAAGTTCATTATACGCCCCTGCTTGCTTTTCTCTGTAATCCTTCACTTGATAGCAGATTTCTTGTTATCTCTATATTGATAAATAAGGGTGGAGATGGGGATTAAAGGGTTTGATTGAGATTATTACATGGAGGACATATATGGATCTACAGTACATTCCTTAGTTTACATGTATTACGAGAAAATCAACTGATTTAGATCAAGACTCTTGACTAGCTTGTGAGTAAAACGATGGCACAAATGCATGGTTCATTTTTTTCTTACATTTTCATCGAGGCAAAAGATCATTTGAGAAGAGGTTTGGCCTTGGCTTTTATGCGCTTATATTCGAATCGAAATGATCTCATTTCTCGTTGCCCGTATTTGAGGATTACTTATTTCTGCTGTTAGATAGTGTGATCTTTCATAGTTATCGCAAACTTATATCGCACTTCCTTTTTCATCACAGAGCTCAACCATCTTCATCAGCAGACGAGAGTATCGAAAAGGTTCGAAGGTGTGAGTTCTTACAGGGATTAGTCTTATCGTCCATCATTGACGACTTGTGAGCATTTGCTAATTTTCGGCAGGAAAGAATACTTCTGTGGAATGTTAGATTTAGACATTGGATTTTCTTTGCCTGGACTTTAGCAATTCAAGTTGACATCCTTTTCGCCCTTTATATGTTTCGACATTCTAAATCGCGCTATATATATTATAATAGTCGATGTACCGAACGGCATAAAATAATGACTATAAAAATTTTCGGGGCAAAAAATCGGTTGTCGCGAGGATTTTATGTTTTCCTTTCCGCGTCATAATAAATTGTCTTAAAAATTGCCTGAAACGATCTTGGTGCAAAGAATAACAGTTCTTACATGGGCGATCTTCATATATGTTGAAAATGTCCGAAATCCACAGCGAACAGATCAAAGATCGAAACTTTTGAGATAATGGCTAATCACAACTTGAATTTCTGGTAGTTTGGCGATGAATCATGTCGAAGAGTTGTTCATAATACTGCATAGCCCAAATAAACAACCTTTCTAAAGAAGCTGTTTTTACCTTACTGAAGAATCCACTCGACCTATTAATCGTCTCTTTCTTTTCGCCATCTTTTGCTGAGTCATCATCGTTCGTCATCGCACCAAAACCTCCTTCGCCCCATTGATCTGCCCAGCTCGGACCCTCCATATCAGCCATTTTTTGGTGTGGTCCTTATTACATAGCACAGATTTTGATTATACTCAGAAAAAATGATGTGTTTCTTTGTAATATAGATCACATAAGATATATTACCTCTAATCTGTGAAGATATGAGTTGGGACACTTGACTTTGATTGAAGAAAAACCTAAGATTGTTGGGGTTGAGCGGTAAATATTTCGGGCCCAGCGGAAGGTTTATTTTGAACCGCGACTATTTTATTTGGACAATATAGAACCAAAATGACGACGATAGAGAACACGAGATTTTTACGTGGTTCGGCCAATACCGCCTACCTCCACGGAGAGCACCAGCTTTACTATATTGAGAATATTACACCGTACAAAATAACGCTCGTGTTTAAACCCAAACCCGAGACCCCTTACCCACCCGGGCAATGTTTTTGTACCTATTCCCAACTACCCAGTAAAACTAAAACCCGCTCTCACCTAGGGATGTCAACGGGGCGGGGCGGGGGCGGGGATTAGGTCCCCATCCCCGTCCCCGCGTCAACGGGGAATCCCCGTCCCCGTCCCCGCGAACTAAACGGGGAAAAAATCATCCCCATCCCCGTCCCTGTCGGGTCCCCGCCCCCGCGGGGATTTCCCATCCCCACGAATTTTTTTAAAAAAGATTATATTTTTATTATAATATAAATTGAATATATTATGTATATTATATATTAAATATTATTTATATTATAATAATAACACATGGGCAAAAAAATATTCTTTTAAACTATAATAATATAAACTTGTATAAAAAATATTATTTAGATATTACTTTAAGATATAAGATATTTTATTTAAATAATATTAATAGCGGGGAACGGGGCGGGGATCCCCGCGGGGCGGGGACTATGATCCCCGTCCCCGCCCCGTCCCCGCCTACAGGGACAAAAAATTCCCCATCCCCGCCCCGTGGGGATTAAAATTCGGGGATTCCCCGCCCCGTTCGGGGCGGATCCCCGCGGGGACGGGGAATCCCCGCCCCATTGACAAGCCTACTCTCACCTTTATCCACCCGGACAAGTTTACCTCTCACTATTACTCTCTAACTGAATTTCTCACTTGATTTAGGATGATAATAACTGAAGAATCCTCAGCCTATTTATAGATGTCTTCAGCTCTTCTGGACCACTCAAAACCGGTGGCCAGGAATCCGCCGCATCGCTCAGTTCTGAACCGCTCGAAACCGGTGGCCAGGAATTCGCCGCGTCGCCAGTTGATATGGGCCGCTCATTCTTTATCTTTAAGATTTTTCTTTTTCTTTATATATATAAAATAATATTAAAATATTATATAATATTATTTTATTATTATTTGTTTTTCCTTTTAGGCGGCTGGCCCAACAATTCTCCCCCGCCAGCCGCATCGACACCTACCCGAGCATCGTCTTCAGCACCGTCAAGCACTCATCCCAGCGAGTCTGTCTGAGAGTAACCCGTTCGTAAATACCACGAACGTCCATTGGCCTTCCTTGTACCAGCTACACATATTCGAATCAAGAATTCAGGTCCTACCAACTTGATTCACCCGCGGCCAATCCTATGTGCAGCTGCCGAACCGACTCTACCCGTCGATTCTGAAGAGGGACTTCGACGCAACCCCTTCTCCAGCAGGACTTTCCTTCTCACCATCGTCTGCCTTTCCACCACGCGCACGCGACTTTCGAGAACCCATCGAAGTCAGAGTGTTTTGTACCACACTCCCGTCCAGACGATATAAACCTCCACGCTCTTCTCCCTTCAGTAGGACTTTTCCGCCATGTGTGATTTTACAGACTCCCCCTGCTATGAAACTCCCATAGCCCTTGGAATCTAACTGGCTCAAAGATATTAAATTCTTCCGTAACTTTGGGACAAAGATCACACCACCCAAAACTCGAACCGCTCCGTCAGTCATTTTGATCTTCACAGTTCCGACACCACGAACCGCCTGACGGTATCCATCAGCCATGGAAACCGAACCTCTTCGTATCTTCTGCAACGTATCAAAATATTTTCTTTCAGAGCAAATATGGTACTTCGACCCCGAATCAAATATCCATTCATCCTGAGAACGAGCGTCATCGTTGTAGACTGTGAGAACGTCTACAACATCATCCGTATCCTGTGCTATCATGGTTGTGGAATTTTCCTCGCCATTCCTGTCCTTCCTCCAAGTCGGACAGTTCCTCTTGATGTGTCCCGGCTCACCACACTTGTAGCACATGATGCTCTTTCCGCCATTCTTTGATTTGGACCTGCTGCTACCTCCAAATTCCCTGGCGTGAAACCTTCCTCTACGATTCTCCCCGTGTATAGCCAACGTCGAATTTTGGCTATCCCCATAATTTGATCGTCTCCTCTTTTCATGCGCCAAAAGAGTTGACTGCACATCCACCATCTTCACCGTCGTCTTTCCGTACAAGATGGTTGTGACCAAATTATCATAAGAATCAGGAAGCGAGGTAAGAAGTAAAAGGGCCTTATCTTCTTCCTCCAACTTTACATCAACTTTTATAAGTTGATCCACAAGTCCGTTAAACACGCTAATGTGATCCATGAGATTCCCACCTTCCTCCATCTTCAGCCGGTACAGCTCCCGCTTCAGATCTAACTTTGTGGTTAAGTTTTTCCCGAGATGCAGCTCCTCCAACTTCGCCCACAAGTCTGGTGCAGAATCCTCATTAACAACATTATTAATAATGTTATCCGCAATGTACAGACGGATTGTGCTGACACATCTTGATCCCAAATCCTCTCAGTCTTCTTTCGTCATTTTCTCCGGCTTTGCCGTGTCCCCTTTCAAAGCTTTAGCCAGACCTTGGTGAACAAGGATATCCTTCACTCATCTTTGCCACAGAGTGAAACTCCCCGTACCATCAAATTGCCGCACTTTGAAACTGCTTTCCGTCGCCATTATCCTTGCAGAGATTCAACAACTTTGGCCCGACACTGACTCCCCCGTAATGATAAACCTTCTTGATATCTTTTCTGATGTGGAAGATCAGACAAAGCTGCAACCACAGAGCATACTCAGAATATCAATTAGGCTTGGCTCTGATACCACTTGTTGGGGTTGAGCGGTAATATTTCGGGCCCAGCGGAAGGTTTATTTTGAACCGCGACTATTTTATTTGGACAATATAGAACCAAAATGACGACGATAGAGAACACGAGATTTTTACGTGGTTCGGCCAATACCGCCTACCTCCACGGAGAGCACCAGCTTTACTATATTGAGAAATTACACCGTACAAAATAACGCTCGTGTTTAAACCCAAACCCGAGACCCCTTACCCACCCGGGTAATGTTTTTGTACCTATTCCCAACTATCCAGTAAAACTAAAACCCGCTCTCACCATCCATCCGGATAAGTTTACCTCTCACTATTACTCTCTAACTGAATTTCTCACTTGATTTAGGATGATAATAACTGAAGAATCCTCAGCCTATTTATAGATGTCTTCAGCTCTTCTGGACCACTCAAAACCGGTGGCCAGGAATCCGCCGCATCGCTCAGTTCTGAACCGCTCGAAACCGGTGGCCAGGAATTCGCCGCGTCGCCAGTTGATATGGGCCGCTCATTCTTTATCTTTAAGATTTTTCTTTTTCTTTATATATATAAAATAATATTATAATATTATATAATATTATTTTATTATTATTTATTTTTCCTTTTAGGCGGCTGGCCCAACAAAGATCTCTGTGTTTGCGATCTGCAAATTTGAACTAGATTGTGTGAGGGCTAAGGAAGGGATTGGATAGGCTGTCTTTTTTTTTTTTAACCACCAAGTGATTTCCTTCGTTGTCTTAAATTTTTTTAAAAGCAGAAAATTGATGCAATTCATGTAGTGTTTTTGCTGTGTTTCTAAGCGACGTTTTGATTAATAAATTAAGCTCAGGGTTTGTAGACAACATCCTCGTCCGCAAGAACCCTAATATCATTCCAATATGAGTATGACGATTTTGTAAGAAATTAGTTATTATTCTGACAATTTAAGGCTTCATGCGAATGCGCCTTCACAATGCTTTCAAAAGTCCAATGATATTTGCCGTAGAAACGATTGATCATAGTAAGAAAACACAACTATAATTGTAGTAGTATAAGCTAAACTAGGATTTGTTTAGGATCCACCCCATTAATATTTGCCGTAGAAACGATTGAAGAGGAAGGAAGAATTACAAGACATGATTGCTACGAGTGCAATAAGAGAAGCCATTGATCTAAAGCCATTTTCGAAGAGCTTCTATAGCTTTGGTTTTATGTGATGATGAATCTTGGAGTCACACTACTTTGATACACAGTTTTTTATATGACGAGATAAACGAATATATATTTTGTGGTTTATTAGTTTTGTGTGCATTTCATTGGATTAAGGTAGAATATCCAAGTGTGTTGAGTATGTGGTGATTCTCATTGGAGTTTCGCTGTGTGTTATTTATTATGTATTGATTCTACTTTTTTTCGACCTAGTTAACCAATTATTTGAAGATTAATAATGGCAACAACTAATAATCAATTATCATATCTTACAAGCACTGTAACAAATGGCATGATATATTATGTATTGATTCTACTTTTCTTCGACCTAGATAACCAATTATTTGATTTATCAGCAGCTGTTCTATTCTTACATAAAATCATGGAAATACCCTTAAAAGGAGGTCATTTTTCACAAAATTGATCAAAGAGATTAGTTCTGAAAAAGTATTATATATAGATATAGATATAATATATCCATACAAATAATAAATAGAACAACTTCCATTATATATATCGTTCTGTCCAATGCAAAAGACCTATCTTTAAAATCTCACCAACAATGAAAGCATCCTTGTGTCGGATAATCATTTTTATATCTTTTGATTTGAGATCTTTAACCAATTAAATATCATTTGATATATATGTATATATGCTAACATGATTGTAAACCATAAAATACTATCCATATAAATCGAATATTAACTTTTATATCATTTAGTAAATGATTTATCTAGGGTTTAGAATTGTTTGCGAGAACTCTTAAATCCTTACCATTGCAATCGCACAAATGATCTGAATTGCAGAATCCTACATGTGATGGACATATAGCTTCGAAGCAATCCATGTCGTTCTTACAGAATGTACGAAGGAAGAGATAATTCTGTTGAGAAAATTTCTGTGTATTGATTGAATTGATTCATCTGTACATGTGTGGGTCATATATATACATGATACATTAAGCCACCTACGCTAACCGACTTTAACTAATATATACAATTGCAAAGATTACGACTACCCAGCATCCATTTCTTCAATGCGTAACAGAGTATTTTGTTTCTTCATAAACTCTTCATCCCCCCCACAAGCTAAGCATGGAAGAAAATTCTTCATGCCAAGCTTGGACACAATAGCAGAGAAAAGAGGTTTAGCTAAAGATTTGGTAAAAACGTCGGCAAGCTGGTCCTTAGAAGCACAATACAATGGGACAATGAGACCTCTTTGATAGTGAATGCGGATGAAATGGCAGTCAAGTTCCAAATGTTTGGTGCGCTCATGGAAAACGGGATTCTCAGTGATGTGGATCGCAGCCTGATTATCACACCAAAAAGGAATTGGAAGAGAGGCAGGGATATGAAAATCATGGAGAAGATAGCTGACCCATAACAACTCCCGAGCAGCTGTACTTAAACTCCTGTACTCCGCTTCAGCAGAAGAACAAGAGATGGTGGTTTGCTGCTTGGATTTCCAAGAGATCAGGGAAGATCCAAGAAAAATGCCAAAGCCCGTGATAGATTTGCGGGTCAATGGATCCGCTCCCCAATCTGCATCTGTATAAACTTCAACTCGAAAATCAGGTGTGGAGGAGTAGAAAAGACTATGGTCGGCTGTCCCTTTTAGATATTTGAGAACATGGAGCAAGCTGTTCCAATGGTCAGTGCATGGACATTGAACATGTCTACTAAGTTGTTGAACGGCAAATGTAATGTCCGGGCGCGTGAAGTTGAGATATAAAAGCTGGCCCACCAACTTTCTATAGCGAGAAGGGTCTGCAATAGGAGTCCCACAGTGAGCACTGAACTGATGATGTCGAGGTAGAGGAGTGCTAGTAGGTTTCGCCCCTGTGAGTCCAATGTCAAGCAAAATGTCAAGAATATATTTCCTCTGGTTGATGTACAAACCAGCCTCAGATCGTGTAAGTTCAATGCCAAGGAAATACTTAGCAAAGCCAATATCCTTGATAGTGAATTGCTGATGTAAGAACTGTTTGGCTGAAGCAATGAGAGAATCATTAGAACCCGTGATCAATATATCATCGACGTAGACCACTAAGGCAAGGAAATCAGAGGTGTCCTTCTTCAAGAAAAGACAAGGATCGTTAGTGGATTGATGGAAACCAAATGCAATGAGCTTCCTAGTAAGCTCAGCGTTCCATTCCCGTGAAGCTTGCTTAAGACCGTAGAGGGAACGTCTCAGCTTACAAACTTGATTGGGCAGAGCTTTGGCATATCCATCAGGTGGCTGCATATAGACCTCTTCCTCCAAGTAACCATGAAGAAAGGCATTATTTATGTCAAGTTGATGAATAGACCAGTGAGACATGGTGGCTAGTGCAAGGAATACCCGAACTGTCACCACCTTTGCAACAGGTGAGAAACTATCAAAGAAGTCCTCTCCCTCAATTTGATTGTATCCCTTGGCTACTAGCCTAGCCTTCAGCCGTTCCATAGAGCCATCGGGGTGATACTTGACCTTGTATACCCATTTGCATCCAATCGCTTTCTTCCCGTTGGGTAGAGACGTCAAGGTCCAAGTTTTATTGTCCTCGAGAGCCTTTAGTTCTGTCTCCATGGCTCGAACCCACCGAGGATCACCCTTAGCTTCAAGAAAAGAGTTAGGAGCCTTTACACTATCTAACTGAATCAAAAAAGCCATATGATCATAGGAAAAATGGGGATTTTTAATGTATGGAAAAACTTGTGGTGTGTATGGGGAAGGGTTGTGGATGCGGTTTCTGTTATGAGGATGGGTAATAGGGCACGATTGTACATGGGCAGATATAAAGTCCTTCATCCATGAAGGGGTTACTTTTGGTCTGGTGCTTCGTCTCAAAGGCAAGGAGGGTGATGGAGACAATGTAGGGATAGATGATGCTGGTGATATTTCTGAAGTGGTGGTCTCAGGAATGGGTTCGAAACTTGAATCTGTAGCATCAGTAACATAGGTTGGAGGTGTGTTATCTGGATTGGGATAGTCAGAGGTATATGAGGGATTAGGCATAAGGTCGACTGCAATTGCCTCTGAAATAGGATCAGAATTTAAAGAGCTGTAGTTTTCCAAAGGAGCTTCCAATGTCTTGAGTTCGTATGGAAAGGTGTCTTCACGGAACACTACATCTCTAGAGATAAGGGTCTTTCTTGTTTGTAAATCATACAGCTTGTAGGCCTTTTGATTGGGAGGATAACCAATAAACACACACTTAGTAGCTCGGGGGTCAAACTTATCCTTGTGAGGGCTTGTAACTGTGGCAAAGCAGAGACATCCAAAGCTCCTGAGATGTCCAAGGTCGGGCTTCTTCGAATATAAAATCTCAAAGGGTGATTGCATGTTCAACAAGGGCGATGGTAGGCGGTTTATGAGGTAAGTGGCCGTCAAAATAGAGTCTCCCCAAAATATCTTTGGTAGTTTAGACTGAATCATGAGGGCTCTTGCAACTTGTAGAAGGTGTTTGTGTTTTCTTTCTACAACCCCATTTTGTTGTGGGGTGTAGACACATGACCTTTGATGGACGATTCCCAGTTGAGCTAGGAGGCTTTGGCAATGAATACTCGTGAATTCGGACCCACTATCTGATCTTAAAAACTTCACTGCCGCATTAAAATGATTTTTCACCATGTGAAGGAAACCACTGAGTAAGGATGTAGTTTGAGATTTGCTCTGCATAAGAAACGTCCAAGTGGCACGACTGAAGTCGTCTACAATGGTGAGGAAGTAATGAGCACCATTGACGGATTTTTGGTGGTAAGGTCCCCAAATATCGGCGTATAGTAGTTCACAGATTTTCTTTGACTGAGTTTGGCTCAAAGGGAAAGTCTTTCTTGGTTGTTTTGAAAGGGGACATACATCACAAATGACCTTAGTGTTATTTCTGAGATAGGGTAGGTCCAGTACTCGAACGACAACATCACTCGGATGACCTAACCTTCTATGCCAAACATCCAAAGAAGTGTCAACAGCATTATTCGAAAAATTCTTAAAAACAGCAGCACAAGTCTGAACAAAAGGGTGACTGATATGACTGTTAAGGAAGTCCTGTATGGTATCCCTTTGGAAGGAGCTCTTATCTACCATGTACAATCGATTTCTTAGTCTTCCAATGGCTAATAACTCCTTACTCATTTGGTCCTGTAAGAGGCAAAAATTTGTTGAGAATAGATAGTCTATCCTTGAACAAGTGGCAAGTTTACTGATGGAGATTAGGTTGAATCTGAACAGTGGAACATATAGGCAGTCCTTGAGCACCAAACAGTTTGGCAGTGTGAGATCGCCAATGCCTTTAACCTCATTTATAGTGCCATCGGGTAAGTATATAGGGGTGAAAGTGGTTACAGGTCTTAGGTTCGAAAGAAGGGTATGGTCATAGATCATATGGCTAGTTGCTCCAGTATCTAATGCAAAGAACTCTTCACTCATTTTCTTAAAAGAAGCAGATGAGAGTTTGCTGGACATACCTGCGAAGTCCATGAAGTGTGCGAAATTCACCTTTTCAGTTTCTGAAGCAGAGCTATTTCCTTTCACCAGCTTTGTCACTTCTTGTTGAAGCAGCGCCATACCCTTTAGAACCTGCTGTAGCCTATCTTCACTCGAGGGAGTTTCTGTCTCCAAATCAAATGGCATTTCCACCAGATTTGCTTTGTTTTTGGGTGTTGATGCATAAGTTTGAGTCTTCTTAGCATCTTTGTTGCCTTTCCACCATTCTGGAAAACCGACGATGTGGAAGCATTCACTCTTAACATGACCATTCATGCCACAGAAATCACACTTCAGATTCCTTCTGTATGCCTTATCTCTTCTAAGCTCATTCTCCTTATTTCCACCATGAAAACTAGTTCTCTGCCCTCCTCTAGCAGCTAGCATCGCACTGTGGTCACAATTTTCAAATTGCATTTGTACATTTTGTTGCTTCTCAACGTTCATCAACATCGCATACGCCTTTCTTACATCAGGCCAAGGGTCAGATACTAAAATTTGATTCCTGACACCTTGATAAGTTTCATTTAGCCCCATAAGAAATTGCATCAGTTTAGTTCTTCCTTCCTTTCGATTAACTCTAGCAGATTTGCAGGTACATCCATCGCATGTGCATTCTTCGTCTGGATCCAAAAGGCTCAGCTCATCCCATAGCCTTTTGAGCTTGCTGAAATACACAGATAATGTCATATTTCCTTGCACAATTGAGTTAATCTCCCGATTTAGCTGATAAATTTGAGGTCCATTACTAGTTCCATATTGAATCTTCAGCTCAGTCCACAGCTCCTTCGCACTTTCAGCTAAGCTAAAACTGTCAACTATCTCTTGAGACAGCGAATTCAATATCCACGACACAACCGTGTCATTAACTCTCATCCACTGACCTCGATTAGGACTCGTCAGATCTGGCATCGGAAAGGTTCCGTCTATGAAGCCTAATTTGTTCTTCGCACCTAAGGCTCTTCTCATAGCGTGACTCCAGCTCAGATAGTTCGATTCGCCCAAGCGATTTGAGATAATCGAAGCTCCCAAATTATCTGATGGAAGCAAAATCAGAGGATGTTGGTAACCTCCGAAGTTCATGACTTCCATCTCTTGATGATTCGTTGATGGATTCTGTTGATCTTCTTGCTCTTGCCGATCGTCTGCCATGGTTGAGTTTACAGCAGCTATGTTGTTAATTGATCTAGGTTATCAATTTTGAGCGAAACGTGAAACCGCCTGCTCTGATACCATGTACGAGTTGGAAGAGATAATTCTGTTGAGAAAATTTCTGTGTATTGATTGAATTGATTCATCTGTACATGTGTGGGTCATATATATACATGATACATTAAGCCACCTACGCTAACCGACTTTAACTAATATATACAATTGCAAAGATTACGACTACCCAGCATCCATTTCTTCAATGCGTAACAGAGTATTTTGTTTCTTCATAAACTCTTCACAGAAAATAAACACAATGTGCCTTCCTTCAATACTTTTCTGACCAAAAACTGCATATGTGTAGTAAAAAAATGAGATTTCAACTTAACAAGAAAAATGCTATGAAAAAAAATAAGAATAGGCTTACACGATATAATAGCGAGAAGAACAATAAGATAAGCCATTGAACTCTTTAAAGCCATTCTCCAAGCCCCTAATTTGCACATATTACGCCGATAATTTATAAGCAGTGTGAGTGAGTGTATATATAAGTCAATATAAAGAAAATTCTGAGAGTTACCCTACGCGTATTCTCTATGAGTGAAAAAAGGGGTGATAACTGATATCCAATATAGTGAATATATTACGTTTCATCCCCTTTTTTATATATTTAGAAAATACGCTTTTTTTTTTTAAGTATGAATGATACGATTCGTTTAAATTATGTGATCTCATACAAAGAAATTCTTCTCTATTCATTACGGTTTGTACCAATAGTTTTAAAAAACCACAAGTTTAATTTTTTTCCTCTTTTTGCTTGTTTTTAATAACCCTATACGAAAAAAAAATTATGGAAACATGAAAAAAAATGTGTGATATTGGCCGTCATATTTCTTAAGAGATTTCAGTAGTATTTCATGTACAAGTTTCAAAACATGTTTTCCAATTAAAATAACATAAGCTTTCATGTGACTTTCTTTATGTTTCTAACCATTTTTTATTAAAATAAAACTAGTATTAAGTTGATTGCTTACGGAGATTAGGGACACCTGTGGCGAACATATAAGATTATGAATTATATATTATATGAATAATGTGATAAAAAAAATCCAATGCGTAACGAGTGCACCATACTTCCAATGTAAAAGTATTCCCAATTATTCATTAATTTATATCGGAAAGCAATAAAGATAACTTTTTTCTTGCACAATAATCACAAACACAAAATCGTGTCATCACTACCACTCACCGAGGATTGGCTTTGTGATGTGGGCTGAGAAAGCCTCAACCACCCCCTCACCATATTATTATTTATTTAATATATACATATTTGTCATTTACCATATGCGTTACATCTCATATTTATCCATATGATATATAATCAAGATTCCTTGTGAAAAACACATTTTCATTTCTTTGGAGGAATAGAAGCAAAAAAAAGGAGATCCCTCTTCCCACAAGGTAAGTTTAAGTTTAATGCTCGCATATGCATGCCTCGTGGATCCAAGATTAGCTCTATTGTTTCTGCATATTTCATTCATAATACAATTTATCACGAGATTCGGAGAATGAAGCTTGTTTCCCTGTAATGCTTTCGATGCAAGCTCCAAATAAATTAGATTTTGACTCTTACATTGATTTACATCAAGGTGCATTTCATGTGTATGTATAAATGCCACACAGAAAAAAGGCTGGATTTTGTGGTTTGCTCTGTTTTGCAACGAAAATGTAACCTTTCACCACTTCACTAACCTTTGCAATCTGTAACTTCTTACGCAGATAACACACAGAGAAAAAAATGAGGGGTGGTGGATTGTGGCAGCTAGGCCAGTCGATAACTCGCCGATTATCTCAAACCGAAAAGAAAACGATCGCCCGCCGATGCTTTGCATCAGAAGCAGATCTCAAGAAAACAGCCCTCTACGATTTCCACGTTGCAAACGGCGCCAAAATGGTCCCATTCGCAGGCTGGAGCATGCCCATTCAGTACAAGGATTCGATCATGGATTCAACCTTAAACTGTCGGGAAAATGGAAGCCTTTTCGACGTGGCCCATATGTGTGGCCTTAGCCTCAAGGGAAAAGATTCCATTCCTTTCCTCGAAAAGCTCGTCATCGCTGATGTGGCGGGCCTCGCCCCGGGCACTGGGACTTTGACTGTGTTTACGAACGAAAAGGGAGGCGCAATCGACGACTCTGTGATCGCTAAAGTGACCGAAGATCACATTTACTTGGTTGTGAATGCTGGCTGTAGGGATAAGGATTTGGCCCATATTGAGGAGCATATGAAGGCTTTCACTTCGAAGGGGGGAGATGTTTCTTGGCATATCCACGATGAGAGGTCCCTTCTAGCTCTTCAGGTCGGTTATTTCTGCAGATTTCTTTTGCGTGATTTGATTTTCTTTCGATAATGGGCGTTAATCAAACCCTTTTTTTTTTGTCTGAATTTTTTCGGCGAAAGGGTCCGCTCGCAGCTCCAGTTCTTCAGCACCTGACGAAGGACGATCTGAGCAAGATGTACTTCAGCGATTTCAAGATTTTGGACATCAATGGCGTGTCGTGCTTCCTCACGAGGACGGGGTAACATAGTACAGTCTTTGTTTACTGCTCGTTGCTTATGTAATCTCAAATATCACAAGATTGTTCCTTTTTATAGCCTATCACTTCACTTTTAAGAGCTTACGCTTAAAGGGAGTGTATCATATTCTAATCTTTTTTTTCTTTTTCACAACGTTTCTCTTAATAGGCTGATTTCTTCCTTATCTACCTTAGGAGTGTGTTTAGTTTAAGGATTTTAGTGTGGAAAGCAGAAAAAATGGAAAAGGAAAACTAATTTTTTTGTTTGGTTGATTAGAGAAATAGGCGATGAAAAGAAAAAGAGAACTAAACTTAAGTTAATCTTATAGTTAAAAATCATGGAAAACCATTATACTCACCATTTGGTGAGGAAAATGAAGGAGCAACTAGTGTAAATCGTTTTCTCTCTAGTTTTCTTTTCCTCCCCGTTTTCCTCGATCCAAACACAGCCTAGACGTATAATTTTCATTTAATGACTGGTCGTGAGGATTCATTCTTCGTCTCAGCTCTCATACCATGTTATGATAACTTCCTTCACCTAAAAGCTTAAACTCGAAGGCAATTGTATTTTAGTTTTATATACTTTTTATTTCCAACACGTTCACTTACCTTTAGGGTAAATTTCTGTCTTATCTATAGCCTAAGACGTATAATTTTCATTATGGTGCGTTTGTTTTGCAGAATACGATGCGGAAAAGAAAAGTGTAATGATACGCATAGAATCATTGTACATTACGCTTCGTGGGTCTTGCCATTACACTTTTCCTTTTATTTTATTCGTCAAATTCCGCATACCAAACGCACCCTTAGTGGCTGGTCTGGTTGTGAGCATTCGTTTACCTCTTGGCCTGAAGCTCTCCATACCATGATATGAACCACTTCAGCTACGCTTGAACGCAGTTCAACTCACTTTATCGTGAAATATATCAGGTACACGGGCGAAGACGGGTTCGAAATCTCGGTCCCCTCGGAGCATGCCGTCGAGCTCGCGAAGGCCATCCTCGACAAATCCAAGGGCAAGGTTCGCCTAACGGGCCTCGGGGCCCGAGACAGCCTCCGTTTGGAAGCGGGCCTATGCCTCTACGGCAACGACATGGAGCAGCACATAACCCCTGTCGAGGCCGGGCTCACGTGGGCCATAGGCAAGCGGAGGAAGGCCGAGGGCGGGTTCTTGGGAGCTGACGTTATCCTCAAGCAGGTCGAGAAGGGCCCCGCCATTCGAAGGGTCGGGATTTTCTCTGCGGGCCCGCCCGCGAGGAGCCACAGCGAGATAAAGGACGAGTCTGGGGAAAGCATCGGGGAAGTTACGAGCGGTGGGTTTAGCCCGTGCTTGAAGAAGAACATAGCGATGGGTTATGTGAAGTCTGGGAAGCACAAGGCGGGGACGAAGCTCAAGATTGTTGTGAGGGGTAAGGCTTACGATGGGTCGGTGACGAAAATGCCCTTCGTTCCGACTAAGTATTACAAGCCGTGATCTTGGGATTTTTTTTTTCTTTCTAAGGTGCTCGCTCTTCTTCGTTGGTTTGATTTCTTGGATGAAAGTGACTGTTTGAGAAGTTTGTTCTGTGTTTATCTGGCAATGATTTGATTCTTATAACTAAGGACTGTTTGATATCATTGGTTCTTTTCATATGAATAACTAGACTTTTGGAATTGGATTATATAAAGTTGCTTGAAATACTGGTACAAAAACTGAAACATAACCATTTATTCTCTATGAACACTTTCTTTTCTTCAACCATTTCATGACATGTATTTTGTCGTTTATTGTTGATTTTGGCAATTTAACTCGGATTTTGCTGTAGAAAACTAATAAGTTGTGTATCCAAACATTGATTGCAGATAAATTAGCAGAAACTTGATATGGTTTCAATACCAAACTCTAACTTCTCATTGCCACCCTAAAATTACATCAGTTTTTTTTTTAAGATTTAACACTTAACTACTATGGGAAAAAACAGTGAAAGTTACACATACAAACCTCAAAAGTAAAAACAGAGCATTTTTGTTTTTCTCTTAAGCAGCTTCAGCAAATCCAACTCTAAGATTCCCATAATCAAACACAGTGTGATATCGACCCATGAACATATCTCCCAATATCCTAAACAAAAGGAGAAATCCCAGCTATCAGTAAATATTCATCTAATCTCATTCATTCATTCTTCGTCAAACGAAATACAACAATATAGAATGGAATATAATTTTACTATTTTCTTACCAAAGAGGTCCGCGCGGCGGCGCAATATCGATCCAGTAAAACCGCTGATGCACTCTGCAGCGGGACCCTCCCCGACCTTAAGAACGTACTGCAAAAAAAAAAAATAATAATAATATTGCCGCCGGCGGGAAAAAAAGAAGCATTAGCGTTCTAATACCTCATTAGGCGAAAGGTCGAAAATTCTCCCGCCAATGGTGAAGGAGATTGTTGGCATTTCATCAATGCCTTCGCAGTCGACCGCTGATTCTCCGTTTGGACTCGGCAGGCGCTCGCAGAGCTACGTAAAGAATCGGAAAAGAAAAAAAAAAAACGAGCGTTGAAGGCCTGGGGAAAAAAGCGCAATGTATATACCTCGTTGGCATAGCTGAGGATTCGTTCTTGAGTTTGGTTGTGTTTGAACTGTTTATGCATCCAAACGACGGCCATTTCGCAAGCCGAGCACATAGCATCAGACGATTCGCCTTCGCTTCGATGGACGACGCTCTCAATTCCCATACTGCGAAGCGCTTACGTTAATCTCGAGTTTTGAAAAAAAAAATGTGCGAGGAAAAAAGGCGTAATGGAATGAATAAGTTCGGAGAAATAGCGACAACCTAACGCCGTGAGTTCCATCGAATGCGCATAACCCAACTTGGGAGCAAATCTTCTTTGGCCGAGTCTGAAGATCGAAGAAACCGAAGAATTCAAATATTTATGAAGTAATGAGAAGGAGAGTGGAGAGAATATAGAGCAAAAACCTCAGCGAAAAGTAGATCAATCATAGTTTCTCCGTGTTGTTCGACAACAGCTTTGCATTCTTGGCTAACGACTCCTAATGCACCAATAGCATGGTTTATCATCGTTACAACAGCCTAACAGTAACATATGGCGAAAGAAATTATCAAAAAATCATGTCGTGTTAAGCAAGAAAATGGATGAAAATTGAAGAGTTTATATACTGTTGGCCCAGCTAAGAGAGATGTCCCAGAATCTGCAATCGCCGAACATCCTCCATAGCAATATCCTTAGCAATAAAGATTTATAAGATTTCATTTTTTGCACAGTTATTAGAAGAGTCAGCTAAAACAGAGATTGCGACTTACCACTTTCTACGCCGCCAATAAGAACATCTCCCATGTCAAACTGATAAAAGAAAAATCAGAGAATTATGACAAACATTCTCTGAGATGATGCTTTTGGTACAGTTCTGAAGTTATCTTGAATCTTGATTAACTAACTAACCTGCCAATATCCTTTCTGTGAAACTGGGACATACGTGTGTTTGCCCTTGTAATGATTGGGATCAACTCCACCGAAGACTATTTCTCCGCCCTCTTCTTCATCAGCATTTCGATTGAGCCAAAACGAAAACACGGGTTCCTTTACAAGGCCTTGTTCGACCATGTTGTACCTTAAAAGGAAACACGAAATCAAGCGCCAATTCATTAGAAGTGCGAAAAAAATTAATCGAAAGTTAGGCCCTTTCTTTCTCATACCACACTGGGATTGCATTTCCAACGGAGATTTCCCTGAAACCAAGCCCCAATATGCCGTCGAATTTACCAACCAAGAACATGAGGCTTGGCTCACGAGTCGCTTCGATAAATTCCTGAATAATTTACGATTTCATCACTGAACGAGAGCCTATATTAGAAATCATCATAAAATTGCTACGGAAATGACCGAAACCTGATCTTTTACGACCAAGTCGCCAACTGTTACGCTGTCCTCGCTGAAGAATCCCGAGATAGCCCCAGACCCATAGTGAATTGCTGCTGATTTTCCTGAAGAAAATTCCATGTCAATGTATGCACGAACAACAACAGAAAGCCATGCAATAGTAGCAGGAAAAACGGCACGATTTCTATGGAACGATTTGAAAAAACCACGAACCGTTCTTTTTGTAGGTGCTCGAATGGATGGACTTGTATCTGGGATGGAAATAGCAAGCCACCTACAAGAAATTCAAAATAGCAGAGTCTAAAGGTTCATATATTTCTTGATAAATGATTTGTATACGCCATACTACTTACAGAAAAGTAGCATTTTGAAGATGGAACCCATAGATTGGAACTGCCCGTATCGAAGATCACGGTAAATTTCTGTGGTGGAGTTCCTATTCCAATCTCGCCGAAATACTGGGCATCCATGTAATTCTTCAACCCTATAATATCAGTGTCTGAAGAATGACCGAGCTTTCGGTGTATATTATTGTATCTCTTGATTGAAGCCATCAATTCGTTTGCATCTTTCGATTCAAGAAGAGCATTGTTCTTGGCGAATTTCAACTTCTTCAGTCCTATCCTCACTAATCCATCGTTTGATGAAGATGGTGTAACGGAAAACGCCAGGATCGAGAGGAAAAGAGTGAACAAGATGTTACTGAAGACATTCATCTTGGCCTGCAAAATGAGATGGGAAAATCAGCATATAATGAAGAAAAAGGGTAAGAAAACATCTTCCTTCAAGTACATATATAGTGAAGAAAGCTTCGCATGCACTTAATAAAAATTGGAAACTCAAATCAACAATCAGACATTCATCAGCAAGTCTTTTGAATACAGTAGCTTTTTAAACAGATCCAACATGCAATAAACGATATCGTTGAACTCTCAATGGAGCAATAAAATTAGAAAACTACTACCGAGCAAGAACTAGGAAACTCAACACATAATTTGCAATAAAATTAACAGAACCCGCGAAAAACCATCCAACGAAAGGAGCTCAGATGCAACACTTTTGTCGCGCATACACACCCATACGATGGCATACATTTGAAGCAGAAAGATACAACTAACACAGACCGAAGCTAAAACACATAGATTTGCCGAACCAAAATCACTGATCGATCGACGAACTAAATGTAAGCAAAAAAATGCGCGCATTGCTCACCGAGATGAGGAACATCGATGATATCGATCAGAAGGGAAGAGAGCGATGAAGATGAGCTCAGACTCAGAGTGCGCATTAAAGTAGGCGAGTACACAACAGCTAGTAAATGAAAAGATCTCAGCCGTTAGATTAAGGTACGTAATCAGTCACTCACAACCGTTGGATACGCGGGAAGCAATGAGTGTATCTATTTACTGACTGAACACTTACGTGTCAAGACAGTGTAAAAGATAGCTCCAGTATGCGACACGTAGCACCTTGTGCTGTGCTAAGAGTTCTAATATTATTATTTCTTAACATATGTTCATTTTTCGTGTTATGCCAAGAAACCGGGTTTTCAAATTGAAACTTTAGTGGTTTAAGGTTTAGTGGTTTAAAATCAGAATCAAATCGAATTAAAATCGGTATCTTAAATATAAATATATATTTATATATGAGTCAATCAAATAAGTTGGAAAATATACATGATTTAATGAACTTTTTTCACACTATAATTATATAAATTAAGGGATAAAATTAAATAAAAGTAAATTGCGTGGTTTGTTATAAATTAATAATATGCCAAGTATTAAATCTACGAGTTGCGGTCAAATTTGAATAAAAATAAAATAGTGAGCTAATAAGTTAATTATAAAATATAAAAATTAGGCTGTTGGGTGGATTTGAATCCAAGCCCATTAAGTAAAATACCAACAATTTAACCACTAGACCAGACTAATTTATTGATTTTTCTATTTTGTATAATTTATTTAAAAACCAAAATTTTTTTATTTTTAAATTAAAAAAAGAACGGACCGAAGCCGGTCCGACCCGGCCTTCAAAACCATGGTTACTGCATTAGTATATTAGCAAACTGATGTCGGGCTTTTTTAATTAAATAATTAAAAAAATAACTCATTAACAAAATAAACACGAAATGAAAACCATTAATAAAATAGAGAAATTCGTACTTAGTTATATGAGTTAAGTAACCGTAAAAAAAACATACGAGTTAATCCACGGTGGCCCGCTGACCTGACGTGGCATATAAAGTAACTCGTATATTACGAGTTACTTCTAGTAACTCGTAAGAAATTTATACGAGATACTTTATTGCCCCACCAACCTGCATGCGCATGCAGTGTGTCGGAAATAATTGGAGTAACTCGTAATAAGTAATTACGAGTTACGTGAATTATTCCAATAATTCACGTAACTCGTACATAATGGATACGAGTTACTTGAATTATGCAATAATTCACGTAACTCGTACTTACTTTTTACGAGTTACTTCTCTATAAATACCTCCCTTTCTGTCGATTTTTAAAACACAACACAAAAATGGCATCGAGTCGTGTACAAGTTCATAGTATATTTCGACGGTGAAATAATTCAATCATCCGATTCTATCGTCAAATATAGTATCCGTCCTATTGCGTATAGGCGAATTCGTCGCAACACCAGTTTTTCGGAGTTTTTGTCGTTTTTGTTTGAAATTACGGGTGCTGATAGCAGTCGTTGTTCGTTGATTGTCCATGCAAAAAATGAATACTTTCAACATTCTCGCCTCTTTTATCAGCTACTCCAAATCTCCAACGACAACGATTTACAAATTTTCATACATCCCGATTCGGAGAACACTTGTTTTGAAGTTTTTGTTGAAATAATTGAAAATTCAAATTTTGATTTGAACGAAGAGCCTCGTCGGAATTTTGAGGAGCGGCGTGATTTTCCTGCGTTTGAAGTTGGTTCTTCGAGTTATACATGTCCGGATTTTCCTGACATTGTCTCAGTTACGGCAGGGTTCAGCAATGTTTCCCTGGAGATGCCGAAGCATGGTGTTCTATTCAATATACCGGAATCCATGTCAGAACCGAGCCAGATTTCGTAACTGAACCCGAGGAAGACGTTGATGTTAGTGATTCGGAAGCAGACGATGAGGACCCACTGTCCGATTTACCCGATCCCGATGAACCCGATGAGAACAACGACGACGATGCGCCAGATGATACCACTCCACTGAACTCTGCTGCTCCAACGCTGTTTCAATCCGTCCTATTTTTCCAGACGTACCAAATGCCACATCCTGGTGGTGACGACTACGGTGGTTACAGGAAGTTTTACGACAGAGATAACCCTATGTTTTGTCGAGGTATAATTTTTCCAACTAAGAAACATTTACAACGTGCCGTCGACGATTTTTCGATTAGGGTTGGTAGACGCGATTATTACGTCAAGGAGAGCAGCAATACACGTTGGAGTGTTCAATGTGATCACACGACTGATTGCCCTTGGAGACTGAGGGCATCCTTCAAGCCAAAAAAAATTACTGGTCTGTTACAAAATTGGACCACACACTTGCTATATGACTGTGTTGGCGAGCACACACCGTAATATCTCTCTAAATTTTATTGCTGATTTGTTGGTTGGAACCGTGAAAGTCGATCCGCAATTACTACCCAAGAATGTCCAACAACTCGTGAAAGATAAATATGGCTACGAAATCTCATATATTCAAGCTTGGCATGGTCTGAAAAGAGCTATGAAAAATGTTTACGGTATATGGGAAGAGTCTGTTACCAAACTCCCAACATTTATGAAGGCGTTGCAGCATTACAATCCAGGGACAATCGTGAAGTGGCTCCATATGTAGATAGGAAGACCTGGACACTTCCAACTCGGATATGTTTTTTGGGCTTTTAAACCGAGCATCTGGCTTCAAACATTGTCGCAAAGTTGTTTGTGTCGATGGTACGCATTTATACTCCAAATATAGACACAAATTATTTATTGCTACGTCGCTGGACGCCAACCAAAACGTCTTTCCCCTAGCGTTTGTCATTATCACGGCAGAAAGTACACACTCATGGACTTGGTTCCTTAACCATTTGAACACATGTGTTCTTGAGAATCAATCGATTTGCCTTATTTCGGATCATCACCGAGGTATTTCATTTAAGTAATGTAAATTACTTGGTATTTTCGTAAAATTAGTTACTTTTAGTGGCGTATATGGTGTGTACAGGTCTTCTGGGAGCAGTACGAGACACTGAATTCTTTCGTCCACCAAATGGAGTGCATCGCTTCTGTCTTCGTCATGTAAAATCAAACTTCTTCAACAAATTCAAGAATCAACAATTGAAGGATCTATGACATAGAGCCGGTACTGCACCAACATTGGAAAAATTCAATCGCATTATGTCTCAGATTGCGGAAATTAATGAACGTGCGAAGCCTTAGTTAGAAAAAATAAATGTCGAGCAATGGACGCTCGTACACGACGGCGGTTATCGATGTGGTGTCATGACGACTAATATTTCAGAAGGGCTCAACGGGGTATTAAAAGGTGCTCGAATCCTACCCGCACGAGCAATCGTCGATTTCACTTTTCATAGGTAAGCTCTAATCACAACCTTAGTTTTTATTTTAATTTTGTTGTTATGACTTCTTCTTTTATTTCTTAAATATCACAGCTGCGTACAGTATTTTCGTTATCGCTTTCAAGAAGCATCGTCACTAATGGTGAATAATGAAACTGATTGGTCACGTTATGCAACGAGAATGTTTCAAAGTTGGACGGCAGAATCTTGGGATCACGTTGTATACCGTTTTGATGTCCGACAACATACAATAGAAGTCATAACATCTGGAATTCATCAGCGCACATATGCGGTAAGGATCAATGATAGAACATGTACGTGTGGAAATTGGAGCAGGTATAACATCCCATGTTCTCACGCACAAGCGGCGTCGATGGCAAATTCACTCCGGTAATTTAGTGGCGCAGTACTACAGTAAGGTGGAGTATTTGAAGACATATGAAGGTACCTTTGAACCATTGCACGATGAACGTTACTGGATGCCCGAAGATTGGACTCTTGTTCATAACGAATCTCGTCGAGAGAGAACTGGTCCCGGTAGATATAGTCGAAGTCGCATCAGGAATGAGATGGACAGGGGTGAAAGACGGCGATGAAAATAATACACTCGTTGACTTCACCTTTTTAGTCTTATATTTCCACTGAATTTCAATATTGATTTCTTATAATATTGATTTCTTATGCAAAAAAAAATATTGATTTCTTATAATAATAAAAACAATAATAATATTAGTAACAATAATAAAATATAATAATAATAATAATAACAATAATGATAATAATAAAAATAATAATAATAACAATAAATATAATAATGATAAGTATAATAATAATAACAACAATAAATATAATAATCATAATCATAATAAATATAATAATAAGCTTAATAACAATAATAAATATAATAATAAGAATAATAATCATAATAAATATAATAATAATTCACAAGCTCAAATTTTTTGAAAGCGTATAATAGACATTACAACAAAAAAATAACGCTTCACATAACGATCTATCTACCATGATGCGCCAAATGACCGCCGGTCCCACAATGAGCTGGCCTACGAACTCTATTTCCTCGACGGTTACCTTGCTCCGCATCATCTACAAGACTGCGAGGACGTCGCGGTCGTGGTGAAGGTGTCGTGAACGCCTAAGATGTCTTAATCAAATTAATATTTTAATTTAAGTTTTAGTAAATAATTTAAGGGCTTTTAATTTAAAATAATGCATAATAAATTTAAATAATTTAACATACCTGATGATCCATATAATCTGGTTGTGAGCTGTGTTGAGCTGCAGAAGATTGCAAAAAGGGCGAAAAATCCTCAAAAAAGGACGGGTTCACAGCTTTGTGCACTTGAGATGGTCCGACCTCACGTAAGTGAGATGGTCCGACCTCACGTACGTGAGATGGTCCGGCCTCATGTACGTGAGATGGTCCGGCCTCACTGCTTCGGCGAATCTGGCGTCGCGAGATAAACATGTTATCCATCTGCTCCAGTAAATGGATCGACTCGTCATAATTACCGCTCCTCGCGTAACATAGGTTGTCGTGAATCCCGCGTTCCTAAAAATGAAATAGGAAATTATATCATTTGAGCTATTAAACAAATAACATAAATAAATAAATAAAACTTACGATGGACGATGGAAAACCCGTGACATCTGCGTCGCATGTGGAGATATATAGAGGCGAGTGATCCGATGAAACCAGTCGTAATATCCATCCTCCACCGACATGAGTGCAGTCGTGAGAGCAACATTAAAGACGGTTTCCTCTCGTTCCTCCCATAATCCAATCCAGCCTGCATGATGCGATCTCCAATCCATCTCCGCCCGCTGTCGACGCTCGTACGTGTGAAAATTTGTATCACGATACGGCGGTAGAACGGGAATCTCCTGGATAATTCCAAACTACCGAAGCACTCGTTCGGGGTAATGCCACTCCACGATATTGAAGAAAATCAGGGGACACCTCGATCGACAAGCGCTCGGTAAGCACTCATCAGAAAGAGTGGCAATTTCGGGGAACGTCATGTCGTACGAAGTCCATACAAATTGATGCGGCTGCAGCCGATCAATTCACTCGCGGATGGTGCGAACGTTGGAATTCGTCGATGTAGTGTGATCAAATAATGCGTTCCACCTCTCAAATATTTACACAACAATTATAAATGTAAGAAGGAAAAAAATTCACAAATTTGGATGAACGACCATACATACCTCGCAGCATGTGGCGGGATCGGTAAGACTATCCCGTCGACTATTCGGGGCTCCATAGTGATACGATGAATATCCCGAACTGGCTGAAATGGCAAGATCCTCACATATGCCCATGCCTAATAAAAATCCCACGTTCTAAATAAAATTTTAAATTAACTATAAAATTAATCAATGTTTCTATATAATTACATGCAACAGCCGTAAGGGTCCGCCTATATTAAGCTTGTTCGGCTCGCATGCCGAACAAAAGCTCTCTGTAAAGGAACGCCAGCACCGCACTACCCCAACTAAACGTGCGCACCTCCTCAATATCCTCTAACAACTGAAGATACGTCAAAGATACGGTACTTGCGCTACAATCGGGGAACATCACCGCACTGAAGAGCAGCATTGCTTAACCCCGTGCTGAACACTCGACCTCTACCTCATCACTATCATCCGAAATCGGATGGGCCAACAACCAACTCGCTAACGACTTCATCGACAGCGATGACCCCTTAATTTTATCACTAGACGGTCTAAAACCTAGCAATCGCTCGTACTCGTCCATTCACTGTGTGACCGTCCTCGTATGGATCACACCGGAGACACAACTATCGTCTACAGGCAAATCCCAGAAAATACCTACGTCCTGTAAAGTAACGGTCGCCTCCCCAACAAAAAAATAAAACGTATGGGTCTCCTTCCTCCAACGCTCTACCAATGCTGTAATCAAATGAGGGTCAACCCTCTGCGACATACAGTTGCAGATGCTGTATAGACCCATATCGTTCAACATTCCTAATAAGCGACCGTGTAGGACATTCGGTACTTCTCTAGTACCCGACACAACATTCTCTAACAACCTAATCTTAATAGTTCTATCTACCGCATTCCCATCTAACAACAAATCCTTACTACGGTGATTTGACTGCATCATCAACACCGAATTATCTACAGGTCCGTAAGAAGAATCCAAATCCATTCTACAATAAAAAAATACGAAATCTAAATAAGTCAATCATATTACTATTGTAACAATATCGACCATAAAACCAAACAAATAAAAAGTAAAAAATAGCATATAACGAGGCACGAGAGTCGCTCACCGGATGTAATCGCACGTAGATCGTGACGAGTCGACGGCGGGTGGGGGTAATGGAGGGTCGAGGCAGCGGGACGCGGGTCGCGGGGGGTCGAGGCGGCGGGTAGAAGGTGGCGGGTAACAGCGGCAGCACTTCGAGGCGGCGGCGGGGTGGCGGGGCGGCGGCATCAGGAACAACGTCGCGGCGGCGGCAGCAAGAGGCGGCGGGTCTCGGGGCGGCCGCAGCAGGCGGCAGCGGGTCGATGCGGCGGCGAGCAGCAGCTGGCGGAGGTGGTCTCTTCGTCTTCGTCGTCGAGAGAGATATGTAGGGTTTTTAATAAACCAGATCTAATTCCTATAATTTGTATACGAGTTACGATATATAATTCGTATAAAATTCATATGAGTTACCCACGTCCTCAGCGTTGCCAGATGAGTATCTCGTATAAACTTTATACGAGTTACGTAACTCGTAAGAACTGGATACGAATTTCTTTATTTTATTAATGCTTTTCACTTCATAATTATTTTGTTAATGTTTTTTATTTTTATAATTATTTTATTAAAAATACCCAGATGTCGTGTTGAAGATTAATTAAAATTAACGTATATGAATACATTTACAGGCAAAATTATAAAAATGGATCACTAAGTATACCATTTTTTATTTCGGGTCACTATCTTTGCCAGTTACAAAACTAGGTCACTATGTATATAGTAACAAAATTGGGTCACTAGTTACAAAACTAGGTCACTAAGTATGTATATAGTTACAAATTTGGGTCACTAAGTATGTATATAATAAGAAAAAAGAGTTCGGTGACCCAATTTTGTTACTATATACATACTTAGTGACCTAATTTTGTAACTAGCAAAAATAGTGACCCAAAATCGAAAATTGACATACTTAGTGACCCATTTTTATAATTTTCCCTACATTTTAATTTCAATTTTGGTAAGTTTTTCCTCTCACCCGACATTAACCTCATTCAATATGGACGAGTGAAATCCAATGAATTTAATTGCACGACTTCGAAACCACGAGCCAACTTAATCCATTGAGTACTTCAAATTTTGGCATTTGATAATATATATACATCAGTTTTATTTAATTTCATCCTATAGAAGTTTGGGCTGCTAAGCTCATGAAATTAGGCGGTTTGGTAATATAAATACTTGAAGCCCACATTCCCGTGTGTAGAAAATACATATATTATCATAAATTTCCATAGATTAGTTCTTATATGATTGATATAATAGGTGCCAAACAGTTATTTAATTTAAGATGATTAGTGACGAGAACGTCCTTCGCATGTTGACTTTTTAAGTCAAAAACGTATCTCAATCAGCCCACTGAATTCACACCCGATAATAATCCCCATATAACAACAGCTGTTAAATTGTATTATTATTATTATTATTATTATTATGATTAATTACTTACCAAATCTGACGTCATGATTACGACTAAAGCATATATCAACTGCTTCAACTTATTTTACATACACACGTACCACATCTCAATCTTAATCATGTATAATTTTGACCGCCGCAATCTTCTACGCGAAAGTACCAACGAAAGCCAAGCCTTCGATCACATTACATCACAAGACACGCCTATTAACTAAATCATTACAAAATACATATATTATACGTATGAACCTCTATAAAATATGACAGTTGCGTGTCTCTCAAAAGTCTATCCATTTGCAGAAAACTACAAGAACTAATACTATTCCATTTATTTATTTCCAATCACATTACTTGCGTGTCAAACAATAATCGCCGTAGTTATCGACTTTCTATTACATCAAACACATGCTTGTCTTGACTCGACTCTCCTTTTGTTTTCTTACAACGGTTTTTTCTTGACTAAAACTTCTATTGCTTGGAGCCTCAAAGTAGGGTTTAGACATATATATTGATAGTATGTGTTTGCACAAAAAAATAAGAATATATAACAAAGAATGCATTTTTCCACCTCCTAAACAATATAAAAACAAGTTTCCGATCAGATGTAGGAGAAAAAAAGGTAAACCTAACGAAAACGCTAGCAACAAATCGAAAAAAATCCGAAAAAGAGAAGCGCTTCTTCATCAACGTTCGCTCGTCTTCTTCCCGTCGTTGTTCGTCCCGCCGATGATCAAAGATATCGCAGCAGCTAAAGCTGCCTTAAAATTAGGGTCGTCGGTTATCGCACTTACAGCATCTGCGCTGACGACTCTTCGGTCTTGATGAGAATACATTTGCAAGCCCGAAAAATTCGACGTGTTATAAAGCGCATCATGATTTTGCGGGCGAGGAAGAACTAAAGGAGGAGCCGCATTTTGGCGAAAATTTACGCCTTGGAATAATTGCGGGCTCGAATTAATATTACTATTATTAGGCGTTTGCGTTAGGTCCAATGTGATGGTTGGAAATGGCGCAGACGCCGAAATAGTCGCCATGTTCGACGGGTAATAAGGAAGGATATTTCTTGTGAGAAAATTATTAGGGTTTATTAAGGTATCTGAGCTCGAAATCGAGCCCGAGAGGAGCATACTGGCGGCCGAAGAGGTGGTGGAAGCCATCGCCATGGCGGCGGGCGGCAATGGGTGGTTGTGGTTTCCCTCGTAGGTCGTGATTAATATTTCTCGATCTTCGGCGCATCTTTGGACCTGCGATAATCGAATATTCGTATATTAGTGTTGTCGATTTTAAATATGAACGAAAACCCTATGTTCTTGGACTGATTTACTGAATGACCACTTCACCTAAAAGCGTATAAGATTGATGTATCATATTTTAATCAATCTCACGTCTAGGCTGATTTCTTTCATAATGGGTGGTCATGAGGATTTTTACGTATGACTTATAGGTCTGAGCTCTGATATCATGCCGAATTATCACTTCAACTAAAAATTTAGTTGGGAAGTGTATCGTATTTTTTTCGAAAAAAAAAGTGTAGCATATTTAATTTTATATATTTTATTTCCAATACTCCCTTTACGTCTAGGCTGATTTCCTTCTTATCAAAACCTAGACGTGGAAATTTTCATTTAATGGGTGGCCATGACGATTCTTACCCATGACCTACAGGTCTGAGCTCTGCTATCTATGTTGAATGATCGCTTCACATAAATCTTAAGTTGGGACTACATCATATTTTAAATTTATATATTTTATATACTTAATTAAAACCCTAGAAATAAATTGGACAACGTACTTGTTTCCTCACGGGACAGGCGGCGGCCATTGTACAACGATAGTAAGCTCGCGGGCAAGGATTTCCCTTGGCAATCTTTTGTCCGTACTTTCTCCATTGACATCCATCAGAGATCTATATCCACATTAACAACAGTTCAAAATCAAGGCTATGTGCATTAATTACTACATCATTTTGGGAGATTAATATGTTATTACCATGGGAGCTTCTGATCTTGCTCGAACTGAGACGCGTGCCTTACGCATGGGCGCATCCATGGACGACTGCTGATCGATTTTCGGTGCTTTATTAGGAGGGATGCTACAGCTTTCAGATTCGAAGCTTTCTTCTCTATTATCGATGATTCTCTTACAATCGTTCCTCGTCGGATTGGGTCCCGCTTGAAGATCGTTGTTCCTCGGTGACTCAGAAACTGTCCTTTCATCAGTTGTATTAGAGTCGTCACCTGCTTTTGTAGGGTTCGATTTCGACGAACTAGGAACTAAGTCCAAGAACTGTCTTGGAGCAGTTAATGGTGCTCCCTTTTCTTCAGACGAGGGTTTTGTGTTCACATTTTTCTGATGTAAGAAAAAGACAGTTAACTTACAAACCAATTTGATCATGTAATAAGTATCAGATTATTATATAATAAGTGTCTTCACCTCGTTTTGCTTTTGCTGCATCAAAATGGTTAGATGTTTCTGAAGAGCTGCGTGGCTGTTGCTAACCTGAGTTAGCATCCCTCTTAACCTTTGGTTCTCAGCTTCCATTCTTTCTAGTTCGGCTTGAAGATGAGACAACTGCTGTAAAAAAAATACCATATGAAAAGAAATAAAAAAATTCAGTGTCATATTATTAAACGCTGTTGATTTTAATCAACAATATACGATTGAAAATTACCTCAAGCTTGGCTCTCTTATCTTCAACCTCAGAAGACGCCACGTCTTCAACGGTGGACTGATCACTTTCGCCGTTGATCGCCGTTGCAAGATTCAGACCAGTCTATGTAATGAATAAAAAACCCAGAATTGAAATAAAAGTAAGTAAAAACTAAAAGCAATCATTTATATATATGGTGTATGGATATATAAGCGTACTTTGACATTTTGTTGTTCTTCATCGGCTTCAATCTTCGTCTTCACCGCAAAAAAGTCAACTTCAGTAACAGAAGAAGGTTGTTCTCCTCTTGAAACCATAGGAAACATCGTAAGACCTTTGTAATTACTGCTATTTAACAACCTTGGACTCAACAATGGTGCCTTGTCTGTAAGAAACCCTCCTTGATGATGACGACGGCGATGAGGATCTTCAGAACTCTCAAGGGTCAAATTCCACCCTTTCTCCATAATATACATATATATCTTTTTATATATATTTGGCGTAGAAGATAACTTGTTATGAGAGGGTAAGAATGATATGTGAATCTGGGAAGTTTTAAGAAGTGGAATCGACGAGGGTTTATATATAAAGTTTCAATCTTTTTTTTATGCAATTCTTGGTTACCTATCGTAAGGTGGTGCGTCAGTGGGCCCCACGAGCTTGAGAGGAACGTTGATTAATTATCTCCTACGCCAAGACTTCATTTTGACTCGATTGTAATTCTCAATTTGAAAAAAAAAAATATAAAAAATTGAATATGCAAGTATCGATTTTGGAAGTTTGCTATAGTGTATTATTTCAACAGGGTCATTCTATTGGCACCCTCCTTTTTTCTATTTACACCCCCTTAATACTGGAAGTAAGTCATTAAATACTTCTATTTGTAAGGTTTATTACTTTATTAATTATTTTCTTAATATTTTCCTAAAATAGAATTAAATTATCCTATTTACATATAACATTATAAGGGAAGTGACATCAGAGAATTCCAAAAGCAAATACGTCACTCAATGAATAATTATTTGACTAATTTCATTGACTCGGATTTCTTTGGGATGACTGATCGACATAATCATTTTCATTAATAAACATTTGATTAAAAGCTCCAAAAAGTAATATAATATATACAATTAATCTCCTTTGACATAAGAAAAGAGATTATTGACTAATTACATCATTTCGGCTTTCTTCTTGGAATGATATAAACGATATTAACTTAGCTATTGTTATTATATGTGTGTTTATTTAAGTTTGTATATGTTAACAAAATATATGTGTTATATAAATATTTTATTAACCTAATAATTTATTTATATTAACAATTTAAAAATATTAACATATTTAAAGTTTATATAAAAGTTCGTAATTTAATATAAGGAGATATAAAATAAAAATAAATTAAATATAATTTGTTGAACAATAAATGCCGTTATTATGGTCAATTTTATGGAAAAAGAAGTAAATAACAATTGTTGAATTCATGTGGTTAGGATAGCTAAAATAAATTTTACAAATTTCATGTGTTTTTCACTAAGTGGGTGTAAAAGAGGGTGTAAAATGGGGTGCAAGGGGTATGAATAGTAGGACCCATTTCAATATCATTAGCTATTATTGTTATTATTTGATTGAAGAAATAAAGGTTATAACTCAAACCACCGCCCGAACTGTTCGGCGCGTTTCACGTGTTGAAAATGTATAGCTAACAGCTCAAACTTGGACTATGTCCGAAGTCAACTGATTACAACGGTAAGATTTCATCCTTTTGTCCATTGATTGACGACTTCGATTTCCTTCGTTCTTGATACATCAAATTAGAATATAATAATATTATTAGTTGTCTACTAGCTAAAGTTTATTATTTGATGCCGTGTTAATTTCTCTAATTAATTTCTTGGTTGGTATATAGCATGCGACTTTCGTTCGTACGTCATATATGTGGTTCAAAATGATAGGCGAGATTTGTATACACGTAATGAGACGTGAGTTATTTAAATGAAAAGCATAGTCAATGGACAGAAACATAGAAAGCCTATTCATTTCTTTAATGGGAAATCGGAACCTATTCATATCTAAATAAGAAATTTATGGCACGCAATTATAACGTCGACCCATATTGCATGGTTGGGTTTTCATTCAACAATTGCTGCAGTTTCCATTACATGTGAACTGAAAAAACATGTGACTATTTCCAAAATTAGGGTAAAGTTGGACTCGAGCTGTCGTGAGATAGAATTTCAAGCGATGCATTTATTGCCTTAAGCTGTCATTTATGGAAGTCCATCTTTTTTATTTTGCCTTGATATTGTTTGGTTGTTTGCGTGTCATCAAATATCAAAATAATTAGAATCACGTAAATAAATCAAAAACTTGCTACGCTAAGTTCTTGACCTATAGATATGTATGTTTAAACATTATAAAGGTTACGGACACGTATATACGTACGTATCACGTAACTTTAGTCCACAATTTTATTTCAACTAATATAATTAATAATGTTAATCGTTAAACCGTCTCAATCACAATTCATTAGTATTAGCCTTGTTGAGTTAAAATATTTTAATCCGTGCATTATTTTTTATTTCTTGAAACTAAATAATTTCAACGGACGACGTCAACTGAGCGGCGGTAATGTCCAAATCAAAGAAAACAAAATATATACAAAACTTCGGTTGACTGAGATTTAAACAGTTGACCCAAAAAATCGGAAAAATGAGGCACTCACACACGTGGTAGTTTTCTTTTTCTTGACTTAGAAAAATAATTTGAAGTCATGGGTTAGGTTGACATATATATTAATTAGTTGGTACGATTTCGATTAACATACATCACCGCCAAGAACGCATACACACATAAACACGCATATAATATATTGGTGAGGAAAATAGAAAGAAATTTCGTGAAACAGCAATAATTGAAGGGGGAGGTTCGGTATCATATTGTTCTCTTGTTTCATTTTATTTTTCGTAGTCAAACGAATGCATAGTTTCATTCAAGATGAGTTTAGTTTAGTGAAATTAGTCCCTAGCTAGCTTTTATACAAGTTAATTTTTAAAATTGTTGAATGTTAACAACATAAATCAATTGAGATTAAGTTGAGTAGCAGTCTATGTATGTTAAATTGATCCAATATATGTCGATTATGGATAACAATTCAACTCGCAAAACCTCTAATCACAATACAGAAGTTGTAATATGAAAACATACTATTATTACCATACTTATAATTATTATTACACCACATGAAACATTTAATGCTGCTTCTTGAAGTGTTTGAGGCTCCTCTTCTTCTCCTTAACATTGTAGTGCACAAACGCATCATACTTGAGCGATTTGCTACCTTCTTTGACAGAAATGAGAAGCTTATAATTTATTCCAAGTCCATTTTCGACGTGCTCGCTTTGCCCGCTTATTACATGTTCGAACTTCAAGTGAGTATTCGCCTGCAAATTGTGTTCGCCGACTGCAAACTTTGCAATCTCCACGACCAAATGATTGTTTAGGTTATCGATCGATTTCCAATTGCCTATGCTAGAGCAGTCTAGGGCAACTATGTAAGATAGGACTAGGAGGACAAGGAAAAGGGACTTTGATGCCATTTGAAGTTTGTAATGAAAGACCATGTTGTTAGAAATATGATTAAAGCTCTCAATATGATGGGATAGTATTGCATGTGTGTGTGTTTATATAGGTGAAAATTGTGAGTAGAGTAATAAGTTTCTTACAGTTGCATTGAATTCGAATTGCCAGGATTAGGGTTTTAGTTATTAGGGTTCATTAGAGATGGGCTTGAAAAGGGAATGAAGAGTTAATGGTCTTTTACCGTCTTTCAAATTAGAATGGTAGACATCGCATCATAGGTATTTTTTTATTATTTTCAAGAAAATTAAATACGTGTATGTTAATGAATTAATTGAGCATGCAATAAATTAAGTAATGTACAAACAATATGCATCGAATGAATTATTATAATATAAGCAATGCGTTCGATTTATTGCTTGAAGAACATTATATTGTCTAGGTAGTTGTATATTTATATCCAACAAGTATTTTAATCACTCAATTATATGTCAGTAGATGGTATACGGCTTAAATGTCCAAAATTGGTGATTAGTTGTTAAAAAGATTTAAAGAAACGAGGTTTTGAGTTTTGAAATTCATAACAAAACCATAAAACGATAGACAACATATATCAAAATAACAAAAATTCAACAGACACTTCACACACACACACACACACACACACACATTAAGGTAATATCCACCATTACAACGTATTGAACTCATTCGACAATATTACACAAATCTCACAATATTCAGAGTCAATGACGTGAAGCCCATCAAGGGTTTTCCGTGAAGGAAAGCATCTCTCATCCCATATTTTTTATTCATCCTCTATCTTAAAGAAAAAAAAAAAAAACTCTTATCGTTCTCTTCGTTCATGTCATTACAAACCATAAAAAATTATTCACTATTGCGTTAACTTTAGAATCTTTACTAGGGTTTTCGAAATAGTATTAATAAAGACGATACCAAAAGTATACTGTAGATGAAATTTAGAGAAAAATCAAGAGCCATTACTGAGCTTAGAGTTAAACTATTGCAAGAAGCCTAAATAAACGATGTTAAATGACACTCGGTTTGATAATTCGATTCTCCATTTTCTTAACCACTATATAAACATCGAACAACTCGAATTATATTTCAATATTCATATAACAAAGATCGAAAACCAAACAACCATATATATATAATATATAACTATAGTCATTACAATTATGATCCAAAATACAAAAAAGCTCAACTAATCTTGCAACTTGAAGTGCTTGAGCCCCATCTTCTTATCCTTGACAATATAATGCACAAACGCTTCGTACTTATGCAATTTGCTACCATCTTTTGCAGCGATAAGGAGCTTATAATTAATTCCATGGCCCTCATCGATGTGCTCGCTTTGCCCGCTTATTACATGCTCGAACTTCAAGTGACTTTTCTTCTGCGAATTATGTTTTTCGACAGCAAATTTCCCGCTCGCCACAACCGTAGGATCGGTTAGGTTTTTGATGGGCTTCCAATGGCCTAATACATCGAAGCATTCGAAGGTAGAAGCGTAGGAAAGTACGAGGATGACTAGGAAAAGAGACTTTGATGCCATTTATTTTCGAATTTTAGAGGTGATGTAAGAATGTGATAAAAGTTCTCTTCTTGTTATCTGATATTTTTCATGAGATTTGTGTTGTGTTTATATAGTGAAGGTTGGGTAGGTGTGATTAATTTTGGGGCACTTGCATTCAATTCAATTTGCAGGAAATAGAATTTTTGTTTCTTTATGTGATTAGAGATAAGATTAAGAGTTAATGAATGGCTAGAGAGGAATGGGATGATAATTAATGGTGTTTAACTTTCTTTTTCAAGTTGCATAGTCGAGAAGAGAAAGCATCAAATTACAATGGTTGCTTCCATTATTACTATTATTATTTTTTAAAAAATGAATAATAAATTACTTTAACTAAATCAAGGGGTGTAATAAACTAGTCAACCTACTCGGCTCATTTTTCAGGCCCGAGCTCGAAAATTTTATTGGGCTAAAAAAGGAGCTCGAAATTTTATTTTGGGCTCAAACTCGAGTTACGGCCAACGTTCAACTCTTTCGAAAATAAAAATTCCGCACGCCGCAGCAGTAAAAAAGGCGAAACATCTCAGATATTTTTCTATAGAAACTCGAGAAAATTCGAACATTAGACCTATGCAAAGCTCTCCAATTTCAGACCACAGATACTTCACAATATGGCATAGGCAACTAAAAGATTAAAAACTCCTACAACACAAATAACGTTTTATCGCATCCTATAAACCGAGAATCATCCCAACAGTTATGGGCATCGTCAAGAAAAAAATAAAATTCAAACCTCAGCGTAACCCAAAGATTTCTTCAGGTGGATCGTAAACACGCTGGTCGGGGAAGAACTCAACGAAATCTTGCTTGACTCTGTTCCTCAGCAATGGGTGGGGAAGAAGGCCCTTCAGCAGTATCCTAAAGGGCAATTGGTCGGGCGGGTCGGGCGATCTCTTCATGTCCTCGTAAATGTTCATCGCGTCGGCGGGCGAACCGTAATGTAAGAACCCTCGAATGACTTCTGTGTACGTCTGACAATCTGGGAATAGCTTCTCCTTCTTCATGTCTCCCCATAGTTCAATGAGTTCGTCCATCTTCTTACGCTTGGCAAGCGCGACGATTAAGTCCTTGTATAAGTATACGTCGGGCTGGTACCAGTCTTGCTTCTGAATAACTCTGAAAACCTTGAAATAAAAACGAATTCCATCATTTCTAAAGAAAGATTGAGAAAGAAAGTAAAAAACACTCAAAAGACCATATGACCTTGCAATGGAATTATACCCAGTCCAAATCAATTCGACCCAAAATGCAGATAAACGAAGCGTTCTCTAGCAGGATATGATCGAAGCTATGAAAATATCAAGAATCACAAAAAGCAAATTACAGAGAAGAATCGATAGTTTTCAACAGCATTGTTGATTGTCATCACGGTGCAGTACAATGCTATATCAATCCCGAGAAAATATCATACTTTTACAGAGAGATTCAAACTTTTTGGTCTTTTATTAGACTTCCTTGCAAATGCTCCTCACTCTTTAGAGTATATGATATGCATAGTGGCCAATTCGCCACCATATTCGGACATGAAACCAACAGAAACGAACGCCAATTATACAGCGAATGAGCGGAATATGACAATAGCAAACCATCATCAATTCTCTAGCACGGAAGCATTGCAAACACAAGGCAAAACCAAAATTAAACACCAATAGTAGCACCTTAACAGCAAGGGACGCCTGCCCGAATTAGTAGAAATACGGCAATCATTTAGCATAGAAGCATCGCAAACACAAGGATAAAACCAAAGATCGAATCGAACACCAAAATGCACCTTAACAGCGAGGGACACCTCCTCTTGCCGCTCGAGCTCGTTGAGGACGGCGGTCATGTCCATCTTCAGCAGCCTAAGCACGTGCGTCTTGACAAATCTGTCGAGCTTCTCATTATCGTCTTTGAATCTCTTGAGCCCCAATATGACGAAGAGCGCCTCCTTTCCGATGGATTTCTTGCCTCTCCAAAGTGGGCCCCGCGGCCTACCGTCGTGGTAAGCCCTTGTTCCCCCTAGTAGAAAAGGATTTGTAGCCGTACAGCTATTAATTCCGCCGGCAAAGATGGGAGGTAGAATAGGTGGTCGGGCGGTTGCGGTGTTCGGCGATAGGAGGCGTTTGGATAGGAGGAGTACGGAGGCGTGGAGTGGTGGACACTTTGATTTGGAGATTAAGGACGCGATTCTCATCCTTCGGCGGTGGCGCGAACCAAACTCCGGCGGTGAATTGGGTTGAGCCGAGGAAACAGAAAGGAAGGGGTATTTTAGCTAAATGAACTTTGGTTCTTGACCTTCATTTTTCTAATAGACACCGTACTCTTACAAATTATGGAGAAACTACTATAATACCCGATACCCTTAAAGGGTAATTGAGGATGTTAATTACAATTAAATGATAAAAAGTGTTAAAAAACGAAAAAAAGAAAAAGAGAGAAAAAAAAAGAAAACAGCGACGATTCATTCACCGTGAGACCCCTTGTTAAGAATATAATACAGCTCTAAGAACTCACGCAATGGCGTCTGAAATTTTAAGTTATTATACTTCTTGTTGTTTCGCACATTGTGGAGTATGTTTCTATGTTATTTGGGTGTTTAAGTGTTGTTGATTTCATCGGTACTCAGACAGCCTAAGTGGTTCACACAGTTGGCCATGAAACGGTTGATTTGTAATCCATTTATGAAGGCTGTGTTTGAGATAGGATTTTCAGAGGTTAAATCGTGAAAACAAAGGATTTTCAGAAATTTGTTCGGTTGGAAGAGAAAAAGTTTCTCAAAGTTAGACGGGTTCTCCGATTTGAGCCCACGTCTGAGGATCCGCCTATGATCTGAGATCTCGTTAATGTACTGGAACCTACTTCGCGATGTGATGGGTTCCCAGATTTTTATGAGTTCTCAGATCGGTGCCCACTTCAGAGGACTCGTACAAAGTCTGAGAACCCAAAACACACCATTTGTAAACAACAGTTTCGAACCGGGATATGCGATTAACACGGTCGACATGCGATTAGCCAGACTTAAAAATTCATAATTCAACATTGGAAAAAATCCAAAAAAGGAAACAATTCAAAAAAAGAAAGAAAAAACTAATAATTTAAAATAAAATAAAAATAAATAGAGAAATTGATAGGTTAGGATTTTACGAACATCTTAGACCCGAAAAATTACGCAATTCCATCGTTATATGTCTAAATGTCCGAGAATATCCTATCGTATGTTACTTTTCATATTTTACAGGTAAAAGAGCAAAAAGGGCCGAAATCGGGAATGAAGTTGGGCCAAAAATCAGCCTAAAATTTGAGTCAATGAAAGCCCAAAACAATTCGGCCCGTAAGTTAAATTTCGGCCCATGATAGAAGCCCAAAAACAACAGAAGTAGCCCACAATTTCAGCCCACAAGTCAGCCCAATATCAAGATAGATACAAGGAGAAAGAGAGACAACGATCGAATGACCTTTGCACACCAATTATTGAAGAAAAAGACCAAGGACCACGTTACAACTTAGTACACCAAGGGCAGTCAAGAAAACGAAAGTAGCTATCAACAATCTTACGAATAAGGGCCTACGAGCACACACGAGCAGACATCGTGAAAGCATAAGAAGAAGATCGAAGGAAAAATAATCAACCCAAGCAGCCAAAGATCAATTTGTGCGTGGCTCAAGGCAGCTCGAATCTTGAATAAACTGCTCGCATGCTAGAAAACGGCGTTGATATCTTTTTGTCGAGCACTCAGACTCTATTTAAGCAGCTCCACACCCACACATCAAAGGGGAGAGGAGAATGATAAAGCTCTGACACCATCAAACCCACATCTGGACTTAACAGACCACGCACCCACTCACCTTCAATTCCAATCATCGATTTGGTCACCAAGCAGCCACCTCTCATCTACCTCTCAACCTCACACCAATAATCCTCACTGTGAGCAACTGTGTGCGAGTAAGAAAAGAGGGGTGCGTTGAGGAATTCTGTTTTTTGTAAATCGATTGGAGCTGTGGTGATTTATCAGCAGTGCGCATCGAGGCTACGGCTCTATGACAGTTGAACTTGATTAAGCAGAAAATTTGGGACCAGACTTGACGACTGAGGGACGTCATCCTATCTTTTATTTACTGTTTTAATTACATCTCTATTTGAACTTTTGTTGCTTTCGCTAATTAATATGTTAGCGTAAGTCGTTTTGTGGTTAAGGCCTTATTAGGCCGGATTATGAACTGGTATTAATGTTATCGTGCTTTATTTAATCGTATGTGATAAGTTATGTGTTCTTCACTGATCTTAATGCCTGCGTATGATTGATCACCATATGTTTGTTTTGTTGATTGGTTTATGAGACCGAGAGGTGATTAGACCGGTTAGAATTAAAGTGTCGAACGCCACGACGTAAAACTGACCAGAAATGGAATCAGTTTCGTCCGTGTGGTTTCCGAGACTTTAGGCGTCGAAAGCGCCTAAACTCGGGGAAATTTATAAAGCCGAATGCGTGTGGAGTAACTACAGTCATATAGAGATATAGTTGATTGGTTCATTCTCGCATAGGATTGCTATACACGCGAGAGCGGGTAGCACGTATATTAGAAATTTCTACCTTACTTAAATTATATTGATTAGATAAAGTCGATTGCATGAAGACGTAGATTAATCCGTGTCGAAATATGTGCTTTAATCACGTTTTTTGTCAATTAATATTCGTAATCATTTTATAGTTGCTTATTTGTGTTTTTAATTCAAGAAGAAAATATATAATTATTAATATAAATTAGAATTGTATTTTAGAATTAATCGAGCTATCATCGTGGATCGATACTCGGATTTACGTCCGTTTTATACTACTTGCACGACCTAGTATACTTGCTAGTATTCCAGCGTGTCAGAAATAAATTAAATTCAATTAAAAATAAAATGATAATAAAAATGTATTAAAATAATAAGATTAAAGAAGTGAAAAAATATAAAATTATATTAACTTAAGTAAAAACAAACAAAAGAGAGAGAGAAAATGTTAAAACTAAAAAATAATAAATAAGAAACTTATAAAGAAAGAACTCGGACGATTATGCTCTCATTAATTGGTAGGGACGGTCTTCGTAAAACTTTTAGAGGCATTTTCTTTCCTTAATTTTGATTTTCTTTTTTATTTAGCTTTTTAAATAAATATATTTTTATTTTTACTTTCTTTTAAATCTTAAATTTTATTTATCGTTTTTTATTTTAATCTGCTTTCCTATTTATTTTTTTTTCTCTTCTACTTTTTTCCTTTGTTAATTTTACTTTTTATATATTTATAATTCCCTCTTTATTTTTTATTTGATTTGTATATTGTTTATAAATTTTATTTTTTCTTTATTTTTTATTTCTTATTTAATTTATTAGTAATTTACTCCTTTTTTGAATTTCTATGGAGTTTAACGTTGAGAAGGTGAAGTTGGCGCTTCTCTACGTTGCCGCATCCGTCCTCCTTCCTCGTCTAACGAAGAAGGATCTCTCTGTGCCGGACTGGGCTCTTTTTGGTTGAACGATTCTTATCGCCAATTTTAACGACATGTGAAATTTAATCGTTTGACAAGTACGGGTCCTCAGACGTTATACAGGTTCTCAAAAAATGATTCAATCTGAGTACACATTCTTAACGTGAGTACCCAATAATAACCCTTTTAGAGTAACATATATATTTTAAACACATAATTAATACACAATCATTCACGAATGAGTTAAAGGTCACTTTCGGAACAGTTAGACATGTCTGTCGCTGTCACTGTCACTGTCAGGAATCATTCATGAGTGGATTAACTCTTGACTGGCGGGAACTCATAGTCTTTATGGGTTCTCTGATAAGAAATAAATACAAAGGACCATGTTGATTACCTGAGGACCCTAAGCAAATCACGGTTGATTTTCTTACGAGTTGGCGTGTCTAAAGACGGTTTTGTGTTCAATCTTCGGTGGTGTAGTAGTTTGCATCGGGGAGATAATATATGTCGGGGAAACCTCAGCTTATTTAAAAATTTGAGTTAACACTTTGTGTTGAGTGATAATGAGGTATGGTTGTATGAATAATGTTCTACAACTTTCGTATTATTATCGACCGTTCCTCATTTCTTTTATTAATGACGCAATTGACTTATCATTAATGGTGGAATATTATTCATGGCGAGCAGTTCCTTTTATTAAACGCGGGGTCCATAATCGTAGTCAAAGTTTGTTTGACTGAAAGGGTCCTCACAAGTTGCACAGGTTCTCACAACATAATTTCAAAGCCGGGTTCCATTTCTTTTCCTGAGTACCCAATAATAACCCTTTAACATATATATTTTAAAGATGTCATAACTATCGCTTTCACTGTCAGAGTGACTTAAAGGTCTCTTTCAAAAACAGTCAGGCATGTCATATCACTATCAGGAATCTCTTCATGAGTGGATTAACTCTTGACTGACGGGTACTGAGAGTTTATATGGGTTCTCAGATAAGAAACAAATACTAAGGACCCTGTTGATTACCTGAGGACCCTAGGCAAATCACGGTTGATTTTCTTACGATTTGGGGTGTGTAAAGACGGTTTTGTGTTCAATATTCGGTGGTTTAGTAGTTTGCATCGGGGAGATAATATATGTCGGGGAAACCTCAGCTTATTTAAAATTTTGAGATAACACGTTGTGTTGAGTGATAATGAGGTATGATTGTATGAATAATGTTTTACAACTTTCGTATTATTATCGACGCTCCTCATTTTGTTATTAACAAAGCAATTGACTTATCATAATGGTGGAATATTATTCATGGCGAGCGGTTCATTCCATTAAACTATTTCGGGGTTCAAAATCGTAGTCAAAGTTCTTTTGACTAAAAGGGTCCTCACAAATTGCACATGTTCTCACAACATAATTTCAACGCTGAGTGCCATTTCTTTTCCTGAGTACCCAAAACCCTAACCGTGCAAACCCTAAAACCCTATTAAAAATAAAAATATTAAACCAACCCTATATAAAAAACCCTAGAACATTACAAAACGTAAATTACACAAAAATCTTAAAACCCTGGAAACCAAAAAACACAAACCACAAAAACCTAGAAATTATACAGCTAAGAATCGAGAGGTTCTCAGATAAATAACGGGTACTCGGCAATCATTTCATAGCTGAGAACCTGTGTTCTCAGATATATAACGGGTAATCGGAAATCATTTCATAGCTGAGAACCTATAGGTTCTCAGATAGCTAACGGGTACTCAGGAATCATTTGATAGATGGGTACTCCTTATAAAACTGAGAACCCGTATTGAAGAGACGATATGGTATCCCTACCATGAGATATCACTACGATTATGGTCCACCGCTTCATATCAGACGGTGAAAAAGGTTTCTCTACTCTTAACACCCGTGAAAGAGAACCCAACACTCTGGTTCTCAGTGAAAGTAACAGCAAAGAACCCAAAACTAAGCGAAATTTGATTATGAAATTCATCAAGACGGCAATGACTTCGTTTGACTCAACAAATACCAAACCCACTCAAATTATAGTTGACGGACGAAAACCCGGAAAAAATGACAAATTTTCGAGAACAATGTGACAAATTTCTTGGTTTAACTGCTCGACTTCAGCAAACCGAAAGCTTTTCTGAATTTTATTTCTCCAATCCATGGTTGTCGGGGCCTCATAAATGATCGTTCTTGCATCATTAGTGCTGATTAGTGCTGGTGGTGGTTGTAGCATCGTAAATGTCGTTGGGTTTTCTTTTTTTTTTTTTCAATTTTTTTATTTTTTACCCCAGAATGTCGTTGGATTTTATTTTTCTTTTTTTACTTTTTGTGTATATATTAATCGATGATTAGTGTTCAGCTAATTAAGTTATTTAAATGGAGGTCATTTGACCAAAAACTTATAATCAACAAGGTCATTTTGCAAAAACTTATTCAGTCAAAGTCATTTAGCTAAAAATACCCGAGAAGAAGTGAGTAAGGTTTTAGAGATGGATATATTCGAGTTTTTCCATTACCAGTTTGGTTTTGGTCAGGGGAGAATATTAATTTCTATTTTTATTTGTTTTGACCTCAGAATTAAAATTTTTTCGAGATTATTTCGAGTCTCCCTACCCTACATAGTGAAAGAGCTTATAAGTTGAGGTTAAAGCTGTCAAACGGGCAGGCGGGGCGGGCCGACACCCGTTACCCGCCAAAGCCTACCAATTGGCGGGGCGGGTGCGGGTAAGCCCGCCTTCTGGCGGGCCTTGGCCTGAGAAAGGGAGGCCCGCCCCTTGGGCGGGCCACAGGCCTAGCGGGCTTAGCCCGCCAGAAATAAAAAAATAAATAAAAAGATAAAAATTAAAAAAGAGGGAAAAATTAAAAAATGAATATTTTTAGTTCAAAAGTATGTGCAATTTAATCCTAACTATTTTAAAATCTATTTAAGTTATTTATACATATATTAAATACCATAAAAAAAAATTTCTGGCGGGCCGCGTGGGCTTGCCCGTCCAGGCCCGTCTCCAGACGGCCGGCGGGCGGGGCGGGCCGGCCCGCAGGCAGGGGGCTTTTTTGCCACCTCTAGTTGAGGTTGAGCTCTGATTAGTTATAAATTGTGCTCACACTTGGAAAAAATGAATCAAGCACAACTCACTAATAACCCCATGAGCAAAATTTCAGCAAGAAATTTAATCCTGAAAAAATGAAGAGCAAATCTGAAAAGTGGGTCTGATTACTGTACGAAATTTAAATGATCGAGCTCAAGAGATATGGACAATATATTTAATACATATACTCACACAAACACTCAATTATTTTTATATTACTTCTTACACGCACATCACACCTCAACCACGCATAATATTCTATGTATTCACATACTCACACATGGGTTATATACATCTCATATAATAGGCGTTCTTCTCTCGTTTAATAATTCTAGATAGTGCTACGTGTATATATTGCTGATAGATTATTTATTTTAGTACTTTGTTTTTTATACAACGCAATAGGTGTTTCGTAACGTGCATGATGACTAAAGTCGATGCTTCTATAGATGTTGGTGATGATTTTCATCTGTCACCGCGTCGACGATGCACTTACTGCAAAGGCGCGCCTCTTTACTTAATAGCATATTTTGTTCTCCAATATCTAACGAACTTCCTCCAAAGTAGGGCTGAAAACGAGCCGATGCTCGAGCTCGGCTCGAGCTCGATCGAGCTCGAAAATTCGAGGCTCGACCTCGGCTCGATAAACCATCGAGCTGCTCGAGCTCGGCTCGAAAAGCTCGGTTCGTCAAAAGAATATATATAATATATTATATTTAATTATAATAATAATAAAATATATATATATATATTAAAAAAATATAAAAAATTGGGTTCGATAAACTCGACGAGCTATCGAGCCCACATACAAAAAGCTCGAGCTCGGCTCGATTGTGAAGTGTTGAGGCTCGAGCTCGGCTCGAGCTCGACATTGACCGAGCTTTGACCGAGCTGCTCGCGAGCGGGTAGTGGGCCTGGCGAGCTAAGCCCGCCCATTTTAAAAAATAATAAGAAGAAAACAATAATAAAAATAGACAAATAATAAAAAAATATGAAAAATTTAAAAAAAATATAAAAAATTCAACTTGAAAAATATATCTAATTTTGATCAACTTCTTTATATTAATTTAGTTATGTTATTAAAGTACAATCATAGCTCAAAAATCATAAAAATCAATATAGTTTGTTTATAAATCTTATTATCTAATATAAATATACATTATTTATTTTTTTGGCGGGCCTAATATCTACACCCCGCCCCACCACTTTGTCTATATCTACATAAAACTATTGTCCATATCTAACTCTGAAACCCAACAGAGGGGATTAAGGACTAGAAGTAGATGGGCTTTAAGCAAATTATCACAAAGTCCATTATTACATCTCATATGTATTGTATGGATAGGATACAAAAAACAAAGCATTATTTTAACGTTTACTTGAGAGACTCTCATCGGTAGGTCAAGTCAACTCAAATAATTGAATTCTCACGACAGCTAATTTCTGACCTCACTTGCATTCAGCTTCAGCTCATTGCTCGACTAAAAAATGGCAGTAGGAGCCTATGCATCGGTTCTTACTCTCATGCGTTCCTTGGACAACTCTCTCCTACCTCCTCGCTGTAATAAGATTCTTCCAAACAAACCTCGTATTGAAGCTCTGCAAGAAAAATTCAGCTCCTTGCAAGAATATCTCGAGCTTCACTCCTCGCTGGTCGATGACACGACGATTGAGCAAATACGCCAAGTCGTTATCGAGGCAGACGACGTAGTCGACAAATTCGTAGTAGATCGACTTCGTATTATTGGAAAATCCATTGATGACGACGATGAATTGGATGAGATCGAAAGATCGTCTTTCTGTCGAGATATAGAAGTGCTTATCCAAAGGACAGAATCCATAAATCAAGAGTTGATGGCGTCGATCGAAGGAAGAGATCACAGCGTAGCTGTTCGGCCTCTCGCAAAGCCTTCTTCCTATGTCGATTCGTCTGATGGCTCGAACACTGTGGTGGGATTTGAGGACCACACGGAAAAGATTATGGTTCAGCTCGTCGGCAGAGATCCCAACCTTCAATCATCCCAATTTTCGGAATGGGAGGCATAGGTAAGACGACTCTTGCTCGACATGTATTTGACAGTAAATATGTAAAAGAACACTTTGATGTGCGCATTTGGCTCACGATATCGCAAGAATACGACGATGTTCAGAAAATTCTTTTGGACCTCGAAGAGAAGGGAGTTATTGGAAGCGGCAAAGAGGATTTGGGAACTCGTTTGTACCAGAAATTGTGCGGTAGGAGGTACTTGATAGTTATGGATGATGTTTGGAGTGTCGAAGCTTGGAATGGTTTTAGATCGTTCTTCCGACCAGTGCTAATAATAGAAGCAGGGTCGTGATAACGACGAGGCTATCCCATGTGGTTAACTGTGTAGCTCCCAATAACTGCTAATCGATTGGCTTGCTTGATGAGGACAAGAGCTGGACATTGTTTCGTGAGAAATCTCGTTGCAGTGCAGAATTAGAGGTAATCGGAAAGAAAATTGCGAAAAGGTGCGGAGGACTTCCCCTCGCGCTCGTCGTGATTGGGGCGCTCCTGGCAAAATCTGAAGGGGCACGTGAATACTGGGAGCTCGTTGCTGAGAACATGAATTCATTTGTCGGGTCGGAAATCGAGGAAAACTGCTTGAGCATATTGTATTTGAGTTACGATCATCTGCCCATTCATCTTAAGCCATGCTTCCTTTACATGGGAGTTTTTCCCGAAGACAGTGACATAAAGGTCAATCGACTCATCGAATCGTGGGTAGCAGAGGGAATTGTGAGGCCGATGAGGGGTAGAAATATGGAGGATGTTGCAATGGGATACTTGGAAGATTTGATCGGAAGAAATATGGTTCTCGTTCGTAAACTGGGAAATCGCAGAGAATTCAGGATTTGTGGAATCCACGACCTTATGAGGCTAATATGCATTAATGAAACTTCCAAGGAGCAGTTTTTGAGCGTGCCAACCAGACAAGTAATACGACTTGGAAATGTGTGCTTCGTATGTGGTAAGGGCAAGGTTGCGTTGAAGAGGCTTCAGCTGTGCACAGTGGTCGTTGGTTCTCGATCGACGACTCAGACGAACCCTACGGTGTGCGATGTGTGTAGCTCAAAGTATCCACGACTTAACGGATCAACGTCCGTCAAGTTAATAGATCGGATAGACGGTTATACCCTTAATATTCCTCCTCAAGTCACGAAACTAAGGTCCCTTGTCATAGGTGTTGTCGGTGGGGCTCCTGCTGTATTAGCATCTCCATTTCCTATTTGTCTACTTTGGAATTTACAAGTATTCAACTTAAACGGCAGCAATTTGCCATTATCGAAAATATGGGACATGCCGCAGTTAAGACGCGTATTCATGTGTTGCCTGATCCAGTGGATACGGACGACATGGCTGTCTTGCAACATATGCATACTGTTACACGTATATGCAATTTCAGGTGTACGGAGGAGGTCGTTAGAAGATTGCCTAATCTAGTCAAACTAGCATTGTATTATGATGCTTCCTTCAGAGGAGAACAAATAAACTGGTTGTATTATTGCCTCAACAATCTCGCACTTCTTCGCGATCTTCAATCGTTGTGTGTAGACTCGTTGATTTCTTTGGACATAAAGAGCATCTCATTCCCGCAATCGCTGAAGAAATTAAGTTTGAGTGGTGGAAAGAGTAATTGGAAACACATGGACATGATTGGTTCGCTTCCGAATCTCGAAGTGCTCAAATTAAGCGATGATGCGTTTGTTGGTGACGAGTGGCGTACCGTCGAAGGACAGTTCCCGAGACTGAAATGCTTAAGGCTCCGTTTGATTCGTGGATTTCGACGTTGAAAAGCAAAGAAAAAGTATGATTGTACGACATGTGAACCGTAACGTACAATGATTCGATGCGTACCACCACACTTTTCTTTTCTTTTCCGCGCCGATTTCCGCGGACCAAACGCACCGTAAGAGTTCGTTATTTGATGAAACTTGTTATTTGGAGATCGGAGTCTAGTCACTTTCCAGTTCTCGAGAAGATTGAGCTTGGTGATCTTTACAATCTGGTGGAATTTCCATTAGGCATAGGAGATATAAATACGCTATTAAGCATACAAGTTGAGGAATGTAGTAAGTGCATCGTCGAGTCCGTGAGGCAGATAGCAGAAAAGCAAGAGAACAATGGAAACGCAGATAGCAGAAGAGCAAGAGAACAATGGAAACGATCTCCTTCATGTTGATATCGATGATCTGAGTGAACGAAGATGAAGACGACAAAGAGGAAGAAGACGAAGATGAAGACGGCGAAGAGGAAAGATGAGTGATTCTATTTATTTTTAGCTTTTTTAAATTACTATGGACGACAAGTTTGCAGATGTTTCTTTCATGTGATGTTCCTTTTTCTCTTTTCTAAATGGGACTGCGCATAAATAACTAAATAAACAGATGTAAGATAGTTCTATTTTTCTTTCCCAAACTAGTTAATGGGGAAAGATAGACTTCGCAAGTAAGAAAATCATACGCAGAGTTGGAAAAAATGAATCAAGCACGACTCAAGTAATAACCCCATATGAGCAAAATTTCATCACGATATTTAAAATATCCTGAAAAAGATGAAAAGAAAATCTGATTGAATTCCATAGCATAGGCAAGATTATTTTATAGCGAAAAATAGCAAAAGGTTGTAACGCATGAGAATAGAAAACATAGAATATGAGCCTCTCAGAAAAATAGCTAGCTTCAAGCCTTCATGAAGTCTCTCTCTCTCTTGTTCTTGAAATCATAGTTTAGTCAGTCATATATATTCCTGAAATTCTTCAAGAGCTCAGGGATTTCATAGGCAAGCATGTCGTCAACGGTCTGAATAAGCTCCGGCTTCAACTTGTCAACCGGTTTCCGAGTCGCCATTTGAGATTTGAGCCTTTTTCTCCTGGCAGCAAAAATGCAAAGTCAAACAGGAGTGAAAATAAACAAGAAAGAAATTGACAAAATAAACACACTAGGGTGTGTTTGGTTTGTAGATTTTGATGGGGAAAAGAAATGAAGGAAAAGAAAATTAGAATCCAGGAAATGTTAATTCCTTATTGTTGTTTGGTTACTCCAAGGAAAATGTAAAGAGAAAACTATTTTCTTGGAAAACATATAATTGTGTTTGGTTCTTTCAAAAGAATAATAAGGAAAGCTAATTATGATCCAATAAATACATATTATTGCTTATTCTCAATATAAAAACAAACATATATGCTAAAACAGAACCACGATCACTCTTCTAAAATATACCTTGAGAATAAACCATATCAAATTTGTCTCAAATTCCAAATAAGCAACAAAAATTCATATGCAACCACGACTGAAATGCATAAACTCAACTAGATTGTATCAAGAACAAAATACCATGCTAAATCATTATCAAATAGCATTATCAAATATCTCGGGCCCAAATTTAACGAGCAACCACAACCTCTTTTGTGCACTAGGACACTTGTGAAAAGCACGAGCAGCGCTTATATCGGCTGTTAGTTTCTGATATACGGTCATTTGAGAAATCTCCGTCATTCCACCAACTAAAGCAATCTCTTCGAAGAGTTCTTCTTCAGTATAGTTTCTTTGATTTCCAAGCTGAATTGCTGCAGCAACTTCTCTTATACTAGCATTCATCATTGAAATTTCTTCGCTTACCACATCTACCATTCTTGTCTTCTTTTTTCTTGGTTCTTCAGTTGGGGGTCTTGATGTGAAAGATTCTTCGTTATTATCATCTTTTCCATCATTCCATCCATCTCTCTCTCGTTCGTTCCAAAGAATGCTTGTCATTAGTCGAGACATGATTTTGTTCTCTTTCCCACTCCATTCGCCTTTGTTTTACACCAACCGCTCGAGAACCCGTGGCACGATCTTTGCCGAAAATCTCATCTAAGTTCTCATAGTTTGGAAATGGAGTATGCCGCAAATAGGATACAGTAGGTTTTGCCTGAAAAGAAAAAATATGTTGTTAAAAATATGAAATCGTGTACATAACAAAAACGGAACATCATACAGCTAAATCAACACAGCTTTCAATTGAAACTAAAAAGTCCAACAAACATAAACACAATCAGAAGTGACAACTCCACCAAGCACCATTTGATAAGATCCAAAAGCTCACATGAGCATAAACATTTCAAGAGATATCAATATTAAAATAAATAATCATACTTTCTCGATGAAAAGCCAAGCAACTCAATACAAATGCACCAAAAAAGAGCAAATCTATAAGACATGAATATATTATTTTTTTCTATCATGTTCTATAACCCATAGCCGTGCAAGCTTTTTCTACCAAAATCAAGATTTTTTATAGAGAAAGTACCTTAAGGTAGGCATCCCACACCCCTGCCTCGGCTTCAATCATCTTGGTTGTATAGTTAAAACCAAACCCACTGCCATTCTGTAGAATATCTTTCACTGAAGCAAGATGTTTCTTCAATGTTTTAACACGGTTCTTGACATGGGCAGAATCACAGAAAATCTGAAATGTGGAAGACACATTGGCAGCAGTAGCCTTGTAGGCTGTTCTTGTGAAAACACCACCAATCTTTTGTCCTTTGAGCTTCTGTTCCATTAAGCCATCAACAAGGCAATCATCCATTTCATCAGTCCATTTGAGATTTTTTTTTTCAAGGACCATTGAGTCTTCTATATCATCTCCAAGCTGTAGTTGCTTAGTAATAAAAATGTAGCAGATTGAATAATTAAACAGAACATGATCTCAATAATGTCACAATTCGTAATGCTATTTAAGTATCATATCAGCTGCTAGATAAGAGTGCCTGAATCATAAGATAAAGAAAAAAAACAGCAAACCAAGAACTAATAAGAATCCAACAAACATTGTTCATATCTAACCAAAACGAATAATATAGTTTCTAATACAGTTAATGACCTTTGTTATAATCCCTCCACATAAGATTTGCGCTTCTTTCTCAATATTTCTCCGTCCCTACAATCATCAACTAACCTAGGGTAAGTTTCAGGAGTTCTTCTCATAAGCTCTTTTCAACTTCGGCAATAATTCTTTTATCGGGATCAACACCCATCATATAGTTATGAAGAATGCAACATGCCAATACGATGTCCGCTTGAGTTTCTACACTGAAATAGGTCTCTGTTCCACTTCCTAATATGGGAAATTTTTTCTTAAGAACACCGAAGGCTCTTTCAACTGCATCCCTCAACGAAGCATGACGCAGGTTGAAGAGTTCATTCGAATTTTGTGGTTCGTGTAGACTATACTCCTTCAAATGATAACGGGTACCACGGTAAGGAGCGAGAAATCCTGATTTTAGTTGATATCCCGCATCAACCAAATAGTACTTACCTAGACAATTTCATTGTGCGTTATTACTATCTCCAAATGAAGATAAATGATATTAGATATAGACGACTAAGAAGGAAATTAATTTTCTTGTATAATAATCACCTTGGGGAACTATTAAGCGATCATGTTCTCTAGTTAAAACATCTTTCAAGATTCTAGAGTCTGAAGCAGATCCCTCCCAACCAGATAGTGCATACATGAACTTCAAATCAAACGAACATGCAACAAGAACATTTTGAGTTGGATATGATTTCCGTCCTCGATACCTTGGAGCATCGTTGGTGACACTCTAACGCGAAAGTGTGACCCATCGATTGCGCCTACACAATCCTGTACGGATCTTATTAAGCATACCTTCTAATTCTGACCTCATTAAGCTACAATAAATGACTTACCTCGAAATAAGGATAATATTTAGAATTGTTCTTGATCTCCTTAGGACACGCTTCTCCATCAGGTTGCTTTAAAAAGAGGTCTTCTAAAGATATGATAGCTCTAAGAACCTTGTTAAATTGTCTACTTACGGTCTCACTAGAACGTGTAATCTTTGACAGTCTCAGTATCATTCATCCTGATAATTTGAAACTCTCTCTCCACAAGTTGAGAACTTGAATTTGTTTTGTCCTGTCATTTTCTTGAATTGATCCCATGCTTGCTTGGCTGTATCACAAGTTCATGATCCTTGTGAATATTGTTTCTGTCAGAGAAGAATGAATGGCAACCAACGCTTTGTATTTTTTTGGCACTCTCCTCGATATGTGGGATTTGCTCTAAGTGGGCGGCTCTATGCTGGTTTCCACAACATCCCACGAGTCAAAAGCTCTAAGGTAGGCTTTCATTTTTACTGCCCAAACAGGGTAGTTTTGGCCATCAAATGGTTTTGGAGTTTTGGAGTTGAAAAACTATACGAAGCCATGAATGATACTTCAGATGGTTGAGTTCTTTTTTTATTTTGTTTTTTTTTTTTTTGTGAAGGTTGCCTTGCTGGTTATTTCTCTAAACTCACAGTTCCTCAAGATCAATACCATGATAGAGTTTTTACAGAGAAAAATGCAAAGGAAATTTTCAGAGAAGAATTGCTAGAGCAGACGTGTATTTCACTAATTACCAGCAAAAGAAAGAGTAATACATGTAAAGTTCAAACTACAACAACTTCCTTTATAGTTTTCAAAAAGAAGTCCACAAATTAAGGAACTCCCTACGTGCTATCTATCAAACCTTGACTATTTGTACTGATGATACACAAAAGAGTAAAACACAAATAGTGCAGACAAAATATAAACTAGAAAAATATCAAAGTCTAACATATGCAGCACGAAGCAAAACTGTAGAACACAGTTAGGCGATTAATCCATGCATAAATAATGCATGATAAAAATTAACATGCACTTGCCCAGTAGCATAGTCAATGATATATCTGAATGTTCTGTTTGTCCAAAGTCCAAGCAACATAGATTACCATTCCCTTTGAGTCAGATTAACACTTCCTGTTGTTTTCAGATGCTGCATCTTGATGTTTGGGGCCCTTATAAGCATTCAAGTATAACAGACTATCGCTATTTTTCTAACAATTATCGATGACTATAGCAGATTACATGGATTTACTTGATGAAATACAAATCTCAGACCTCAGAGATGTTCAGGAAATATCTCATTTACTGTGAGAGACAATATGATGCTAAGTTGAAGGCTGTTAGATCAGATAATGGGTCTGAGTTTGTTAGCTCATCCTTTCAAGATATCCTGTCAACCAGAGGGATAATTCATCAAAGGAGTTGTCCTTACACGCCACAACAGAACGGAGTAGCAGAAAGAAGCATAGACACATTCTTCAAGTAGCAAGATCAATCCTATTCCAATCCAAGTTGCCGAAGGTTTTCTGGGGAGAATATGTGCTCACTGCTGTGCATCTTCTAAATAGATTACCTTCTAAATTGCTGAAGTGAAAAAGTCCTTTTGAGATATTACAGAACAGACCACCAGAATATAGTCATCTGAGAAGCTTTGGTTGTCTAGCCTATGCTTACAATGCTGATCCCAGTCGAGACAAGTTTGATGCAAGAGCTCTAGAAGGCATTTTTGTGGGATACCCTACAGGGCAAAAGGGGTACAAAATCTACTGCTCTTCCTTGAACAAAATTATTGTCTCAAGAGATGTTGTTTTTCATGAGAGCACATTTCCATCTTTGAATATTGCTGAGCATGAGACAGTTTTACCTGATGTGTGTCTTGGAGATCCTTTTGCTGAGGATCATGCCAGTTCTGTCCCTGACTCAACTCCTCCATGTAAGACATCAAACACTCCATTCATCATAGTTGAATCTATAGCAGCAGATAATCCAGTTGGGGAGGAACCTGGGCAGAGGCATCCAAGACAGAGCACCAGATCAAGGCAGCCTCCATCTTGGCTGAAAGACTTTGTGACTGCTAACTCATGCTCTGAAGACAATCTCCCATCATCAGTACCAACTTCCAGTTTTAGCTTCACCTCTGAGCATGAAAATTTCATGGCAAACCTGTCTACATTTCAAGAACCACCCACTTACAATATTGCTAGGACAGATCAGAGGTGGGTTGATGCAATGGATCAGGAACTGCAAGCCTTGGAATCTAATGATACCTGGGAACTTGTGGACCCTCTCCTTGGCAAAAAGCTGATAGGATGCAAATGGGTGTACCGTGTGAAATGTAATGCAGATGGGAGCATTAATAAGTACAAAGCACGACTCGTAGCAAAAGGATTTACCCAAACCGAGGGAGAGGATTACACAGAAATTTTCTCACCTGTGTGCTAAGGTTGTCACAGTGAGAGCCATGCTTGCTGTTGCAGCCATCAAAGGCTGGTCTCTGCACCAGCTTGACGTAAACAATGCTTTTTTGCACGATTCCCTTGATGAAGAAGTGTATATGAAGCTTCCACCCGGTTATAAATCTGCAGACTCCTCAAAAGTTTGCAAGCTGCTCAAGTCTCTGTACGGTCTGAAGCAAGCTTCGAGACAATGGAACTTAGAGTTCACCTCAAAGCTGATTTCTTTTGGATTTGTTCAGTCAGCGCATGATCACTGCCTTTTCAAACTGGTTACAGATCAATGCCAGATCTTTCTGCTAGTGTGTGTTGATGATGTTCTGTTGACAGGGACATGTGAGGCCAAGACGCAAGAGGTTAAGGCCTTTTTAGACGAGGCCTTCACAATCAAAGACTTGGGACAAGCAACATACTTTCTGGTTATGGAAATTGCTCATTCTGCCGCAGGTTTGTACATAAGTCAAAAAAAGTATGCCATGGACATTCTGCGTGACACTCATATGCTGGACAGCTCGCCCGCTTCTACTCCTCTGCCAGGTGGTCACGTCTTTCATGCCAGTGATCAAGATTCCAGTGCTTTGCTGGAAAACCCAATGCAGTATAGGCACATTGTTGGGCCACTGCTTTATCTGAATTATACTCGGCCAGATCTCACTTTTACGGTGCAACAGATGAGTCAATTTGTTCATGCTCCGCGAGCATCTCATTGGCAGGGCATTCAGCATATCCTCAGGTACTTGAATCATACAATTTCCACTGGACTGTTCTACTCCAGGACCTCTGCTTTGGAGCTGCACGCTTACAGCGATGCAGACTGGGATTCTTGCCGCACCACTAGGCATTCTTTGACAGGATATTGTGTCATGCTTGGCACCAGCTTGATCTCTTGGAAGGGAAAAAAGCAATCTACCATCTCCTGCTCCACCGCTGAATCAGAATACATGGCAATGGCTTCCACAGTTCGAGAACTTCGCTGGCTTTCTTTCCTTTTCTCAGATTTTACGCTGAACCTATCGTTTCCAATCCCTTTACACTGTGATAATAAGGCAGCTATAAACATCACCTCCAATCCCGTCTTCCATGAGCGCACCAAACACATCGAGATTGATTGTCATGTCGTCCGGGATCAATTCAAAGCAGGTTTCATTTTGCCTTCTCATGTACCATCATCGATGAATCTTGCTGACCTCTTTACCAAATGACTTCATCCACACGCTTTTCATTCTTTGCTGTCAAAGATGAGCTTGTGGTTACCCCACGCTCATCTTGAGGGGGGATGAAGAATTATCAACCAAGGTCGAAGAGGAATTCACAAGAGTCACAGGAGCCTTTCACAATTCATTGAAGGACGTTGTTGGTTGCAAGTTAGTTGATAGGGGCTTTTTTGTAATTTTAGTATTATGTGTAAAGTGTCAACTATATAAATAGCGCTAAAGATGTAATTGTATAGTAAGCGTCTTTACTGTTTCAATAAGATAAAAATTAGTTTCAATTTTCCTACGCAATCTCGCGCGTTTGAATTCAATTTCTGAGCGATTGAGTTGAAATTCTTCATTTTAGTGAATTATTAATTTAGTACATTATCCTCGGGTCAGGACCGGCCAAAAATATTATATTAAAGAGTTTATTAAATTATCGAGTATTAATTTATAGAGTTTCTACCGTATTATCTATATATCTAAATAATTGTTCTTCTAAAACCCAACGGTGGGGGATCGCGGACTGTAGAAGTAGATTTGCTTTAAGCAAATTATCACAGTCCATTATTACATCTCATATGTATTGTATGGATAGGATACAAAAAACAAAGCATTATTTTAACGTTTACTTGAGAGACTCTCATCGGTAGGTCAAGTCAACTCAAATAATTGAATTCTCACGACAGCTAATTTCTGACCTCACTTGCATTCAGCTTCAGCTCATTGCTCGACTAAAAAATGGCAGTAGGAGCCTATGCATCGGTTCTTACTCTCATGCGTTCCTTGGACAACTCTCTCCTACCTCCTCGCTGTAATAAGATTCTTCCAAACAAACCTCGTATTGAAGCTCTGCAAGAAAAATTCAGCTCCTTGCAAGAATATCTCGAGCTTCACTCCTCGCTGGTCGATGACACGACGATTGAGCAAATACGCCAAGTCGTTATCGAGGCAGACGACGTAGTCGACAAATTCGTAGTAGATCGACTTCGTATTATTGGAAAATCCATTGATGACGACGATGAATTGGATGAGATCGAAAGATCGTCTTTCTGTCGAGATATAGAAGTGCTTATCCAAAGGACAGAATCCATAAATCAAGAGTTGATGGCGTCGATCGAAGGAAGAGATCACAGCGTAGCTGTTCGGCCTCTCGCAAAGCCTTCTTCCTATGTCGATTCGTCTGATGGCTCGAACACTGTGGTGGGATTTGAGGACCACACGGAAAAGATTATGGTTCAGCTCGTCGGCAGAGATCCCAACCTTCAAATCATCCCAATTTTCGGAATGGGAGGCATAGGTAAGACGACTCTTGCTCGACATGTATTTGACAGTAAATATGTAAAAGAACACTTTGATGTGCGCATTTGGCTCACGATATCGCAAGAATACGACGATGTTCAGAAAATTCTTTTGGACCTCGAAGAGAAGGGAGTTATTGGAAGCGGCAAAGAGGATTTGGGAACTCGTTTGTACCAGAAATTGTGCGGTAGGAGGTACTTGATAGTTATGGATGATGTTTGGAGTATCGAAGCTTGGAATGGTTTTAGATCGTTCTTCCGACCAGTGCTAATAATAGAAGCAGGGTCGTGATAACGACGAGGCTATCCCATGTGGTTAACTGTGTAGCTCCCAATAACTGCTAATCGATTGGCTTGCTTGATGAGGACAAGAGCTGGACATTGTTTCGTGAGAAATCTCGTTGCAGTGCAGAATTAGAGGTAATCGGAAAGAAAATTGCGAAAAGGTGCGGAGGACTTCCCCTCGCGCTCGTCGTGATTGGGGCGCTCCTGGCAAAATCTGAAGGGGCACGTGAATACTGGGAGCTCGTTGCTGAGAACATGAATTCATTTGTCGGGTCGGAAATCGAGGAAAACTGCTTGAGCATATTGTATTTGAGTTACGATCATCTGCCCATTCATCTTAAGCCATGCTTCCTTTACATGGGAGTTTTTCCCGAAGACAGTGACATAAAGGTCAATCGACTCATCGAATCGTGGGTAGCAGAGGGAATTGTGAGGCCGATGAGGGGTAGAAATATGGAGGATGTTGCAATGGGATACTTGGAAGATTTGATCGGAAGAAATATGGTTCTCGTTCGTAAACTGGGAAATCGCAGAGAATTCAGGATTTGTGGAATCCACGACCTTATGAGGCTAATATGCATTAATGAAACTTCCAAGGAGCAGTTTTTGAGCGTGCCAACCAGACAAGTAATACGACTTGAAATTGGACAGCGTACCAACCTGGGAAATGTGTGCTTGGTATGTGGTAAGGATGAGGTAGCATTCAAGAGGATTCAGCTGTGCGCAGTGGTCTTTGGTACTCGATCGACGACTCAGACGAGCCATAATAAGGTGTGCGATGTGTGTAGCACAAAGTATCCACGACTTAACGGATCAACGTCCGTCAAGTTATAGATGAGATAGACTGTTTTCAGCCACTTGATATTCCTCCTCAAGTCACGAAAATAAGGTCCCTTTTCATAGGTGTTGTCGGTTGGGGTCGTGTTGTATTAGCATCTCCATTTCCTATCTGTCTACTTTGGAATTTACAAGTATTGCACTTACACGGCATCGATTGGCCATTATCGAAAATATGGGATATGCTGCAGTTAAGACACGTTCGCACATATCGATGCGTTGCCTGATCCAGTGGATGCGGACGACGTGGCTGTCTTGCAACATATGCATACGCTTACACGTATACGTGATTTCAGGTGTACAGAGGAAGTCGTTAGAAGATTGCCTAATCCAGTCAAACTAGCATTGCTTTATGATGCTTTTTCCTTTAGAGGAGGACAAATAAACTGGTCGTATTATTGCCTCAACAATCTCGCACTTCATCGCAATCTTCAATCGTTGGTTGTACATTGCAAGCTTATTTCTTTGGACATAAAGGGCATCTCATTCCCGCAGTCGCTGAAGAAATTAAGTTTTTGCGGTGGAGGAATTCGTTGGGAAGACATGGCCATGATTGGTTCGCTTCCGAATCTTGAAGTGCTCAAATTACGCGATGGTGCGTTTGTTGGTGACGAGTGGGGTACCGTCGAAGGACAGTTCCCGAGATTGAAATGCTTAATAGTTCGTTATTTGAATCTTGTTATTTGGAGATCGGAGTCTAGTCACTTTCCAGTTCTCGAGAAGCTTGAGCTTATTGGACTGGGTAAGCTGGAGGAATTTCCGTTAGACATAGGAGATATAAATACGCTATTAAGCATACAAGTTGATGAATGTAGTAAGTGCATCGTCGAGTCCGTGAGGCAGATAGCAGAAGAGCAAGAGAACAATGGAAACGTCCTGCATGTTGATATGTATGATTCAATTGACGACGAAGATGAAGACGGCGAAGAGGAAGAAGACGAAGATGAAGACGGCGAGGAAAGATGAGTGATTCTCTTTATTTTTTAGCTTTTTTATATTACTATGGGCGACAAGTTTGCAGATGTTTTCTTTCATGTGATGTTCTTTTTTTTCTTTTCTAAATGGGACTGCGCATAAATAACTAAATAAACAGATGTAAGATAGTTCTATTTTTCTTTCCCAAACAAGTTAATGGGGAAAGATAGACTTCCCAAGTAAGATAATCATACGCAGAGTTTGAAAATATGAATCGAGCACGACTCATCAGTAACCCCATATGAGCAAAAATTCATCAAGATATTTAAAATATCCTGAAAAAGATGAAGAGCAAATCTGATTTAATTCCATAAGCAATAAGCAAGATTATTTTATAGCGAAAATAGCAAAAAGGTTGTAATAATGCATGAGAATAGAAAATATAGAATATGAGCCTCTCTGTCTTTCTCTTGTTCTTGAAATCATAGTTTAGTCAGTCATATGTATTCCTGAAATTCTTCAAGAGCTCAGGGATTTCATAGGCAAGCATGTCGTCAACGGTCTGAATAAGCTTCGGCTTCAACTTGTCAAATTCATCGATGTTATAACGGCCCAAAACTTCCTTAAACTGCTCAACATCTGGAAAATCTCCGGCGGGCAGGTGAAATTCTTTCTGAACCTGTTTATGGAATTAAGAGGATATTCAGCAAGTTACTCACATTTGTCTCGTTCTTTTTAATCATTGACAATAGTAGGAAAAAAAAAAAGACTTGTGCCTTTTCGAAAACGCTCGGGAGATTTTCGATGAGTCGGCGTTGAGTTTTGGCTTTGCCCATCAAAGATGGCATCTCCTTTTTGAGTTGGCCGATTATGTAGGCATGGATCTTGGCTGCTCTAGCACGCTTTACAAACTCGTTGATCTGCGAATACAGTATTATCCATAATATTGAAAATGAGTATTTCGACGAGGGGAAACTAAATGAATGATTTAAAAGATTTTTTGCATACCCGACGGTCGCAGGCCTTCTTCGGTATGTCTATCAAGTCTATGAGGAGGTCGTCTTGCTCTTTTTCGAAGAGTTCTTTAACCACAGGCCCAACAGCTGTTTCACTTACAGGCTTATCGTTAAATGATCTGTATATACGAAAGACAAGCATAGTTAAGCGTAAACCTTTGGTTTCGTTCATGCTAATATTAGATTTCAAGTCAAGTGATAGTGAATAAGATAACTTACCCAATATAAACACGAGCTACTTCGGGGGTGTTTAAAACTTTTCCAAGCGACCACATCAGTGCACCGTATACCCTCATCAACTGCAATAAAGGAAAACGGAGATGTTTTGCTTATGAAGCCTCTAGCGGATCGTTCATTTTTTATTTATTACCTGTTGGGTGTCGATTTGATCTGCCTTGTTCAAGACGACGCGTATCTTGTCATCATGGCCACGTAGTGATGAAATGACTCGTTTGAATTCATCGCTGATGTCGAGTTTATGGGGATCGAAAAGGAGGAGGATCAGATCGCATTTCGCCGCAAACCACGAAATGACGCCAGTGAAGTCGTAGCTTCTTTGCGTTCTTTGCTTTTCTCCGGATAATACACCAGGTGTGTCCACAAAAGTTATGTGTTCAAGTAGCTGCAAAAAAGATGAATCAGACTTTCAATTTTTGGTGTGTTGATATTGGAAAACGGATTATATAACTTACATGATGGGGCAACTGAGAGCACTCGAACTTCGACAAAAATGACCCACCAAAAGTGTTCAAACCAGTGAATGGCAGGTTTGTATTCACTGCAATGGTGTTTCCAGGAACGCTTCTTTCATCTGGTCCAGACTGACGATAATTGATGTATAACCAGAAGATGAGTATAAATTTTTTATTATTTAATTTTTAAGAAAATAAGAAAATGACCATGGGAGCATGAAAGATAAGCAGCAGCTGATAATCCAAATTGAGATAGAGTGAACCAAACATTCTACTTCAGTTGGAATAAGACAACATGGTCAGCTATTATGTAATATGTACTTGATATAACCTATCTTGTTTCATGCATGAACATGGAACACTATGCCAGTTCACTCATTGAAGGATTATATCAACAATAAGACGGACATTTACCATGACAACAATGAATCTGTCAGTAGTTGGCTCAGGTCCGATATGAGCACCTGAGGAAAAAAAGAAGCATTATTAGCTTGACTTGCTGTTTTGTATAGTGTAGTGTATCATATGAATATGTTGGATTATATTAACCTGGATAACTGCGTTGGAGCAAGTGTTTTATGAATGTTGTTTTCCCGGTTGAATATTGCCCCAAAAGCATGACCATGGGCTTCGCATCAAAATCACTAGTAGTCTGCATATAACATAATAACAAAGTAAAGCACATCCAAGCTAATAAAATTTATCCATACATACATGTCTGTGCATGACAATGAGTAATGACATTGACATGGTAATAGTAGTACATTGTATTACACAGTTTCACTCACCAAAAACGGCAATGCGAAATCGTTAAACTGGTAGGTAGCTTCTAATGGCTTCAACTTCTCGTTGTATAGTATCTTCAAGCCATCAATGACTGAAGTAACAGCTGAGAGGGATGAAGTCTGAATCTGAATATAGAGTGAAAAAGGTTAGATTAGAGGTTTATGAAAATTGAAACTAACTAAACGGCGATATGTCACTTGGCAGCAACTCATTCAAAGTTCACGATCCAAACAAGCTTAAATACATAACCAAAAGTCGAATGCACCTTCTTTTTAGACTTCCAGCTAAACAAGCTTCTTGCAGGAGGTGGTTGAGAGTGCATATTTCCTGCATCAATTTCAGTTACATTTTTCATTAAAAACAGTGGCAGACAACAAATCTACCCCTCCCTGAACTTCTTACTTACCATTGGTTTCCGAGTCGCCATTTGAGATTTGATCCTTTTTCTCCTGGCAGCAAAAATACAAAGTCAAACAGGAGTGAAAATAAACAAGAAAGAAATTGACAAAACAAACACACTTACAGAAATCAAGGCATCTATATTTTCCATGTTTGGAGGATTGATTGACTCCAAATTAGCTGCAAGAACAGTAAATTACATGATGATTAAAAGCAACGAGTCCTGATGCATTCTGGGATCACAATAAACTTATTTCATAATATGTGATATGTAGTACGAAGCAAAACTATAGAACACAGTTAGGAGATTAATCCATGAATAAATAATTTATGATAAAAATTAACATGCACTTGCCTCTGATTTTCAGAATCTCTAGGGTTGGTTCATGTCCCTCTTGTGCAAGAGACATTAGCTAAATTCGAAAATTCATCGCCAGAAACATTAAAGGAACGGTTAGAAAATTTACAAATGCATAAGCTATAATCTATATGCATTTAAGTTGTTTCGCTAAGAATTTGGTCATCAACCTGCATTGCTGTGACAAATTCCTTGAATTCCAAAAATCCTTGCCTCCTGGAATCAGCAATTCCCCACACCTTCAATCACCAAAAAAAAAAAAACGGCACTAGAATCATCAACACATACTGTAAATCAAGGCATGTACAATCAAACGACGAAAATAACTAAGATTACTTTCGTCGAGCCTTGCAAAGTTAACAAATCTCCTTAAACCATACGAACTGTTCGATATTCACCTGTTTCAGTTCGGATTTGGACAGATTCGACAAGGCAAAAAAGCTAATCGCATCACTCGCAGTAAGACGGCCGTCACGATCTGTCAACATTTTGAAGCAATCGAACACAACTGAAACGGCTACGTGCTAACGAAAGTGAAGGAATACAAACAAAAAGAAGAAGAAGATCAAATAGAAGAGAATCGAAGAACCTGAATCGGCGAAATTGAACCAAGCTTGGTACATCTGGAGCTGCTCTTTAGAACACATCGTCAACAAAACAGAAGAAATTTCCATGGAGATTATTATGTGGAGTTTGTTTGAAGGATGAGTGAATTTGAACTTTCAAAAGAGGGAACTCTTCTATTTAACCTGGTAGGCTCTCCATCTTATCTGCGCCTCATTTTTCATATTATTTTACTATATTTTTTTTGGGAAATTCTATATGCACCTCCAAATTACTATATACACCCCTTAATCAATAATAACCCTTAATTTTATTACAAAAAGTGAAATTTCAATTTCCAAGGTAAGCAAACGGGGTTCTTTGTTTACAATATTAATTATGCGTGATTGTTATTTATTATACCTAATTACTCCTCTATATTATTTATTATTTATAATTTTGAGGGTGTTGTAATTATTAATTAAATTACGTATTTAACAAAGTTAAATATCATTTTTAACTATTATTTAATTTCTAAACATTTATTAAATAAATTTATAAGATTAAAAGTCCATATGTTTGTAAAAATAGGATATTAATCTTGATGTTCAATTTTGTTAGTTTTTATTTATTTAAACCTATTTGTCATGTTAATGTGAAATATTTATACTTTTAGAAGTGTTTTAAAAATAAATTTAAGAATAATATTGAAAAATTTAGAATTATATTTAAATATTTGATATTCTTATAATAATAAAAAATGATGTTAATTTCCTTTTATTTATTATATATTCTTTTTAATTTAATAAAATTATAATTAAATAATATGCTAAGTTTATAATTATAATTTTATTGACTTTTTAATTAGTATAATGTAAAGTTTAATACAGGATTTTGATTTTTAGAATAGAAAATAGAGTTAATGAGTTGGAGTGAAAATTAGTGTCAAAATAGAGTTTATGGGTTGGAGTAAAAGCACTGTAGTAGCTGAAATATTGTGTAGACTTAACTGTATTTTTATGCTGCGGGTTGGAGATGCTCTAAATAGGGCTTAAAATGTTACACCCTTAATGCCACGTCATCAGCTCGTTCATTGCCGAGCATAGAAGGAGCAATGATGTGCGGGTCCAAGGTGCACTAGTTGGCGGGGTCCAACGCTTGGACATACCCAAGACGCATGATCGGAATCCAGCGAGGTAACGGTGGACTCTGTCGGAGCCGGCGAGGTCGGCACGGGGGCCGGCCAAGCGGGTGGCTTGGCCCGGCCGCAGTCACATTGGGCGTGAGGTGTGCATGCGTATGCGAGCCACCTGAACGTTGAGGTTCAGGGCAGCGACGACGGACCATGGTCCGGCGAAGGGTCATGGTGGCGGCGCTGAGGTGACGACGGTTGAGCTGGGGCACGCGCGGTGCGGACCAAGTCGATGTGTGATGGGGCACGCGCGCGCGGGTTGGGCAGCACGCGCGAGGGTGCGCACGGGGCCGCGAGCTGCGCACGGGCGATGCGAGTGCGGCACGCTGAGTCTGTGGGCTGCGAAGAAGCTTCCAAAAAGGGTTTGACTTGGCTCAATATTTGGTGAGATATTAGTGGGATTCAACTTTGAATACTTACTATATTCAGGGAGATATTCAAGGAAGATATGAGAGATTTGGGGAATCTCTTACCAAGTCAAAAGGAGGCTAGAAGCTTTTAAAGAATGACTCATTCGAGCTGCCCAAGGATCAGAAATTCGAGAGGATTGAGAGAGTCATCTTCGAGAGCTCACAAGTCACAACATCGAGTCTTTGGCGCAAAGATTCGTAGGGGTCGCGTTGAGGCATTCACGAGCAAGTGAGGTGAGTGATTAAGATCCCAAGGGACACTTAGGATAACCGTGTTTAGCTTAGGCTAGGTAGTTTCAATTGGTTCGAAACGAGGCCGAGACTTGTTCGGTGCCACACGGGTTTGAATTTTCCTATTGTGTATTTTGTTAGCTGAGGAATAAAACGGGGTAAGTCGAGGAGCGAACCTCGGCGAGTCCCCTTAAATTTGCGTTGTCTTGTTCCATTTCCGCTTTACAAGGCAGGGCGACATGTTTGGAGGCTTATCGTGACCAAGGCGATACACGTGTGGGCGGAGATAGATTGGAAACGAGCCGGTTCTGAAGGCGCGGTGCATAGACTTTTGGGGATACCAATGCTCTGGTGATAGTAGCTTGCAATGGAAACAGCTTATTAAAGTTAAAGAAATGTTCATAGTGGCTATAATGAGGGAAAATGGGGTGCAGCTCCTGATGGATATTATACTATTGCTTCGGGGTATAATTGGCTTAAGGGGTAGAGCTGAAAAGTTGGGCGGACCAGCCCATCCGGTCCGTATTGAGTGGGCTGCCCGAAGTTGAATGGACCGGGTTGGGCTGGCCCAAAATTGTACGGGCTAATGAAATCTAGGGCCTAGCCCAAAGAGCAGTGGACCGGGCCAACCCAGCCCTAGCCCATTGGGGCAGATTTTGCAATCGACCATTTCCTGATTATTCGACGCCTTCTGATTCTGATTCTCCTCGCCTTTGATGTCATCGCTGCTATCAACCTTGGACAGATTTCCTCCGAAAAAAAACCTTGGATCATCCTCGAGCCCAAGCAAGCAATTGACCAACGAAGACTCCAAAAATCCACGATTAGATAAAGGAGTCGCCGGCTACAGTCGATCCGATTGAAAATCCAGTCCTCGGACTTATTCGACACCGTCTCAAGGTGGTTCTGGCGGTCAACGCCGGAATTTTGACTCGGAAAGATAAACAGCCCTATGCGGCGGCAGTTCGAGCTCGGCTATCTGACGATACGGTCGTTCGACAGCTGATACCTTAGGGTAAACGACGGATTCTTCTGGCGGAGAGTCTTGGAGAGGTGGCCGACGAGCGCCGGGAGGATGTCGGCTCGCCGGTCGACGGGGACGATGCGGGTGTCGCTGCCGACGTATGCCAGGACCCTGTCGGAGCTTCGGAGGCGGTGGTGGCTCCTTTTGTGGAAGCTAGAAAGTTCCATTTACGGGCTAATTTAGCCCAAAACCCATCGGGTTTAGGCCCGCGGCCCAATAACCCACCGGGCCTGGTGGGTCGGGCCAATAGGCCCAATATTGTTTTGGGCTACCCAAATATAGGCCCATGTCAAACTTTTTCCGGGCGGAATGGGCTGGCCCATGGGCTCAGGCCCAAACTTTCACCTCTATTAAGGGGAATAGAGATAAGGTTGTCTTAGCACAGGCTGTGTGGAATCGTTGGAGTCTTCCTAAACATGCTTTTATAATGTGGCTCATTATGCACAAAAGATTACTTACTAGGGATCGGTTAATCCAATGGGGAGTGCATGTTCCTGATGCTCGATGTGTTCTCTGCTGGCAGAGGGATGGATGTCTGAATCACCTACTTTTCGAATGTTCCTACAGCAAACTGGTCGTGGATGAGGCTACCAGATGGCCGAAAATTGTTAGCCTGGATACATATGATAGATGGGAGAGAGAGCTTGTCAAACTAGGGAAGAAAAAGAGTGTTGGTACAACTTGCCGGTATAATGGCTCTTGCTTATAGCTTGTGGAAGGAGATGAATGCTAGATTACATAGTTCAGGGGAGAGGACTGCGTTGGACCTGGTTCTGATGATCAAAAAAGGAGTTCAAGATGCAAGTAAGAGGGATGAGATTTAAGAGGAAGATTCATAGGTATGAAAAATTCCTTTATGAATTATTATGTAATTAGCGAGTAGGTTTATTCCTGAGGGTGTGATGTGTAAAACTCGATTATTGTTGGTAATGAAAATCTTCCATACCAAAAAAAAAAAAAACATACTCAACTGTGTATTTCAGGTCTTTTTATATTTTATAATTAGAGAACACCTCGTAGTAACTATCCATAATTGACTTGGAGTCCCAATGTTAATTATATTTTTACCTTTATGTTATTCCAATTTATATCACAGAAAATCAAATTTGTGAGTACATTATATAAATAATGTAATTAAACTTAACCTATGAAATATGACCAAAATATTAATTAATAATATATATATTAGGACACGAATGAGCGTGCGTGAGGTATTAATTATTATTAATGGTAAAATAGCAATTACACTCAAATTGTCATACCAACACAATTTCTACAGTACACTACTATTTTTAGCACACCATAAATCCATGTGTGTGGAAAAATATAAAATTAATTTACGTGGATGATTTTAATAAATTATATACTAAAAATAGATTTATGTGATTATTATGAATTTTAAAGCTACGTAGTTTAATAAGTTTTTTTAATAATTGATATACGAAAAATAAGTTTATTTTTAATATTAATTAAAGTAGAGAAAATTAATTTTGCAAAAGAATACATATATCCCCTAGACTCTTTGTATAATAGTATAGACTAGTAACTGGCACACACTCAATGTGTGCATATAAAAGTAACTGACACACAAAAAAAAAAGATGCACGGTTATAGGCCAAATTATTAATTTAGGTCACTTACTATGGTTCTCTTATTTAGGTCATTAAGTTTCATAATTGCAAACTTAGGTCACTAAGTAACATATCTGATTACTTTTGGGTCATCGGTGAAATTTTCGCCGGAAATCCGATGTGGACGCTGATGTGGCTGCTGACATGGCATCGGCCACGTCGGATTTCCGGCAATTTTTGCCGTGAAAATTCACCGAGACCTAAAAGTAATTGGATATGTTTCTTAGTGACCTAAGTTTGCAATTATAATACTTAGTGACCTAAAAAACAAGAGATTGATAGTTAGTGACCTAGCTTAGTAATTTGGCCCACGGTTATATTGTTAAATGACACCAAAAAGATACTTGTCACAATATAATATGTTAATAGATACACCAAATTAGGTAGTTTTTCAGTCCGCTGACAATTGATAAATAGTACTCCCTCCGTCCAAAACCATTTTATACATTTTACTATATCGGGCGTCCCGTTCCCTTTTGTATATTTCCTTTTATAGCAAAGAACTACACAAACAATCAATATAATAATATTAAGGGTATATTTGGGGTTAGGCCCTATTAGACAAGTTTCAACATATTTCAGGCCCTATAAGAGTTTATTTTGGGCAGAAGGACCTAAGTACAAAAAATATAAGTTTCAAGGACCCATGTGATAGGAAATGACAATACTATCATTCATAGTTGCCAAAAATTACATCCATTTGCCATTGTCTTCTCCGTTCGATTTTGGGGTTGCTTTGAGAACTGTAAAACCGAGTGCAACATCATTGTTAAGGTGCAAATAAGATGGAATCGACTTCGATTCCTCATGGATAGTTATAATAAACAAATAATTTAAAGTGTAAGACGAAATAATTATGAAATTCCACGTCGAAAAAACGAGAATATAAATGGACCAAATATCAAATTTAATGGCCGATTAAGACGAATCTGAGTGAATTTGATAATGGATCTTAATAATGAACGAGAACTATTGAGTTTAAGAAAGAAGTGGTGAAGAATTTTGAATCAAAATTTTTGGTGCGACGTATATTGAAGATTTTGTGAACAGATATCTGGATAACAAATCACGCAATTTAAGTAACCGATGTAACAAATACAGTAACAGATGTGACAAAGACAATAACATATGAGGCTCTATTAGTGACAATAACCCCCAAATCGATAACCCCATGTTAATCCAAGAAACGATTGAGCCATCCCACGAGTCGACGACGACCACGAGCAGCGACGACCATGAGCAGCGACAACCACGAGCAGCGAGCCATACCACAACGACAATGGCCAAGAAATCGAAGAAAGCAGCGACGAAGAAGGAGAAAAGGTCGAAACAGCCGAAGGGTTCTAAAAGTAGTTCAAAAATCTCGTTGAAATAAGGGAAAATCTGGACTTTAATATTGAATAAGGTGAAATTGATCGTCGATCTTAATAATCAATGAAAATATTGATGTTAATCGCGAAGAAATTTGATGCGGCCCATGATTGAAGCTTTTGCTAATAAAACTCTCGCTAAGTAACAATTTATGCATTCTGGGTAACAATTTATGCATTCTGGGTAACACTTTATGCATTCGGGGTAACACTTTAAGCATTCTGGGTAACAGTTCATGCATTCTGGGTAACAGTTTATACATTATGGGTAACAATTTATGCATTCTGTATTTCCCGAAATTAGCAACCTGCACCTTTTGGAGTATAACTTTGGATCGTCAGTTTATACATTCTGGGTAACAATTTATGCATTGATTCAAGCTCCCTCAAGTTAATTATGTATAACTTTTATTCTTTACGTTATTTCTGATTCGAAATCCAGTGACCTAAAAAATGTGTCCGAAAAAAGATTTACGGGTGCTTAGGGATGTTGTCCGAAAATGGCATTGCATGAATGATTCAACAAATTTAAAGACATCTTCAATTAATCTTAAATGTAAACCATATGTCGTTTACTGATTTCTTGCAGTAACAGTTTAACAATGATAAGTAACAAATCAAGCGGAGAAAAGAACAGAAATGTATATTTCGGTAACACTGTCCTACTGTACTAGTAACATAAAACATATTCACAGTAACAATTTCATATGTAACTAGTTTAGGTTATGATTTTTCAAATTTATATTGTAAACACGCTACATTCACTAAAAAATATGAATTTGACAAGTTTTAAACTAAAATATATTAGTTTATGTTGTGATTTTCGTGGAGCTTATGTTGGAGTTGAAGAAGTTGGAGTATATAGTATGTAAAACAAGTATCATTCTTCTTCAAAGGATGATAATGCTTCTACAAAATTGATTCTACTTACTCAAAACATGTGCATATGAACTATTAGTTTATTACAATCCAGATGGTCGACCTAACATAAATGATTCAACAAAATTAATGACATCTTCAGTTAATCTTAAACGTAAACCCTATGTTGTTTACTGATTTCCTGCAGTAACAGATTAATACTGATCAGAAACAATTGAAGAGGAAAAAGAAACAGAAACTGATATGTAGGTAACAAGGGAACACAATACGAGTAACATAACACATAGTGAAAATAACAATTTAATATGTAATTATTTTACTTTATGATTTTCAAATTTTATATTGTAAACACGCTACATTCACTAAAATATAAGAATTTACAAAGTTTTAGATACAATATATTAGTTTAGTTATGATTTTCGTGGATATTATGTTGGAATTGAAGAAGTTGAAGTATATAGTATGGAGAACAAGTAACACTCTTCTTGAAAGAATGATCATGCTTCTACGAAATTGATACTACTTACTCAAAACGATGCGGATATGAACTATTAGTTGTTTATTACAATCCAGATGGTCGACCTAACATAAATGATTCAACAAAATTAAAGACATCTTCAATTAATCTTAAACGTAAACCATATGTCGTTTACTGATTTCCTGCAGTAACCGTTTAACAATGATCAGTAACAAATCGAGAGGAGAAAAGAACAGAAATGTATATTTCGGTAACAATGTCCTACTGTACGAGTAACAAAAAACATATTCACAGTAACAATTTCATATGTAACTAGTTTAGGTTATGATTTTCCAAATTTATATTGTAAACTCGCTACATTCACTGAAATATATGAGTTTGAGAAGTTTTAAACTAAAATATATTAGTTTAGGTTGTGATTTCGTGAAGGTTATGTTGGAGTTGAAGAAGTTGGAGTATATAGCATGAAAAACAAGTATCACTCTTCTTCAAAGGATGATAATGCTTCTACGGAATTGATTATACTTACTCAAAACTCGTGGATATGAACTATTAGTTGTTTATTACAAACCTTATGGTCGACCTAACATAAATGATTCAACAAAATTAATGACATCTTCAATTAATCTCAAACGTAAACCATATGTCGTTTACTGATTTACTGCAGTAACCGTTTAACAATGATTAGTAACACATCAAGACGAGGATATAACAGAAATGTAAATTACGGTAACAAGGGGATACAATACGAGTAACGGAATACATAGTCACAATAACAATTTCATATGTAACTAGTTTAGGTTATGATTTTCCAATTTTATACTGCGAACACACTACATTCACTAAATATATCAATTTACGAAGTTTTATATAAAAATATATTAGTTTAGGTTATGATTTTAATCACAAACCCTAATTCACAAACTATAATAATTCTGGTAACACATAAACATGTAACTAGTAACAGTTTTACACATATCGGGTAACAGATAATTTATGCTTGATTTTATTTACTCTCCCGCCCAAAATTCATCCAATTATGGTTTTTCCGCCCAAAATTTCACGGAAAACTTAGTAACAAATTTCGGCAACATAGTAACAGAAATGTATATACTAGTAACAGATCATAATAATTTTAATTTAGTAATAGTTGTTCATCAGTTCAATTGACGAACTTCCAATCAATTACATCTGAATTTCTGCTTAATGTCGATGTCTTTCATACCATATGCATTACACCACTTATGGTTTGGGAGTTAACAATTGACACATAATTTCGTATATAATGGCGTAGCAAAAAACACTCAAATTATAGGGTCGATCGTATTTTCGCCAAATTAAATGATGAACATCGAACGAACGACCAAACAAGGTGCCGCACCGAGCTGCCCATACTATGGGTACTTCGAATTTATACATATTAGATGTAATCGTTGCCAAAAACGACTTTGATTTCATCTTATTTTTCGCAAATTAGAACCCTACACATAGTAACAATTAATTGTAGTTCAGTAACTGTTTTGATACTCCTAGTAACATATTTGATACTCTGGGTAACAATTTTGACACTTTTGACACAATAAAAATATACCCAAATTATTGGGGTCGACCGTATTTTTGCTAAATTGAAAGATGAGCGTCGGACGAACGGGCAAGCAATATGCCGCACCGAGCTGTCCATACTATGGGCACTTCGAATTTATCCATATTAGATGTAATCGTTGCCAAAAACGGCTTTGATTTCATCTTATTTTCGCAAATTAGAACCCTAAATAGAAAGATAAAAACTCATACAAATCTTACATCTTGCTACGTCAATACCACAATACATCTTACCTTACACACAAAATTGGTTGGTTAATGGGCATTCGAAATTTTGGAGCTCGATTCACTATAAAAACGAGATTCGTAAAATAAATATTCTCTGCGATAACAATTTTCTGCATAATAGTAACAGATAAGGGATGGAAAATAACAGTTCACCAGACGTTTATAACAATATAATCTAACAGAATAACAAAAAGTCGCCTGAAAATAACTCTTAGTTCAGTATGTTAGGAAGGGTATTTTCGTCAATACATATTTTTATCCCTTATCTCTGCCATTTTCGAAAAAGGTGGTCCTTTAAACTAATTTCAGCTCTGACAGGGAGAATGCTTTATAAAACTACTGACTAGGGACTGACTACAAATTGTCCCTACTATTAAATACTCTTAAAAGACGTGTCAAAATATACACTTTTTTACCTTGTACTATATTATTAAAATATTCAGTTTCTTAAAAATCGTGTCATACACCAAATTTGGGATAGAGGGAGTATAGATATAGACACTTCAAATTTATAAAATCTAAGCGACACGTGTCAATCGATATTCACATGACTTTGCAAAAGAATACATCCTATTCACTGCCACCTTTCTATCCACCAAGAATTTCAAAATATTACCAACATATAGACCAACCTAGGAACGCGGGCCCCACTGTGATGAACTCCCACGTGCGAAATCCCTCCCTTCCTCTTCTTCCTCCTCTTACTATAAAACCCCAAAGCACTTCATTCTTTCAAAATCACCACCCATTACTTTTTCTCTTAGTATTACAAGCAATAAAAGAAAAGGAAAAAAAGAATGGGTGGCTTCGACAAAACCTTCCTCTCTCTAAAAGGGCTCGTAATCCTCGCCGTGATCACCCTCAGCCCGGCGGCGGAGGGACTCATCTCTTGCCCGCAAACGCTCGAATACCTGATGCCATGCCAGCCCTTCCTCACCGGAGCCGCCGGAGACGTCGGCGCGGCGTGCTGCCTAGGAGCTCAGGCGCTGTCTGCGGCCGCAGCCACCGTAGAAGACCGTAAGAGCGTGTGTCGGTGCCTCAAGCAAGTGGCGGCGGCGGTCAACGTCGACCAGGAAAAAGCCAAGCAATTGCCTCAGCTTTGCAATGTCAACGTCGTCGTCCCTATTCAGCTCGACGTCAACTGCGATGCGTAATATAATACTTCTTCTTCTTCTTCTTCTTCTTCTTCTTCTTCTTCTTCTTCTTCTTCTTCTTCTTCTTCTTCTTCTTCTTCTTCGAGAAAACCCTATTTGTTTTTCTTTTAATTTATGACAAACCCATAATTAATTTTCTGATTAACATTTGCAGTATTGAGAATATGGAGGTGAAGGCTTTCAGGCCGACGCCGCCGGGACCTAGCCCAGGCATAGGCAACCCTCCTAAAATCGCCGGCGGCCGTATGAATATGGAGTTGAAGGCGTTCAGGCCAACGACGCCGGGTGATAGTCCGGGTATGGGTCATGGATTCGGGCATGGGCCGACGATGGGTATGGAGAAGAAGGATTCTGATAGGCCAACGACGCCGGGGAATAGTCCGGGCATGGGTCATTCCGTCTAAGGTCGTCGTCAGCCGGCCGGCACTGAAAGCGCCGGTTTCGAGGATGTGAGAGATATATTATTGATTGGATTTAATTTAGGGGAATCATTTTCCGTATTTGTGCTTTTAAAATGTAACGAATATGCGTTGTGGTTTCGTTAATGAAAATCTAATTAATATAAATTGGGTAATGGTGTTTTTCATTTGGCTAACTTCCAAAACCGAAGATTGATATCTCAACTCAACGTTTTTGAAAGAAAAAAAAATTGGAGCCTCTCACTTTATTTTTTTTTTTTATATTTTTTCATCCGGTGAAACTCTACATCACTATTTAGTCTATGTTAGAGCATCTCCAACCCATGACATAAAAATACAGTCAATTTTACAAAATAATACAGTTGATATATCCATCCCATAAACTCTATTTTCTACATTAATTTTTACTCCAACCCATTAAACTCTATTTTTTACACAAAAAATCAAATGCATATTTATTACTATATAATTGACATATTAAACTTTACATTATAATGATTAAAATGCCAATATATTATAATTATTAATTTGTAAAAATTAAATAAATTAGAAAATTGGCATATTATTTAATTATAGCATTATTAAATAAAACAAAATTATCAATAAATAAATGAAAATTATTATTATTTTACTCCTATTATTATAAAAATATCAAATATGTAAAATATTATTAAAATATATTTTATTAGTTAAAATATAAATAAATAGAAACTGCAACTCTATTTTTGTGTTGAAAATTGTGTGTACCTAGATCTAGAGTATCTCTGCCAGTGTTTTAAAACGCGTATAGTGCGACGCATTGCATTTTGATTCCAATAGCGCGTAGCGCATTGCGCGAGTATTTCGAGTAATGCATTTATAACACACAAAAAATATAATATATGACACAACTAAAACAAACCATGTTGAACCACATAAACATTTTTAAAAATTAAATGACATCGAAATCGAATCTATTTGTATATTCAACTTCAACATTTAGCGTCGTTGAGCACAAATTTATTTTTCCTCTATACTTTTAACTAATAAATTTATTTTTCAAATTATTAAATCTTTTTTAATTTATAGGAAATTAATATAAACTTATTTGAAAAATTACGTCAAAAGATAAAATAATCAATATTGTAAGTGCACTATTAAATTTCGGTTCTTCTAAAAAACTATCCATATGAGTTATATAATAATTAACCAATTACATAATTGACAAAGCCACTCTTTACCTCTATATATTGAGCTATCTGATATGTCTCTAAAACATTGGCATAGATTTTTTAATATTTAATTTGATTTAGTCTTTTGTGATAAACTAGAACTAATTTTCCCGTGGATAGTGGAAGACTTGTGGATATAAATTAATTAATATTTTGAATTGTACTTTAACTATATTATACAATTCATCAATGTATTACTTTTAATAATTAGCCTTAACACGGACCACATTACTATGGATAAATTTACTAATTACACACTTGATTTTGATCAATGTCCAAATAGCGCGAGTATTTTAAGAAATAGCGCAAAAAGCGTAAAAAGCGTAGTATAGCGTGCTATTTGTGAAAAACGCGATAATACATATGCATTGATGCGTTTTCAAGCCAAAATACGCTATAGCACGCTACGTAGCGCGCTTTTCAAAACAATAATCTCTGCTCATCAACACAATATTTGTGTTAAATATAGAGTCCCATTAGAGTAAAAACGTACTCTATGATTTACACAAAAATGAACTATCCATTGGAGATGTTCTTAGTAAAAATAGCATGCTAATAAAATTTAATTAATATCAGATATTATCAGTATATTATATTGAATTTTTTAAAAATTGCAATATAAATTTTATTAAATTACGAATGAGAGTAACAAATAGATATTATTTTTAGTATAGGATAAAAATTAGTGTAGAAGATATAATTTAGCGATTGGAATAAAAGCACGGTAGTGTATCAACTATATTTTGTGTAAAATTAACTGTATTTTCAAACGTTACTTGAAATTGTTATGGCAATAATTTCTATTTTACAAAAAAAAAAGGGTCTTTTTGGTTAATTAGTTGACTTCAATAAGGCTATACCCTGCAGTCCTCTTCATGCCTTTACCTTTGGCAATAGCTCCCAAGACAGCAACTTCATCCCACTTCTCTTCTCGGGCGAAAAGATTAGACGCCGAGCAATGAGCGCTTTTATTGCACGGATCGATCTCTAACAACCTCTTCGCCACGCTTTCACCCAGAACATAATTCCCATGAACCCTACAAGCAGCTAAAAGAGCACCAAAGACTGAACCTTTCTGTAAAAATGGCAGACCCTTTAATAAATCGTTCGCTTCTTCAATGTGTTCAGCCCTGCCCAGCAAATCCACCAAGCATCCATAATGCTCCTTCGAAGGAGAAATTCCATATTTGTCCTCCATGGATTTGAAAATATTTAGCCCTTCTTGTACGAAGCCAGCGTGGCTGCAAGAAGATAGTACAGCTTTGAACGTGACTTCGTCGGGAAAAAGATTGAGTCTTTCCATTTGGTCGAATAATTCGAGGGCCTTAACACAATTTCCATGCATTCCGTACGAAGCTATCATCGTATTGAACGTCGATAGATGCCTTTGAGTCATTCGCTCGAACAGAATCCCAGCAGTTTTGAGCTTCCCATGTCTGCTGTAGGCTGTAATAAGGGAATTCGATAAAGTTACGTCCTTTTCGACGAGGGATATTCGATAGAGATGGCCGTGTATTTCTCTGATGATGTTTAGTGATCCAAGTTTGTTCAATGCCTGAAGCAGACAAGTGAAGGTAAATAAATCGAGGCTTACGTTTCCTATTTGCATCTCTCGAAAAAGACTTATTGCATCATAGTTGAGTCCATGGTTGACGAGCCCAGTCATCAATGATGTCCAAGAAACCTTATCCTTGCGTTTTACGCCATCGAAGACCATCCTAGCCCTTTCGATCATCCCACAGTTTGCGTACATATCTATGAACTGATTGGATATATCTGTGATTTCTTGAAAACCATGCCTCAGAACGTATCCATGCATGCTTTTGCTTGATCTTACGTCGTTCGAATCTGAACATTTGGCCACCAAGCGAATAATGGTGCTTGCATAGGGTTTTACCCGCCTAATAATCATTTCGATAAACGCTTCCATGGCTTCAGAGAGACGCCCATTGCAGAGATACCCAGAAATCATAGCGTCGAACAATGCACTGTCCTTATTCGCTGTTTTGAAGAAGATAATCACAGCCCAAGATAGAAGCTTGCATTTCGAGTACATGTTAACCAAGGCTGTTGTACAAATGAGATCGACTTTGCCTACTCGTCGTAGTATTTGACAGTGAATAGACTTTCCAATAAGCAAATATCCTAAATCTGCACAGCTCAATAGTCCGTTAGCCAAAGCAATCAAATCAACCTCGTACTTCTCACGAACCATACGGTGAAGATGGCTCAGAGCTTCCCAAGACTGTCCATGGTGGAGATAGGCAGCTGTAAGAACATTCCAAGCAGCGGTGCTTTTCTTGTTCATCTTTTCGAAAAGAATCGAACCCCTCTTTAGATCGCCGCACTTTACATGCATATCCATCAGAGCTGTCTCGAAAACCTCGTCTTCGAAACCGACTCCTCTTCTTACAGCGTAACTTTGAATCGATTTCCCCTCTTTCAGCCCTTCGAATTGAGAGGCACACTGTAGTAGGCTCACGAGCGTGACCCTATTAGGCTCGAAATCGTGAATCTGCATATCGATTGCTAATCTAAAACCTTCCTTGGCGTGGTGATCTCCTCCAGCTCGTGCGTATCCAGTGATTAAAGAAGTATATGCCACTACATCTCTTTCAGTCGTTTCATCGAACACTTTGGAACCCTCTGAAATTCGATCAAACTTGGAGTAAAACCCAATTAACGATGAAGACACGAAGCCATTGGAGCTCAATCCGAACTTCAGAGCATCACAGTGAATACTCTTTCCGAATTCATAATCATCTAACAGAGCACAGCTCTTCAACCCAAAAGTGACTGCTAAGCTATGAAGTCCAATACCTCTTCTCCTTGCATTTAAATACGCTCCCAAAACTTCGTCGAACTGATGAGCCCTGAAATATCCAACGAAGATCGAATTCCAACGAGGGAAATCACCGCAGGTGATTTTATCGGAAACCCATTTCGATTCTCTCAATAGATTGAATTTCTCGTACAGATTATGAAGCTTTGAGCCGAAAATCGGGTCGTTCGCAAGACCTTGTGTTATCACACAAGAATGCACCTTTGCTAGAGACTCCCTATCGCTGCAACTCTCCAAATACGAACCAAAATTTTCAAGGAGAGATAACGACTGTGTGTGAATTCTCTTTCGGTTTAAGCTCGATAAGGGGATTTTGAGAGGAGAGCTCAACGAAGAAGACGCCATTTTCATCAAATCAACATTTTGTAACGTATATGTTACTTGAGAACTCTTCCTTCTCGCCACTCAGATGAGCGAGCTCCATGCTTGAAGAAAAGATATCACTGTTCCTTTTTTTTGGTTAAAGAAAAAGGAATTACTATTCACCGCCCCTTTTACGTGTTACCGCCCCTAAAGAGCTGGAAAAAGATATTTTTGCCCTTATGATATTTAAATTAATTTAAAAAGAAAAAACTATAATAAACAGTAAAAGTTTCTATTTAAAGCCTCGTTCCAGACAACACTTTCCAAATCATACATTCAAATCAGACAAAAAAACAAAAAATACTAAAATTGCAATGGGTCGCCGACAGGGACAAGGAAAGAGAAAAGGGACTATTTTCACGACTGATAAGCAAATTGTCGTAAAATTATTCGTACGTAGATGAATTATCGAACACGGGTCGTAATAGTTTGAAAAAGGTCCCCATCAAACGAAAACTAGGGTCGGCGCTTGGCGCGGCCGAAACATAATTTCGGCAAGGCACGGCCAAAACATAATTTCGGCTGTGCAAGCGCCGGTCGAAATTATGTTTCGGCCGCGCAAGCGACGGCCGAAATTGTGTTTCGGCCGTGCAGGAGCCGGCCGAAAAGTTTGATCCGCGAGCGTTGTGCGGCCGTCATCTCCAGTTGGCCCGGACAATGCCGGCCGAGAATCGCTTTCGGCCGCCTCTACAGGCGGCCGAAAATACTGTTCGGTCATTTCTTTTAAATAAATATTTTATTGCAGACCAGGGGTGAGAAGTCCCTACCCGGAGGTAGCAGTAGATCCCCCCCGTTGGAGGGATCTGGAGAGCGTCACACGAGGACGCGCGGCGTTGACGCATCCTTTCATAGAGAACGGGAGGAGGAGAGGCGAGCGGCTGCTTCTCAGTCCGTATATGCAGATTACGATCCGCATGCGGATGATGACGTGCCGGATGATGCAGCATCGTTTCAGTCATCCGATGACGATGTGCCACCGGCCTCCTCAGGTTATTTTTTTCTCCTCTATAAACTGGCATGCGATGTCGTGTCTTAATATACGTAAAAGAAATAAAATTTATTTTTGCTTTATTCGTAAAAATGAAATAGGGAGCAAGCGCTCCAGGGTCGTAGATGACGATTCCTGGAGGGTGCAGGGGCCACAGCCCGGTGGTCCAGATGATGACGAGGTGATCCCTAGTTATCTGGGGCACATCGCGCCCTGCATCTGGATGGGTGAGGAGGAGAGGCCTCTGCTGAAGTGCGAGCAGCGGGCGTTAGTGTAATACCCGTAAAATTTAAGCGGGATTACGATAGGAAAATTTCAAGAAAATTAGTGAGGAAAATATTATGAATAAAAATTCCTAAGAAATAATTATGAACGAAAATTCGGAAGAAACTAAGATGATAAAATATTTCCGTTCGAACGGGCTCACATAATAATCGACCCGAGTAAATAATAAAATTTTGGGCTTAAAGTAAGGCCCAAATAAAGGTGGAGACAATTGAACATTCAAGTGATAAAGCTCAAATGAATTAATTGAAGCCCCAAATAAAAGAAATTAAATAACAAACAAAAAGGCCCAAAATAATACTTTACCAAGAGAAATGGCCAAAATAAAATAGAGATAAGGATGACTCTTAACCTATATGGAACCCACGAAAATGCCATGCCTTTTCTTGTTTTTTTTTAGCCTAAAAACAATCATTGTTAGTCAAAGAAAGGAAAGTGTGATGAGGGAGAAGATAGAAAACGAAAGAAAAAAAAAAACCGAAGAAAGAAGAAACGAAGGAGATGAACACGAAACCAAGGATTCTTGGCAAGCTCAATCCATCACAAACAACAAACGTAGTTTGAGGAGGTGGGGTAGGTGAATTTTATTCAGCTACACCATGTGAAAGCCTTTCAAAAATTTTAGATTCATGCGATTAGTCAGTTGGGTCGGATTTCAGTATTTTAATGCTTGGTTATGTGATGTTTATGTGTTATATGTTTCGTTAGAACCCAAAGTATGGGTTAAATCTGTATTTCGGTGTGTTGTGGATGATTTGAAGTCTTGGGGGAATTTTTATTTGACTACTACGGTTGAGATAAAGTCTCAGATCCATGAGCTAGTTATGATAAGTATTAGTTGTTGATTAAATATGCATATGAAGTCTTCGACCTTGGGCCATTTACGATTTGTGAGTTCATACGTGTTGAATACGCAAGTTATTTTCGATGGCATGTTAGTTTTGGTAAGAAGTATTCTAGTTATATGATCTTTGGAAATTTTCGGCGTATGAAAAACTAATGAAGTTTTGAATTTAGGGTGTACGACTTTTTGGGTTGGAAATAATTTTTGAAGATGATAGTTTATGAATTCATGTTTTTGTTAGGATGATTTTGAAGAAGATTATGATGAAATGAGTTTTGGGTAATATTTGTTGTTCTTTAGGGTTTTGAGGATTTTCGAAAGATTTTATACTTTAAGGTGACTTTTGAAGAAGATTACGGCGATATGAGTTTAGGTGATTTACATGATCGATTTTACATTATGTCCACGTGGGGTTTAGATTTACGAATATTTGTGGTTGATTAGGGTTTGAATATTTTTCCGATGCCTTACTGTTTTTGAAAAGATTTTCGAAATATTATAGGATAAATTCTCGGATCATTTTTGGGTTTAGGATGATTTTAGAGATGTTAAAATTATGATTTTCGAAAGCGCTAAATTTTCGAAAGGTTGGTTTTCGAAATAAGTTTTTGTAAGATAGAAAAGTTTTTCGCAAGTTTCGCAAGCTTGAGCTTTATTTTGAAACCAAGTGATTTCCGAAAGAATTTTCTAAAGAGTTTTCGAAAGAATTTTCGAACTGGCCATTCGAAGATTGTTTCGAAATCTGTTTCGAAAATTATTTTCGAAACTAACTGAATTTCACAATTATCTAATTTTCGAAAGACAATTTTGAAGTAAGTCCCTTTAGAAACTTGGTTAAATATGATAGGTAATTTCGATACTTAAGAAAATTTCGAATATTATATATTTTCGAAGAGTTTCAAAACTTTCATATTTTTCATATGATATTTTCACATGAGTCTTTCAGCATTTAGGTAGTTTGCATATTTTTAATAGTTATCTAATTTAGCTAGTAATCTGATTGTATGGTATTTTCGTAATTAAGGTCCGACAATATAGGAGGTTCACGAGACTGTTAGGCAAATAAATCTCGGACGACAGGTAAGTGGAAATTTCACCTACAACACATAAATTAATTTATGTGCGTATTTTATGTGACTATGTGCTTTGATGAGAATATGTAACGTGTTATCTGTGTTGAATGATCCTACGTGATATGAATTATATGGAATTACGTGATTTTATGGCAACTGTGTTAGTCTTATGTGAGATGCTTACTGGCGATAGTGAAATCGCATGGTGAGTTATTATTTATGATTTTGCGATGACATGGGAAACCAGTTGGTACACCATATCCTGGTATATTATGTGCACGTTTGGATTTATTTTTATTTTGGGAAAGTGAACGTGCATTGCATTTATCGCCTGTAGGCGAGCATGGTATGTATGCATGATATCATTCATATGGCATGAGCATGTGCATACACGGAAGATGTGAGGATTGCATTTATGAGTATGCACAGTATACAATCATATGAGAACGAATATTATAGCTACTTCTACAAAGGCACCACGACGGAATGTAAGCCGTCTAATGTATTATGTGAGGCAGGAGGAGCGACCTGGGTAGGGGCGACCTAGGGAAACCTAGCGTAGGCCGCCCAGTGTGGAGCAACTGTCCGATAGGAGGAGCGACCTGGGTAGGGGCGACCTAGGGAGACCTAGCGTAGGCCACCCAGTGTTAGCAGCTGTCATTGTCATTAGCGGACGAGGGTCACCTGGACGAGACACATGGCGTAAGCCAGAGTGCCAGGAAAGGCAACCGCAATGGAAAAAGGACGATCGTCATATAGAGGGGCGACCTGGTGAATAATAAAACTGGAGATAAACCCTAGTTTTATCCTAGCCAGAGTGGGCCACTATCGTATTTTTATCCGTAAAGGATTTGAGCTCAAGTTATGGTGGTGCGAGTAGTAAGTTAGCTATGGGCCCTGATATAAATGAAAAAGAAATGAGAAAGAAATAAGAATGATATGTGTATGTGAGTATTAGAACGCACTGGCGCGGATGCCTTTGCTAGTTGGCACGTGCATACATGCATATTTCCACTTACTGAGCTTTATAGCTCATTCCACGTTTTATGTGTTGTAGGTACGAACGAGTCGGACGTTGAGACACGTCACGACTAAGGCAGGCTGATGGCGGTGACTCCATGTACTTTTGAGGGCTGGGCGTACATGGATGCGACCTGAAGGGTGTTATTAGTGTGTTTTAAATATTTTAACATATTGGGCTATGGTCTTTTAAATTATAATGTTTGCATAACGAGACATGTGCGAGGTAAATGTGTACGAGTGTGCAATATTTCAATTATTAAATAAGAGTGTTTTTTTTCAAATCGGGTCTTCCGCAGCCTACGTTGCGAAAAATCCGCCAAACTAGTTATAGGAAAAGTGGGTCGTGACAGTGTGGTATCAGAGCATAGGTTATAGGTTCTGAAGACAGTCCATGTACGGCCGCTCAAAAGTCTGGAGGAATCAGCCTTGCCTGTAAGTTTCATATTTGATGTGATTACGTGATTATAATGACGTGCCTATATGTTTGGATGATTGTAGATGTAACAAGAAAATGACTAGGGGACATAGAGAATATGTTGGCGAGTCGAGACGGGGGTTGTATGTTCTATGAACAAACATGACTCGGTATTCTTGTACCTTACGGAACTGATCCAAGAACAAACGGATCAGACTAGTGAATTTAAGGATTAGTAAGCGAGCTTAAAGATCTGGTCTATAAGCTCATGAATATTCTGAGTTCGTTCTTATTCCATAAATTCCTACAAAAAGTGTGGAGAATTTAGGGAAACGAAATGTGAAAAATAGTTACAGTGAGAAGTTGACAAAAGTCGACTTTCTAGACCCTAATAGTCATTTTGGGCCAAACCTGTGGGGAGTTAACCTCCCCACTTGAGCTCCAAAATTTATTCCTTGATGCTGATGATGTGGCAATTTCATAAGGGCATCTGTTATGGCTTAATCCTAAATCCAATTGTCGATGCTTTCGATGTGGGAACCAGGGACTTGGTTAAAAAAAAACCGTCGGGAGCGCAAATTTGTTTCCCCTGAACTTAGTCAAAATATTGGGACAACCCTCAGGGGTTCCTGACCGAATGTTTAATTGAACCTTGTAAAGTCAGAAGTCCTTCCTACGGGGATAACGAGTACGGTGACTATCTATAATTACTCATTCCTGTGATTCCCGAGCCGTACAATTTTATTCTTCCATGTCAACAGGCGAAGTTAAAAATATTCCTCGCCTATCCTAGTATAGCGACTTAGATACCTACTCACGTGGAAACCCAACACGATTTAATAAATAGTTGGAAGAATATTTTAATACTTGAGCGTATCAGATGAATATTGGTCTGAATTGTGGTTTTAATATATATGCTCTCAACAATATGAAACCATATTCAACTTCTATATCGAAGATTGATCAACCCTAATTACCCAGGAGAGGAGTATTCATCTTTTGGGAAAGACAAGGTCAAATAGAATTTCCGTCCTGCTCTAAAGGCTTAATAATTTATGAAGCTGAGTTATAAGTCTTTTCTCGTATATGTAGTGATGACAAAGGAATTACATCAATCAGAATCGTCAGAATCGTTTTAGTTGCGCGAATATGCATATTCTGATGATTTCACGAGATTTTTTTTCCGACCAAATCATGATCGTAGACATGCTTCCTTTTCATTAAAAGTTCCTTCTTTGGTTGGAGTATAATGATGAAGTTCCGCTCCTAATTTTTCAGCCGATGATTCGAACCCCTATTGCGCCCAAGTAAACTTTGTTCTATTTGTTTCTTTGTTCGTGTTATCAGCTGTACATATTCAAAGTTCGATATTCGATTTGCGCAGCAGAAGCGTAATGGTATAATATATGTGCTTCATAATTATGTTTAGTATAATTTCATAACCGTTTCTCCCTCAGTTCTACCCCAAAGTAACACAATTGCGATTGAAGCGGTTGTTGTGGGTGCCTATTGAAAATCTATTATACAAGCTCGAGTTGATTAGAAAGATTTGCATTGACTTTTACGATCTTGGCTCCTTTATGAAACATATTTCCTATTTGAATTTCAGCCGATGAATGAGTACTATGTTCCAAGACTCTAGAGATGGAGGATAAGCTTATCGTAGTTTTTATAAAGTTTACTATTAGACGGAATGAACTATAGTCGGTCGTTGATAGACTTTCCCTTGCACAAATTGAGAGCTCGAAGAGAGTGAAAAAAATAAATAAATAAATTTGGTGTTGAGAATGTTAGGATATCATTTCAGCCCCGATGAACCAATTATATTTATGGAAGAAAAAAAATGAAAATACCTAACGAGCTTTATAGCTAGTTTGCCTCATTAATGTGTTAGATATTTCTGACTTATGAGTTCGGTGCAGTACTAGAGAGAGAATCATATTGTTTTCGTTCTCGAGAAGCAATAAGGGCCGAAGAAAATCTGTATGTAGATATTTCCATGCCGAATAAATTGATAATATGATCGCTTATGATCATCTATATCCACCGTTTGATCTCCGTCCTAGAACCGCTGGGATTTGTTAACTTCACAAATCTTAATTGGTTCAAATTTCTAAGAAACTTTTCAGGGACAATTGGGTGATTGTCGATCGCTCAACTGAGATAACTTATTTTCTGCTAATCGTTATCCCGAATCATTCCAGTTGGCGTGATTTCGGGGGCGAAATCCTTTTTAAGGAGGGGAGAATGTAATACCCGTAAAATTTAAGCGGGATTACGATAGGAAAATTTCAAGAAAATTAGTGAGGAAAATATTATGAATAAAAATTCCTAAGAAATAATTATGAACGAAAATTCGGAAGAAACTAAGATGATAAAATATTTCCGTTCGAACGGGCTCACATAATAATCGACCCGAGTAAATAATAAAATTTTGGGCTTAAAGTAAGGCCCAAATAAAGGTGGAGACAATTGAACATTCAAGTGATAAAGCTCAAATGAATTAATTGAAGCCCCAAATAAAAGAAATTAAATAACAAACAAAAAGGCCCAAAATAATACTTTACCCAAGAGAAATGGCCAAAATAAAATAGAGATAAGGATGACTCTTAACCTATATGGAACCCACGAAAATGCCATGCCTTTTCTTGTTTTTTTTTAGCCTAAAAACAATCATTGTTAGTCAAAGAAAGGAAAGTGTGATGAGGGAGAAGATAGAAAACGAAAGAAAAAAAAAACCGAAGAAAGAAGAAACGAAGGAGATGAACACGAAACCAAGGATTCTTGGCAAGCTCAATCCATCACAAACAACAAACGTAGTTTGAGGAGGTGGGGTAGGTGAATTTTATTCAGCTACACCATGTGAAAGCCTTTCAAAAATTTTAGATTCATGCGATTAGTCAGTTGGGTCGGATTTCAGTATTTTAATGCTTGGTTATGTGATGTTTATGTGTTATATGTTTCGTTAGAACCCAAAGTATGGGTTAAATCTGTATTTCGGTGTGTTGTGGATGATTTGAAGTCTTGGGGGAATTTTTATTTGACTACTACGGTTGAGATAAAGTCTCAGATCCATGAGCTAGTTATGATAAGTATTAGTTGTTGATTAAATATGCATATGAAGTCTTCGACCTTGGGCCATTTACGATTTGTGAGTTCATACGTGTTGAATACGCAAGTTATTTTCGATGGCATGTTAGTTTTGGTAAGAAGTATTCTAGTTATATGATCTTTGGAAATTTTCGGCGTATGAAAAACTAATGAAGTTTTGAATTTAGGGTGTACGACTTTTTGGGTTGGAAATAATTTTTGAAGATGATAGTTTATGAATTCATGTTTTTGTTAGGATGATTTTGAAGAAGATTATGATGAAATGAGTTTTGGGTAATATTTGTTGTTCTTTAGGGTTTTGAGGATTTTCGAAAGATTTTATACTTTAAGGTGACTTTTGAAGAAGATTACGGCGATATGAGTTTAGGTGATTTACATGATCGATTTTACATTATGTCCACGTGGGGTTTAGATTTACGAATATTTGTGGTTGATTAGGGTTTGAATATTTTTCCGATGCCTTACTGTTTTTGAAAAGATTTTCGAAATATTATAGGATAAATTCTCGGATCATTTTTGGGTTTAGGATGATTTTAGAGATGTTAAAATTATGATTTTCGAAAGCGCTAAATTTTCGAAAGGTTGGTTTTCGAAATAAGTTTTTGTAAGATAGAAAAGTTTTTCGCAAGTTTCGCAAGCTTGAGCTTTATTTTGAAACCAAGTGATTTCCGAAAGAATTTTCTAAAGAGTTTTCGAAAGAATTTTCGAACTGGCCATTCGAAGATTGTTTCGAAATCTGTTTCGAAAATTATTTTCGAAACTAACTGAATTTCACAATTATCTAATTTTCGAAAGACAATTTTGAAGTAAGTCCCTTTTAGAAACTTGGTTAAATATGATAGGTAATTTCGATACTTAAGAAAATTTCGAATATTATATATTTTCGAAGAGTTTCAAAACTTTCATATTTTTCATATGATATTTTCACATGAGTCTTTCAGCATTTAGGTAGTTTGCATATTTTTAATAGTTATCTAATTTAGCTAGTAATCTGATTGTATGGTATTTTCGTAATTAAGGTCCGACAATATAGGAGGTTCACGAGACTGTTAGGCAAATAAATCTCGGACGACAGGTAAGTGGAAATTTCACCTACAACACATAAATTAATTTATGTGCGTATTTTATGTGACTATGTGCTTTGATGAGAATATGTAACGTGTTATCTGTGTTGAATGATCCTACGTGATATGAATTATATGGAATTACGTGATTTTATGGCAACTGTGTTAGTCTTATGTGAGATGCTTACTGGCGATAGTGAAATCGCATGGTGAGTTATTATTTATGATTTTGCGATGACATGGGAAACCAGTTGGTACACCATATCCTGGTATATTATGTGCACGTTTGGATTTATTTTTATTTTGGGAAAGTGAACGTGCATTGCATTTATCGCCTGTAGGCGAGCATGGTATGTATGCATGATATCATTCATATGGCATGAGCATGTGCATACACGGAAGATGTGAGGATTGCATTTATGAGTATGCACAGTATACAATCATATGAGAACGAATATTATAGCTACTTCTACAAAGGCACCACGACGGAATGTAAGCCGTCTAATGTATTATGTGAGGCAGGAGGAGCGACCTGGGTAGGGGCGACCTAGGGAAACCTAGCGTAGGCCGCCCAGTGTGGAGCAACTGTCCGATAGGAGGAGCGACCTGGGTAGGGGCGACCTAGGGAGACCTAGCGTAGGCCACCCAGTGTTAGCAGCTGTCATTGTCATTAGCGGACGAGGGTCACCTGGACGAGACACATGGCGTAAGCCAGAGTGCCAGGAAAGGCAACCGCAATGGAAAAAGGACGATCGTCATATAGAGGGGCGACCTGGTGAATAATAAAACTGGAGATAAACCCTAGTTTTATCCTAGCCAGAGTGGGCCACTATCGTATTTTTATCCGTAAAGGATTTGAGCTCAAGTTATGGTGGTGCGAGTAGTAAGTTAGCTATGGGCCCTGATATAAATGAAAAAGAAATGAGAAAGAAATAAGAATGATATGTGTATGTGAGTATTAGAACGCACTGGCGCGGATGCCTTTGCTAGTTGGCACGTGCATACATGCATATTTCCACTTACTGAGCTTTATAGCTCATTCCACGTTTTATGTGTTGTAGGTACGAACGAGTCGGACGTTGAGACACGTCACGACTAAGGCAGGCTGATGGCGGTGACTCCATGTACTTTTGAGGGCTGGGCGTACATGGATGCGACCTGAAGGGTGTTATTAGTGTGTTTTAAATATTTTAACATATTGGGCTATGGTCTTTTAAATTATAATGTTTGCATAACGAGACATGTGCGAGGTAAATGTGTACGAGTGTGCAATATTTCAATTATTAAATAAGAGTGTTTTTTTTCAAATCGGGTCTTCCGCAGCCTACGTTGCGAAAAATCCGCCAAACTAGTTATAGGAAAAGTGGGTCGTGACAGTTAGTGCTTGGGAAGCTTAAGAATTGGTACTTCCAATTCCCGCCAGAGACGCAGCGCGAGATCGATGGCACGGGGCTTGGGCACCTCACAGATGCCATGGTGGGTCACTTGGACCAGCCTCTACTGTGCGCTTTTGTGGAGCGTTGGCAGCCCGACACGAACACCTTCCACATGCCATTCGGTGAGATGACGATCATGCTCCACGACGTCGAGCAGATTCTGGGTATCCCGATCGACGGAGCCACGGTATCGGGCACCCCAGACACCGTCGATGGGCAGATCACGGCGAAGGAGATAATGGGCATCTCCGGATGCGCTGAGGAGTTCTTGGAGAGGCGGTGGGGTTGCGTCGAAAGACGTGATACAGAGAATGGGGGGGGTCGGCCGACGGGGTTCCAGGCCATCGCTTGGTTGTGGATTCTCTTGGGGTCAACGCTGTTCGTCGACAAGAGCGGGACCCATGTGAAGCCCGACATCATGCACGAGTTCTACCGCTCGTTGGCCTCTGCCAGCCAGTACTCGTGGGGTTCGGCCGCTCTTGCTTACCTTTATCGCCAGCTTGGCCTCGCAAGCCGGGCGGATGCGAGGGTTGTAGCTGGGTGCCTCTCGTTACTACAGGCGTAGATCTACGAGTACTTCCCATGCTTCCGCCCACACCGTCTACCCCATCATGTGGAGCCTGACTAGGCACGATCACGCATGTGGTCTGTATCTCAGCACGAGAAGACGGTGCACCGTTTGGTTGAGATCCGCCGTCAGATAGATGTCATGACTGCAAGCGAGGTATCTTAACAATTTATATTATATATTTATGACAATTATTTAAAAATTGTGAACTGTTATCAGGTTGCTTGGCTGCCGTACGGTTCCGATCCAGTGCGAATGAGTCCGGGTGTGCGAGAAAAACATGTGTCAACGCATTCGTCTCCTCGTCTCCAGGGCTTCAACATAATTTTCGGCCTGTGTGGCCTGGTGCATCAACTGGCTCACCACGTCTCGGCCCTCAGAATAGTCCTTCTTCAAACGATCTCTGTAATTATATATATGCCCTCATCGCTGAGAGGATATGAGCTGGTTTCGCTTGCGCAGCAGTCATTTCCTCTACGATCTTCATTGCCTGGCTACTTAACCCACTCGTCGGGCGGTGTCCCTCGGTATACTGTATCAGAGGGTGATTGTGCATGGATTTCTCAGGTGGACCCGTACGAATGTACCATTCCCTAGTAATTGAATCCTCCTGAGCTATGACTACAAACGGACACCTGCACTTGTTAGACTTCGAAACTCTGTCCAATTCATCCTCGTTGCCTCTATAATGTTCTCCACGAGAACATCTAATCAGTTTTTTCGTACATTTCTTATGCGACGAAATAATCTGCTCGAAACCAAGAGCAATAGCAACGCCTTTCGCCCAGTTAATCGCTTCCATGTCGGTCGGAAATCGTCCTCCTCCGCGAAAATGCTCACTGTAGTTTACCCCGTCGCCGATAAAATCCTCCGGGATGTGGACTTCCCTCTCCTCATCTGCAAAAAAAAAAGAAAAAATCAAACGGTCGAACAGCATTTTTGGCCGACCGTACAGGCGGCCGAAATGTATTTTCGGCCGTCGCAGTTCCGGCCGATTTATGATTTCGGCCGGAACAGCGCCGGCCAAACAACATTTTCGGCTCTTTTCGGCCCTGCCTGAAATGGCCGAAAATTTGTTCGGCTGGGACTTTTTTCAAGCGATTCCGATCCATGTTCGATAATTCATCTACGTACGAACGAATTTTACGAGAATTTGCTTACCAGTCGTGCAAATAGACCTTTTCCTTTGCCATGTCCCTTTCCCCTGTCGTCGATCCATTGCGATTTGAGTTTTTTTTGGTTTTGTTTGAGTCTGATTTGGATGTGTGATTGCGATATGGAAAGTGTTGTACTGAAAAGGGCCTTAAATAAAAAATTTTATTGAAAAGGGCAAAAACGTCTTTTTTCAGCCCTTTAGGGGGCAATGACTAGAAAAAAGGGGGCGGTGAATAGTAATCCAGAAAGAAAACTATTGTAACTATATTTCTAAATTAAACTCTGGCCACTGTTCTCGCATAAACCTTGGCCGAAGATTTTTTTGCTCTTGAACAACTACAATTCGCATAAACCTCTTATAGGCGTCTCTTTAAATCAAGGAACAAGACAATTCATTCGCTTTCCCTAACTTTATCATATCCATCCGAACAAACTCGCTTAGATATTTCAAGGTTATATCGAATTTCCTTTAATCTTCGATTATTCATTGTCTTTTTACAATTGATAGTTTATTGTTCGGTACTGAATTTAAAATTATTTTATGATTGTAGATTTCACATCAATGGAAAAAACGATCACTATTGATAGATTTTTTCAAAGGAAGAGGGCAAATGAAGATATATCTTTCCCGATGATAGCTTCGCCGGCGGCCGACGCCAATATCCAATGACAATGATGTTTCATCCCAAGTTCCTCTTGAAAAATTCAAAACTACAGAAATCGAAGATGTTGATCTCAATTATTTGGAGCGTGATCCGGGGATACGTCGGCAATTTGGGAATATAATTCAAATCTACAGGCTTCGAAGTAAAATGGAGGAAGACTTTCTCTCAGATGCGTTAATGATATATATTGAGAGAGAATTTGTTACAAGAGTGAGTCTTGAAACAATCATTGAAGACTTTGAAATCTGAAAGAACGTCGAATTCCTTTTAGTTAGAAAGTTTTTTATTTAAATTCAGTCATTGTATCTCAAGTACTATTTTAAAGTCGATTATTCAATTTATTTTTTATTGATATATTATTATTTATTTATTTATGTCACGCCCCCCCCCCCCCCCCCCCGAAAAATATTTCTGGATCCGCCCCAGTTCATAGGTATAATAAACCATGAGTATATCTAATCTTGCTTTAATTCCATTCCAGCGAGTTTAAATAAACACATCCTGTCACATGTATTTATTTAAACCCACTAATCAAACACATATTTTATTTTATACACATTAATTAGTTTTATATAAACGTTAATCGTTTAAACCCTCCTAAATATAAACCTAAAAACCAAATGAAAAGATTGGTTTTATGCTTCCCTTAATCCCCGTTAAAAATAATATTTAATTCAACAGTAAGGACCATACCATGAATGAATTCAGACACCAACTCCAAATATATTTAATTTCTAGGTAGCATAAGACAATGTCAACTACTGCTAAAGACTTCTCTGCATTAAATACAAACACATCTTCAGCAACCAACACATCATTAAATCAATAAAAAACACAAATGACATTCAAACTCACCTCTCCCAAACCAACCCTCAAATATCCATGCAAAATATAAATAACACTTGCAACACTCACAAATTCCCATCACCTCCTCAAAAAAACAAAAAACCCAGAAAAATAATACCATGAAAAATGGACCCATCTACCAATATTTCTTGGCCGCCGCCATCGCAACCCTAATTATCGGCCATCGAGCCGAAGACAGTTCAACGATCCCATGCAACGAAGCCGTTGCTAAAATGATCCCGTGCGAGTCGTTTCTCTTCAGCGGAGACGCCGAGCCGAGCGGCTCATGCTGCGAAGCCGTGCGGTCCCTCGACGGCTACGCGGTGTCGTCCCAAGCTAATCGACGGGCTATTTGTAAGTGCTTCAAGAGCACCGCTCGGTCATTTCCGATCAACTTGGCTAAGGCTCAGACACTGCCTAAGATGTGCCATGTCGATCTCGACGTTGCGATAGATCCCAGCATCAACTGTGATACGTAAGTTTAAGCTGCTGAGTGATCACTTTACCTGAGAGTTTAACCTTGTCGAGAGTTAATATTTAATTTTATTTGTATATATTATTTTCATCGCGTCCCCTCGAGTCTAGGCTGATTTCATTTTCTGCCTAGTCAGTTGGTTTTCTTTGGGTTAATTTCAATATAGACCCATTTAAAGTTTTAAAATATGTTTCAGACCCTGTCGAAAAACCTATTGGTTTAAAAGACCCAATTTTTAGAGATAAGGAACTAACTAAAATACTGTTATAAAATGTATATGAACTGGTATCGGATGATCGTTTTGTGTTATTCCAGAACAATGAAGTGGTACATAAGAACAATGAAGTGGTACTGAAGAATAATGAAGTGATATTGTAGAAATCGGATCCTTAAAATTAAATTTTTTTCCTGACGGTGCCTGAATTTTAAGTGAAATCTTCCATGGGCCTGAAATAAAAAGTTCCTTTCTTTTAGGGGTGGTCATAGCATGGTACCCATAATTTTGGTCTGATTTGACCATTTCGTCTAATAATTTAAGATTGTAGGAAGTTATCAAATTTTACTATATACATATATGTAGATTATTTGAAAAACGATTTCATTGACAATATATGTGTTATTTTGTGCAGGCTTTAAAGGGCAATGAGATTTTGAAGGCAGCCAAAGTTAAAGACTCTTGACGTGATTTTTTCAGTAAAGGATAAAAATTGCACTTATTCCATCTTGCTTGATTATGTGTGTGCAAGAGATTATCTCTGTAGTAGTGTTAATGTGGCTGTGACTTCAACTTCAATAAATAAATAATGAAAAGAAAAAAAAAAACGTATTTCAATTGAGTATTTTCTTCTATCATCGTTGTGTTTGAAATGATGTTATTACACTTCCATCTTGATGCAAGAACATGTATACCACCCCAAAATACAATGAAGGCCCTTAAGTAACAAGAGCTCCATTCACTTCTACGCCGTCGGCCGCCGTAGCTCACGAAATTCCAATCGTCTTGTTCAGAATCCACAGCGTTAGCGTAAGTTCGATGGCTACGATCGTATGCAGCCACGAGCGGTCGAGCATGAACCCATACACCGTTATCCCGGCCTTGTTGTGCTCGAAATACGTCACTGCCCACAAAAAAAAAAGAAGAAAAAGCGCATGTAAAATTTCGACGTGTAAGAAGGCTAGTTATTATTATTATGTTAAAAGCCATAAAAATCCCTCTTGGTTTGCTAAAAATGCAAGAAAGCTCCTATGGTTCGAAAATTGCACCAACCCCCTAATTGGAGGGTACGATGCAAGTTTCGTGCAATAAAAAAGCATAGGATAGTATTGTGCGTTTCAGTATAACCACATGATGGCGTAATTCCTTATTAGTATGATTACCTAAAGCCTGTCTTTTTTGGTACGAAATGGTGTTTGCGGAGATCGAGACCATTTTGGTGTTGTCGATGGCGTCGTCCCCGTCGCCTTCCTCGCTGTCGCTGGGCGAAGGGCCGTCTCGAGCTGCGGCCCCCGCGATGATGCTCTCGGCCGTCGGGGTTCCCTCGTTCGACTCGGGCTCGAAGGAATCGATCGTGGCGCAGGCGTGCCACTTGGATGCGAGGGACGTGATCGCCTGACCCCTGTGTGTGATTTTGGCGGCGCTCCGAAGGATGATGAATAAACCCGTCACTAGCGTGACCGAAGTTAACTGCAAAAGAGCCAAGAAAAGAAACTTTCTATTATTACCAAATTTTCGCCTGTTTACACAATGCAGATGTATAGTCCCCACACTTCGACTCGGTTCGGTCTGAATTTGTTGAAGTAGATAACAAGCCCAATAAGTCACATGTGTCCCACATCGGTTAATTGAGAAGAGATTGACTAGCTTATAAGACGGACAACTCCACTAATCACCAATTGGTTTTAGACCCAATTAGGAAATCTTACAGTATTTGAATCACAACATCACTATCGACTACGGGACGAACATGGACTTCCAGTTGGACTAATCTTCCCTGGCACATGTAGGGTCATCACTGGGGTGGGAATTTCCTTTTCCTCGTAGAGATACACCCCGAACAGGGGGAGGACGGGTCTCGCCCCACGGGTATCCAACTTTATAAATTACTAAAACGCCCGATCTTAATTACTAACAAAACCATAATGGTCAGGGACGGAACAATATCGTTCCCGATTGGGGGGCTTCCCCGAAAACGCACGACTCGGGACGAGAAACTTCGACAGTCATGAAATTTGAACTCATGAGCCCAAAGAGGGCCAGTAACCAAACAGAAAAAAAAAAAACAATGCGTCGAAATTGGCTTATTACGTACCGCGAGTTCACCGGCCGTGGAGAAACTAACGAAGGAGCCCGGCTCGGTCGTGACGAGCAACGTCATGAACTGGCTAACGGTGACCAATATCAGGGCCGAGAGTATGAATAGCCTGAACCGATGGCTTATGACGCGGAGGTTCCTTCGTATCCTCAGATGCTCGACGAGTATCGAGCCGACGTCCGATTCCTTCTCGAAGACCTGCGCAAAGTCCTCGAGCCGTAAAATTTGAAGGCAGCAAGCGAGCCGAAAGAGTAGGCACACGAGGAAGCATATGGAGACGCGGTAGAGCCACGAGCAAAGGAGGAGCACGCACACGACGAGCTTGCTCGCGAAGGCGTTGTATAGGGACGGGATTTGCGTCCCTCCCGAGCAGAACCACCATATTTTGTACACGCACTCGGCGAAGAAGCACGGGAGGACGAAGGCGAGGAGGAGCCTCATCGAACCCTGAAGAAATCATTACAGTCCGTCGACGAGAAGTCGTTAGGACGTCCTAAGTTAATGCATAGGCGTAATTTTGTGAAGAAACGGATGCACGTGATACTGGGGAGAATGTCCAGCATTGTTCTAGAATCAAACGAGTAAACGGGCAAAAATTGTTCTTAAATTATACCAAAATCTAACTGTTGGTGCTTAAACTTTCGAATGTGACATTTTGGTTCCTGAACTTTGCAAAACTCTTTAATTTGTTCTTTTAACCTAATGAACAGGTAAAAGAACCAAAGAGAGCTATTTCGCAAAGTTCATGAACCAAAAAAACACGTTTAAACCAACAATCAAACTTCGATAATGTGATATTGCAAAATGGATCTCCCCTTCAATGATTATTACCAAGAACACATAGTATGGTTACAATCGATGTGTTGAAGGGTTGAACTCCTAACTCCTAAGGTGCCCAACCAAAACCCTAGAAATAAATTCGATTGCGATTCCATTGTAAGCTTAACTAGACCACTAAGCCACACATTGACCAAACTCCGAGAAACGTGTACGAAAAATCTGATCTTTTTCGTAAGAAAAAGCAAAAAAAGGTATCTATTTTACTACATATGGCTAGGAAAGAAAAACTCACATGAAGCTGCTCTGTGTACCCTTGTCGAACCTTGGAGCTCTCATCGCAGAGCTTGTCGAGGAACAAGAACCTCCTCAGCCCATACTTGCGAGCAAACGAAGATATGCTAACGAAGGAAAGCGCCGCAAACGTCGACAGCGACAGCTGTACGATGGCGTCGAAGGGCCTCTGATGGCGGCGATCGCAGTCGGCGCAGGAGAAGAACAGGTGGGAGACGAGCGGCACGCCGACGTCGAGCAAGAAGAAGATCGACCACGAAAGCCCGGCCCGCCACAAGTTGGAGTAGTCGAGGAAGAACCACTTGAGAGTCGAACTGTATCCCTTGAGCGGATCGAAATTCGACGACGATTCGTCGTCGAAGTGGTTCGAATTTGCTTCGGGGATTAAAACCTCAACGACTTCTGCCTCCATTTTTTTTGTAAAGGGATGAATGGAGAGATTACGGGAAAAATTAAATTCTTGATTTTGTTTTGGTCGGCTGCGAGTGAAAGAAAATCGTTTGACCTACAAATGAAAAAGAGACGTAAATTTAGAGACTTTATCAGCTAAATTGATCAATGGGATTCACTCATTGCATCATATAAGTATAAATTAGATTGATCTAGAGGTTAGCTCACCTCCTCAATTCCGTACCTTATTATTACAAAAGAACAGAGATTGAAGGTTGAAAACCAAAGTAAAGGTGTCGACTCACAATGGTCCATTTGTCTCGATCACGGGTGCCGACGCTTTATTACAAGGCCACGTTTTCATTTGTCAATTTTTATTGCCAATTTCACTAAAATTGCTTTGACTGAGTGCAATTGCAATTTGAACCGTCTCCGGCCCAAAGCCCAAACCAAGCCCACATATCGGTCCACATTCTCACTACTAGTACTAGTACCTACACACCCTAACGTGTGTGCAAAAAATATATTTAATATTTTTGTTGAATTGAGCTTTGTAACTACGGTTAGTGGGTGGTTATTTTAAGTAATTCCCTTTAATTAAGGTTAGTGGGTGGTTATTTTAAGTAATTCCATTTAATTAAGTATTTATACAGACCAAATTAGGTATAAATTAAGGCAGTTTAGCCAAGGCCCTCTCTCTTAATAAAAGAGAATAGATGATCAGTCTAATTAAATTTAAACATAATCGTTGATTATGTGACATCTCCGACCCGCAATTTAATACCCTTTTTTTTTCTTTTATCATTATGCATACGGTCTCAAACCACAACAAAATCAATAGCCAGTGCGATCAAGTAAAATCGAATTTATGACCTCCTTGCCGAGATATCACAACCCAACTACTTCACTCAATCCTTACACGCATACACACACACACATATATATACATATATATATATATATGTTATATTAAGCACGTAGAAGGACTTTAGAATATCCCAGTTGGGACTAAGTTAAGATAAGCTTGGAAAAAGAAAAAAAAATCGAAATCGTATATAATTTCCACCAATCTTTACTAATTTAGATCCATTAGTTGCATGTGGTTAAAATCAACACAATCTCCATGTGAGAAAATCTTTTGCCACATCAACCGCCGGCATTCGCTTGTAAATTATATTTACTACTCCCTCCGTCCCGCTAATTTTATCACATTTTTCCATTCCGGGCGTCCCACTAACTTTATCACAAACAATCAATATAATAATATTAAATATTCTTAAAAGACGTGTCAAAATATACACTTTTTTACCTTTTCATTGTACTATATTATTATAATAATCCCACCTTAATATCCGTGTCCACTAAGAAATGTGATAAAAATAATGGGACGGAGGGAGTAATATTTTTAGCACACCCCATTTGTGCAATAAAATAAAAATTGATTGGTTGTGGCTGACTTGTTTTAATAAAAATTTTCATACTTATTTACAAAGGGAGTAGGAAATATACTAAAAATATAAACATATAGTTTTTATGAACCTAGTGTAATGTTTATTTTTAATTAAATATTTTTAATGTAAAATAATTAATGGTTATTAACTCAAAAAGAAAAGATTTTTATTATTAAAAATAAAATTTAACATGTGAATTGACATACCAAATCAATTGAATGAAAGACTGTTTTTACGGGGCCCTTCACCCTTTATATAATAGAAGATAGATAGATAATCTATACTCTTATATTAATTGTCAGGGCCTTTTAAAAATTGTCGTGATTTGGTGCATCAATTAGCAAATCATAATTTTTGTCAATTAATAATTATTGAAAAACACTTAAGTTAATAACCACCCACTATTTATTAATATCATAAAAAGTATATTTTTAATACACATTAAATTTAAAACTAATTTTTATTTTTAATGAATTGATTAAATATAGGAACACATTTTCTACATAAAAATAATATAACACGTATTCTTTGTGCAAATAGTACTAGTAGATAATAATAGTTGGTACCAAACAACTATTTAATAAAATTTTTTTTTCTGCAAAAAGAAAAAATAAATCCACATTTAATTTGATTTATTGGGGCAAAAGCCTAAAATAGTCCCTGATGTTTACCCTGTGAACCAATTTAGTCCCCGATGTTTCGCGTGACCAATTTAGTCCCCGGTATTATCGAAAACGAACCAAATTGATCACTCCGTCAGTCCGAGCGTCAATTTAGATGGCGATGCTATTTGAGACGGCATTAGCGACGGATATTCTGTCGCTAAATGAAAAAGTTAAAAAATGATAAATTAAACATTAAAAATGAGGAAAAAATCCAAAAAAAAAAAAAAAAAAAATAAAAAAATAGAGTAAAAAAATTTCAAAAAAAAAAGAGAATATTACTAATAAATTAAATAAAAATAAATAAATAATAATAAAAATAAAATAGAAAACTAAAATTAAAATAAAAAATAATAAATTAACCATTAAAAATGAGGAAAAAATCCAAAAAAAAAGGAAAAATTTCAGAAAATAGAGTAAAAAATTCAAGAAAAACAAGAGAATATTACTAATAAATTAAATAAAAAATAAATAATAAGAAATAATAAATAATAATAAAAAATATAAAATAATAAAATAAAATAAAAAACTAAAATTAAAATAAAAAAATGATAAATATAAATTTAAGATTTAAAAAAAGGAAAAAATAAATCATATTTATTTATTAAAAATTAAATGAAAAGGAAAAACAAAACTAAGGATAAAAAAATGCCTCTAAAAGATTTACGAAAACCGTCCCTACCAAGTTAATGAGGACATAATCGTTTCAGTTCTCGAATTTTTTTTTAACAAATATACTAGGATGATTGCATCGCCGTTAACCGGACAAAGACGAGATCGAGAATTTATTTTAATTTTAGTTTTTTATTTTATTTTTATTATTTTATATTTTTATTTTTATTTTTATTTATTTTTTATTTACTTTATGAGTAATATTCTCTTGTTTTTTTTGAATTTTTTACTTTTTGAATTTTTTCCTGTTTTTGGATCTTTTTCTCATTTTTAATGTTTAATTTACCATTTTTTATTTTAATTTTAGTTTTCTATTTTATTTTATTATTATTTATTTATTTTATTTAATTTATTAGTAATATTCTCTTTTTTTTTTAATTTTCTACTCTATTTTGGAATTTTTTTCATTTTTTTGGGATTTTTTCCTAATTTTAAATGTTTAATTTATCATTTTTTTAACTTTTTCATTTAGCCAGGCGCAAATAGCATTGCCGTCTAAATTGACGCTCGGACCTACGAAGTGATCAATTTGGTTCATTTTTTATAACATCGGGGACTAAATTGGTCTCCGTCAAACATCGGAGACTAAATTGGTTTACTGGGTAAACATCGGGACTATTCTAGGCTTTTGCCCGATTTATTGCAAGGAATAAATGAGTGACGTTATTCCTCAGCTACTCGCAATCACTCTCTACTCTCCTCACATTTAGCTTCGAGCCTCGTCAATCGCCATGGCGATGAAGTCGTTTGTGGAGGTTCACGCCGACTCTCATTTTCCGATTCAGAACCTTCCGTACGGAGTCTTTAGGCCTGAACCCGGTTCTGAGCCCAGGCCGGGCGTTGCGATCGATCGCCTCGGCCGGATTGTTCGATGGTCCGCACCTCAGAGGCGCCGATTGCTTTTATCAGGTTCGACTGCCCGCTAAAATGACTGCGAAGAGAGAGCTTTTCTCCTTTTTATGTCAGTTGAATCGTTTTATGTGCCTGTCGTTCAACTAGAATCCTCATAGTATGCTTGTTATACCTTCAACTTGCTTAATAATTACGTGGTAGCACTGTGAAATACGTGAACAGTGAAGCAGGATCCGTCTGTGCGTGTGTGTGTGTGTTTATTTCGACTTAAGCTCGCTTCTGCAATTGCTGTGCTGCCGAACGTGGAAAGGAATCAAGGACTTGCCTTCATCATCGTTATGTTTTTATCTTTTTGGAATCAGTTGCATGAGTGGAAGTTTTTGCTATCAGCTATGGAAAGATTCTAGTGCTTGAGAATAATGACTGTGGTTTTTCTTGCAGCCCAATCTTAACAAGTTCTTGGCATTAGGGCGTCCGGCTTGGAAAGAAGCTCGCACAACTTTACAAAAGCTTCTGTCAGGTTGGCTTCAACGTTCTGTTGGTGAAAAATGAGTTTATAGATCAGTTTTCGTTCATCCAATTTGATTTATTTTTTCATCGTTTTCATCTTGGGAAACAGAAGAGGTTCCAAAGTAAGTCAATTATGCTCAGTTTATCTTGTTAATGCAGACACAGAACCAACCTTGCGTGATAATCTGACACTAAAGGAGAAAGCTCTTGTCCCTATGGTAGGCCAATTACTGCGTTTTTTTTTTTCTTTTTTTGTGATTGTCTGATACCAACGCGTGTGAATGTGCTTTCTCATCTTTGCTTTCATGCTAGGCTAAAGTGCAGATGCTTCTTCCCATCGCAATAGGGGACTACACCGACTTCTTTGCATCAAGGCATCATGCAAGAAACTGCGGGATCATATTTCGTGGCCCCGAAACTCCAATGAACCCAAATTGGTAATGCAACATGGATTATCACAACTCTCTATATACGTAATATATGTAAGTGTTTATGATCGTTCGTTCAAATGGCTTCGCCAGGTTTCATCTTCCTATAGCTTACCATGGACGTGCATCATCTGTAGTCATCTCTGGCACGGACATCATTAGACCAAGGTTTCAAGAAATGATTGGTTCTTTGCTTTTTGGTAATTTTGTTTTAAGTTTTCAACATGAAGACTCTTACATAACTGATATGGTATGTCATCTAGAGGTCAAGGCCCTCCAGCTCCTGGTTCAGGGCCCTATTTTGGACCCTCTCGTAAGTTGGACTTCGAACTCGAAATGGTAATTTCTGCTATTTTATGTACTGGTCAAATAATCTACTTTTTTTTCGCCTCGATTGAAATCTGTGAAAATGCGTTCAGGCTGCTGTAGTTGGTCCTGGAAATAAACTGGGCAAGCCTATTAATGTTAACGAGGCTGCAGATCATATCTTTGGACTTGTAATGATGAACGACTGGAGTGGTACGTTAAATTTAACACTCGTAAAATGCGTTATTACATGATTATTCGTTGGCAAAACTTATATGTCGTAATGATTCTGTTAATGGCAGCGAGAGATATCCAAGCGTGGGAATATGTACCTCTCGGGCCATTCCTTGGGAAAAGCTTTGGTAAGAAATGTGTTAAAAGTTAGGCACTATACTATTATATCACCATCGATTAAAGTTATTAATGTTCGTAGAAGCATCACAAGAAGTTTTTTTTCTTCTTGTATCCATTTAGGCACAACGATATCACCATGGATTGTGACCTTAGATGCTCTAGAACCGTTTGCTACTAAAGCACCACAGCAGGTTTTTTTTTTACAATACTTTACTCGGTACTCTAAGCCTGAAAGCCCCAGCTGATTTTTCATCGACTATTTTTATATTGGCAACCTTAGGATCCTCCTCCTTTGCCCTACCTTTCTGAGAAAGAATCCAAGAACTACGATATTTCTCTTCAGGTAATAAGGCTGATCTACAAACTCTGCATTTATGTAGCCAACTGCGACTATAATCTATATCAACATTGCATTGCATAATCTTTTTAATTTGTGTTACTCTCAAGAATATGGCTCAAAAATCTTGTTACCAGGTATCCATCATACCAGCCGGGCAACAAGATGCATGCGTTGTCACAAGAAGCAACTTCAGTCACTTGTATGCTTTCTTCATCTCTTTTAATCGACATACGATGATGATAAAGTTCGTTCTGCATAAAAATCCGTTCTTTTCGTCTTACTCTTATATAGATATTGGACAATCACTCAGCAACTTGCTCACCATACGATCAACGGCTGCAACCTAAGGCCCGGCGACCTCCTCGGGACTGGGACTATTAGTGGCCCTGTAAGCTAACAAAACTCTTATATTGCTTATGATTTACCAAAATGCTCAATTAAGACATTAGTTCCAAAACCCAAGTTTCATCTGTATTTCTCAGTCCCCTATTAGATAAAAGTCAAAAATCACAAATGAAAAAAACGTTTGGGAACTGAATAACAAGTGCCCATTGATTAGATTAAACCCTTGGATTCTCTAACAAATTTCTTTTTTTCTTTTTGTTCTGTAATTATTTCAGGAACCTGAGTCTTACGGATGCATGCTAGAGCTATCATGGAACGGACAGAAACCTTTGTCTTTAAATGGAAGTACTACTCGTACGTTTCTTGAAGATGGAGATGAAGTTATCTTCACTGGTTATTGCAAGGTTCTATCATATACGTATAATATAATTCAAAAACTAGAAATTCTTTTCGTCAATTCTAATTTCATGCAATAAATATTGATTACAGGGGAATGATTTCACCATTGGCTTCGGAAAATGCTGTGGAAAGATTCTTCCATCAGAATAATCCTATGCTTTGATGTAATAATAATAATCGCATCATCATCTTCGTAGGGTGATGCCTCATTAGTTGTAATTCCTACCCTAATTTTCAACGCTATATATCACTACTATTTCAACACTGTCAATAATTTCAAATATTTCCGTACTCAACCATACTAGCATTTTGTACGAACGGACTTAAAGCAAACCAAAATTTTCAGAAGTGTTTGAGGAAACTTGTAGTAAAGAAAAAAAGAACAAAAAAAAAAAAACGATCAATTGCTTCCCCATTTTCCGACCACCCTTTCTTTTGCAGAAAGGGGCTCAACCGCTTCTACGTGCGAAGTTGTGCGATAATCTTCGCCGCCCCGATTCGCTTTACTCGTAATCTTCGACAGTAGAAGTGAAAACGTATTGCGTGTTCCCCGTAAAGTGAACAACAATGGATTGAATATGACGGCAAGCAAGAGATCTCCTTTCGCCACAATCAGATACTGTGTAACGATGAGAGGCCAACATAATAATCTCCCAAGAAAATCAGACCATCCAAAAATCTACCATTGAATCATAGTACAAAGTGTCAGGAATCTTACCACAGCTAAGATGCCCAGAATCGTAAGGACCGCTTGCTGTGCCTCGGGCCAAAAACGATCACCGTCGAAATCGCCGAACCATCGACCACCCCACCCGAACCAACCACCGCCTTTGCCTGAGTTTCCTCCTCCACCCGCTTCCTCTCTCCTTTTGATTTCTTTGTCCCATTTTTCGAAATCTGTCTTCTTTTCACCGAGCGCACTTTCCAGGGCTTTTCGTGCCTGTTCCTGTAAGTTGCAAGTAAAAACGATTCCCAGTTTAAGCACAGTAGAATTAGAGCCCAAGTCTTTAGCCAGCTGATCGTAATAAGATATGTAAATGTTGTGATGAGTGAATAGTAACCATTCGATCTTAGTAAAGATTATCATTCGACGAACTGCTGTTTATAGTACCAATTCATTTTAGGATTGAGTGCTCAAACCTAACAAAGTGTTCATCATACCTAATTGGATTGCCAGATTCCTCAATTAACCCAACCAACTTTATGCTAGCACTAGCAGTAAACAATTACCTTGAGTACAATAGCAAACAGCTAAAGAAACTCAAATCATCAAACCCTAGCTTATGTACACAGTCTTACACCGATGCAATTTCTTGATGTTACCTAAAGCACATTCCTAGCTTCAATAGAGGTACCAAGTATGAAATTTCTCGTACCCAACTCACAAATTTACCATTAAAATTGTCTCTTAGCCACAGTACACAATGTAATTACTTCGCTTTTCCCATCCACTGAACGCGAGTTTGAATTCGTATTCCAAATTGCATCAATTATCGAGAGAGGATAATACCATTATACGAACCTGTTTGCGATTGTCGGAGAACAGGCAAGAGAATCTGCCGTCGCATCTGATAGAGTTCGAGAGAGACTTCCAGCAGCTGCGCGTCGGATTCGCCTGTCTTCCACCCGCCGGAATTCGGCCTCGGAGGCACGGCGGTGATGGCCGGAGACTTAGCAGCTGCGCCATCGTTTAAATTTTTCCACTGTTCTACTCTACTGTGTTGGTTGAGCTGAGCCTAGCTATATAATCTCAATCTCAAGTAAGGGTAAAATTTAATAGTGTAAATAAGATTTCCCAAAATAGGATGTTGAATGAAGCTTTCAAGGGAGTATATCACTTTAGTAATTCACTCTGATTTCTAGGTAATTACATTAAGGGGGTGTTTGTTTCAGGTGATCCAACATTACGGTGATACGCACATCACGGTGATGTGGGTATCACCGGAATGTGGATCAAGGTGATATGCCATCAGTGTGTTTGTTTTAAGGTGATATTTCATTTTGCAGATCAACGTGATATTGAAGTATTCTGTTTGTTTAATCACTGTGATGTGTAGGGTGACGTTGTATATATGTCATCTTGACCCTATACATATGACTTAAATAATGTGTTAAATTTTTTTAAGGTGATATTTTATGTTATAATCATTACTATATTAAAATATACATTTAATTTATAAGCATTATTTATATTTGTACTTTTTTAAATATAAGTTTTAATATTTTTAAATAACTGAAATATTATTAAGATTTAATTATGTTAATCATGTAATTATATTTATAATGGCATATAACGTAATAATGTTAAAATGTGAGGGGTATTCTCGTCCATTAAAAAGTTAGATAGATCACCTCATCACGGTGATGTTGGATCACCTAGGTTTTTAGGGGTGATCTGAAATATGAAATATCACCCCATTTTCATCACCTAGGTGATCCATCATTCCGGTGATGACTCATCACCTAGACTAAACAAACACAGTGATAAGTGGTAAATAAAAAGATCACGGTGATGTTTTGGAAGATCACCCCAAAACAAACACCCCCTAAGGGGGTGTTTCTTTCTGGTGATCTAGCATCACGGTGATACTCGCATCACCGTAATGTGCGTATCACCTGATATGGATCAAGGCGATATATCATCACTGTGTTTGTTTTGGGGTGATATTTCATTTCGTACATCAAGGTGATATTGAAATATTAAGTTCGATTAATCACGGTGATGTGTGGGGTGATATTGCAAAATGACATATTTAACCCTACGTATATCATATAGGTAATGTAAATTAATATGTTTATGTTGAGATGATATTTTACGTAACAATGATCAATGTTTTCGTATCGAGTTTAAATTTTTTAAGCGTTAATTATAAGTCTATCATATAATTATCAATAATATTTTATATTTTTAATTATTAAATGTTTTTAAGATTTAACATAATTAGTTATATAATGTAAAATATGAATAAGGGTATATAAGGAATAAATGTTAAAATATCATGGGTAATATTGTCCAAAATAAAATTCCAATATTACCACATCACCGTGATGTTGGATCACCTAGCTTTTTGGGGGTGATCCAAATTCATTACAATGATGACTTATCACCTATGAAAAACAAACACATTGATGAGGACGTGATGCGAAAATCACGGTGATGTTTTGAAGGATCACCCCAAAACAAACACCCCCTAAAGTTAAATATACTTAAACCACAAATAACGATAGTCGATATCAATAACATAGAAAACTTAAATTCATCAACACATAATTAACAATACAACTTAAGACCGACATGGCAGAAGCCGACGGGGTAGGCACCGCACACTAGTATTCGTAACGAAATGATGGCTCAAGTCAAAGACTAAAGGTTGAAATGAGCCGAGCTTGGCTCATTTTCTGGGCTAGAGCTCAAACTTTTTAGTAAAAAAATTAATAAAGTATTAATAAATTAATAAAAATTTAAAAAATATAATAAAAAAAAGCTTGTGGGCCTGTTCTTGAGCTTTCGAGCTCTTATGTCTGAGCTCAAGCTTGAGCTCGACATAAATGAGCTTGAGCTCAATTTTGTCGAGCTTGCACTGAGCTTTTGTCGAGCCGGCTCGTAAGCTCGACTCATCTTTCACCCCTATCGGAGACAATATCAAAGAGGTCGTGGAGGAAGTTGCTTCGCACTTCTTACGTTGTGTTGTTATCTATGTATGGGTGAATTTAAGTTTTCTATGTTATTGATGTCATCTGTCGTTATATGTAGTTTAAGTATATTTAACATTAATGTAATCTCCGGTTCATGTATAAATAATGATGATTCAATATATGCGTAATTAAAATAATGTGTGTTTAAAATAATGTTGATTTTAATTTATGCATTAATTAATGGCGATCATTTGAGTCAAAACCCAAGAAAAAAGATTTTTAATGCCTGCTAAGACCATCGCATCCATTAGAGGCGACGTCGCATCCATTGGCCACGGCGTTGTGTTTATTGGTTGCGATTTGCCCGATTTTGTTAAAATTTTGCAAAATCACCATAGTTTATTAATATCCAAAAAAAAAATAGCATTATTTTATTAAAGCCCAAATTATTTTTATCCCTTAGTCAATTCAATCTGATAAAGTAGTAAAAAGTAGCACGTCACCAAAGAAAAGAATGATACTATTCACACCCTTTATTGAATAAAAAAAGTTATTTACACCGAGTTACATTAAATACTTTACACACCGTGCAACATGACACTTAATACATTAAATACTTACGTACAAGCTGTAGGACCCCAGTCCCCGCGAACTAGGTCGGCCAATAAATTACGTGTATGATTTACGTAATTCCATGATAATTGTGTATATGTTGTATGTTTATGTGACGTATGAATTTTTTTTTATGCTTGTGAAATATACGGGAATTACGTGCAAGCGGGTACAACTTAAAAACCATAAGACCCCGATAAATTCTAACCAACTTGAGGACTTTCGAAAAAAAAAAAAAAATCAAAGGAATAAGGAAACTTAGAAAAATGATAAAAGCTACATAGGAATTGGGCTTGGAATTGAATTAGTAGTGGGCTACAATTTAATAATGAGCCCAAACTTGCAAGAAATCAAATTTGGAGACAAGTTCCCCAAAATGAGGGAAACCCACGTCTAACCTAAGGCTACCCCTCATAAGCCATGGAAAAATATCTCACACTTCAACACTTCAAAACTCGACAACCACCCAAGAAAACCCACGAAGCAAGAAAAAGAAAAAGAGAAGAAGCCGAGCCAAATTCGAACCAAGAAGCTTGAGAATTCGAAGTTGGTAAGTAAAACCCCCTCCCTAAGCTCTTAATTATTTACTTTAGATGTAGTTGAAAGTATTAATGGCGATTAAATGCAAGTGGTTGGAGAAGCCACGAGAAACCCTAAATACCGAATTTAAGTTCGCAATAAAGATTTTCGTGGGAGCAAATATGGAGTTAAGTAGCTTAGTATGTGCTTTAGAACTTAGAATGCTAGGAAGAACAAGCTATGGAGCAAGATCGAGGGGTGAAAACGATGATAAAAGTCGAAAAATGATATCGGGTCATTTATTAGGATAAATGTCGCATGAAATGTCGACATAACTTATATATCGACATTTTAATAAATGTCGAGACCCATGCAAGTTACATGTCGACATTTCCTAATAAAAATATCGAAACCATGGTAATAAAATGTCGAATTGTTAGGAAATATGTCGATACAAAGTCGAGGTGAAATTGGATGTCGACATCTAATATTTCAAAATGCGAGTCATGCTATTAGGATAAATGTCGAAGTTAGATAGTTAAAAATGTCGAGATGCATGATAAAATGTCGAATGCCAAGTAAGATGTCGACTTAGTGTACCGAGATTTTTCACTGTGTAAATATCGAGTCTCATTACAAGATATACCGAGATTTATATAATGTTGAGATGATAGTAAAATGTCGAGAAGATAGTAAAAAGTCGAATGATTAGACTAGATGTCGAACTTACAATGTCGAGTGCTACCCTGAAAATGTCGAAGCTAAGGAAAATGTCGAGACTTTATCCGGATTAAATGTCGGGTTCAAATAAAACGATATAAATGTCGAACTAGAAGACAATGTCGAGAGGCTAAAATGTCGAACCCTTACCAAAACAAATGTCGAGATCCATCCAAAACATAGCACGCGATTTTCTTTACAATGTCGAGTAAAATGTCGAATTGACAAAGTAAATGTCGAAACTTGAAAATGTCGAGATTTATGTGGAGTTTCATATCGACATTTTCAGATGTCAGAATTATATTAAATCTCGAGATCAAGCTTGGGATAAAATGTCGAGCTTATATGGAAATCATGTTGAAGTCCCACACAGGCAAAGTCGGGCGAAACCTAATAAAATCAAACGACTTTCGCCGAGCCTTTCACAAAAGAAATTTAAATTCTCTAACTTAGAAATTTATGAAAGGGCCGAGAACTTTACTTAAATATAATACAGATATAGAAATCGACTGACTTGGGAAATTTAATAAGGCAAATCGAGAGATGCGAGGTCTAGGGAATTTATACAAAGTCTAAATAACTAAACATGACGAAAATTATTGTTTCGACGAATTATCCAAGAAAAGCAAACGTACTAACATCATAACCCTTTTATTCAAAAAGGTCGTACGTTAGGAGCTAACGGGGAGAATATTAATTACGCTTGGACGACAAGTAAGTAGAAATTCAACTACGATACGTAACTTACCTGCGTCTGTTAATGTAAAATTTACGTGCTCGTGTGTTTTACGTGAAACGCGCATGATAGGATAAGATTATTTTATATGCATGATAAGCATGATCTGCATATTCACATGAGCATGGCATGAGCACTTGCACGCATAAGTAGTAAGTATGACACGAAGTAAGAGCGTGCGTAAGATCGCCTGTGTGCGATGTATACTCGCCGATATTGGCGTTTGTCGACTCAATGAAGAGTCACGGCTACCCCTATGCAGCCATGGCAAAAGAAGCCATAAGAGCCTGTATAAGAGGCTGGGGAATACCCCGTATGCGGGAGATGCAACCTGGAGGATGCGGCCCGGGGCACGCACTGAGAAGGGAAGATTCCTGCGGGTGACCTTCTAGTGCGTAAAGCACTAAACCGGGAGGGAAGATTCCTTCGGGTGACCTCCACGGTTAGTGGCCTCGGTGTTGGCTACCAGTGAGAAGCGTCCGCGTGGAGGCCGCACTGAGTAAGGGAAGATTCCTTCGGGTGACCTTCTAGTGTGAGAACCTCCACACATGAGATCTCTATGATATGGCGCATAGTGGGAAAGAAAGCCGAGGGCCCATATGAAGTAAGAGTATGAGAAAAATGAGTACGAGTCAGAAAAGAACGAGAAAATGAGAAAGAGAGTATGAGCATTAGAAAACGACGACGTGGATTGTCGATCGTTAGGACACGTGCATTCATGCATAATTTCTGCTTACTGAGCCTCGGTGGCTCATTTTTATGTTACGTATTGTAGGTACCGACGATCACGGTACGTGATCCGTCTTTTATGCGAGGCCGACCTTTTGAAGCTTTCCGGCTGCTTTTGAGGTGGGAGTGTGTGTATGGATGACGACCTGTGAAGGCCGGGCGCATAGGGAGCTTTTTGCTGCACACGTACATACGCACACACTTGTATTTTGTCTGGACACGGCTACGAGGAATTGTAGAACGAATATTCTTTTGACATGTATATAAAACTTCCGCATGCACATTTTAAAATGAAAAATTTTATTCGCATTTTTACGTATACGCACCATAACAAAGCATTAACACTTAGAATTAGAACGGAATACGAGGGCGGGACGACGGGTCCTGACACAAGCCACACACGATTTGTATAACAAAATAGTGTAATAATTCTTGAACGACAATTTGTTGATTAATTTAATTTTCATTGACACTAACACAATGCATTTAATAATATTTTACTTTTGAATTAATCTACAATTTAAAAAGTATATTTAAATTTATGAATACTCATAATTAACTATGTTTAATAAGAATAATTATATCAAGTAATATTTCTTATTAACTTATACAACTTAAAAAGACTTACAGGTTAATTTAGTTAAATACATATTATATATAAATAGTATCATATATCTTATATACTTTGCTGAAATAAAACTATATACTCATGAGAAGTTATTAATATTAATGGTCGGAAAAAAGTAGTTTATTTACGTTAAAATTTCTCTATTACCTGTATGCACTATGCAGTAAAGATGAGAGGGGAAAAACTAATAAAGAATTAATTAACCTTGAAATCATACTATATTTAGTACTATTTACTTTAGTAATAAAGAGGGGATTTGCATAGAATTACCCATTCCAAGTTATGTTACAAAAATTACCAAGTTCGATTGACGCAATATTTCACATTTCCAAAAATAAATCTTTACCGACAAAAGACAAACAAAGCTCCAACCAATAACGTTATATAAACACCGAGCCAAGTAACAATTTCAAGACTTCACAAAAGAACAGAAAGAATGGCTCTCACCAAATTTTCTCTCCTCTTCATCTACGCCCTCATGGCATTATCTTCCCCGCTCATCTTTGGCCGGAAAATCCCATCTCCGGCGCCGCTCGGGCCGGGCGTCGTGCCCGTCCCGCCGGGCTTCGACTTGGGCTTCGAAATCTTGGACACGAAAGACCCTAAAATTATTGCAATGGCGAAAGCTTCCGTGGATGAGCACAACAAGGCGACTAAGAGCAGCTTAGTTTATGAGTATTTGTTCGAAGCAACTTCGCCGAAGGGCGAAAAGGGTAAAATATACGACCTTGTTGTTTTGGCATCGCACGACGATAAGGTGGAGAGCGATTACAGCGTTAGATTAGAGGTTGATGGTAAGAATGCGATGAAAGTGCTCTCTTTCGAGGAAAACCCTTGATAGATAGAGTTTTGGTGTATTTTGTGTAATGGTAGGAGGAAGAAAATGGGATTTGTGTAATGATTTGTTAGTGTGTTCAATAAATTTTCGAGGTATGGTTTGTGAATTTGGGTCTGCATGTTCTGTTTAGTATAGTTGATTACATGCTCATGATTTATTCAAGAATAATAATCACGTAATTTAAATTTTTATAAAACGAAAAAAATATACATGATTATGTGACCTCTGTATATTTATTTCTTATCTAACCTTAAACGTGAAATTGTCTATGGGGCGTGTCTTGTTTGAGGACTTTAGCAAGGAAATAAAGACGAGATTAAAATGAAGACTAAGTTTTATGTTTGGTTAATTGATAATTGATAAGGAAAAGAAAGAAAAGCTAAAAACTACCTTTGCTTAAACCATGAAAATTCAATTTTTTTTACCAGATTGTTGGAAAACTAGAAGAAAATGTAGCGAAAATTATATCTCTTTAGTGTTCTTTTACTTGCAACTTTCCTTTATCCAAACACATCGTTAATGGATTGTCGTGAGGATTTAGACGTAGACCGCCCTACCCAAAAATCATCTTAAGCGCAACAAAAGTTATAATAAAACGTATTCTAATTTTAGGTACTTCATTACATCCGCCACCCAATTTCGAAAAACATAGCAAAAAGAAGATCAGAAATTATAAATAATCCCGAAGAAATCGAACGCAACCGCCCAACATTGCCCCGCAATAAGATTCGAAAAAGAAATTCCATCAATTAGTTGCCTCCCTGACGCAACTCGGGGCGGACGAAATCCGCATTGGGAGGCACAGAAATATCGACGGTCGGCCTTAATCGAGCGCAAACCTCAATAGCGCCGTGAACGGCATCGGACAAGAAGTTACTAATTAGGTCTCGGTTCACGTGGGCCCCGCCATCCACGGCGACGAGCGCCTGCTGGGTGAGGATGTAGTCGAACCGCGGGGCCCACTTCCTCGAGCCAAGCCTAGCCGTGGTCGAGCAGTTGTCAACCATGAACGAGACGCCCCGAGCGTGCATGAATGGGTTCAACGAGTCCACGGCCTCTATCACGCTCTCGTTTATGATCTCCGAGTAAGAGTGCCCTTTCTTCCTCAGAACCTCGATCTGCGTCCCATATAAAAGTAGTAGAGAATTATCGCAAGTCTTCGGAGTTTTCGGGACTCGGAAATATGACAGTTGCGCTCAAAAGCTTTTGCCAAGCATCGTAACGTTAAATGCGAAGCGTTTCGAATCCTTAATAGAGCAATTTTTTCAAGGGTTCGGATATATAGTGGGCTCTCAGCTCCAAAATTGAAGCTGAATAGGGATGACAATCGAACCCATTAAAGGCCCATTGGATCATTAAATGACTCCGAGTCTAGATCCACTTAGACCGTCCACAGAGTCGGAGGGGTGTGTGTCGTCTGTGCATGTGTCGAAATCCAAACTCAGACTCATTTGAAGATCGAATGGATCTTTAATCGGTTCGATTGCAATCCCTAGTTGGAAACCCACTGGAGCTGCGAACCTAATATATAACTGAGAACCCGACTTTAGAAATTACAAAAATACGCTTAAAGTTTAAGGCCAGACCGGTCAACGATGCATTGTATCGAATTTTTTTTTTTACCTGAGCCATCATAAGCGCCACGAAGACGCCGGCCGTGAAAGGGTAAAGCGGGCCCATATCGTTGGCAGGGCGGGTCGCCCTGACCCGCTCGCCGACCTTCCACATGCGCGTCTGGTCGATTTTCCCCATCGGAAAGGAGGGAAGGCCTTCCTTTTCCTGCAACGAGGAAAAAGCGTAACAAAGCGAGCATCGAAACTAAGGACGTTTTTCAAAGCTAGCGAATGTATACGTACGTAGAAGCGTCGGCCCGCCAAGACGACGCTCCTAATTTCGTTTCCGCTCGCCACGTCTTCGTAGCACTCGTATAAGATGTCCATGCATGGATAGTACGACGCGCTGTACGCCGCCTCGAACTCTCTTTTTCCTTCTTCGCTCAGTGCGTCGTACACTGACAACATACCCTGTCGTCGTAATAAGGCGCCGCGTAAGAAAAAATGACGAAGAAAGATGGGAATATTTACGTAAATAAATCGGTTTTGACCAAACGGGTTTTGACCATAATACCCTCACTAATCATAAAGTACAGTGGTTGTGGTAGTCAGATGTTCAAGTAGTAAGTCACGGGTCCAAATCCTTATACAATAATGTTTTCTTATATAGCTGAGAACCCGACTATAAAATGACAAAAATGCCCTTAAATTTAGGCCATTGACTAAAATAAATCGATCAATGAGGCAATTTTTTTAAATATTCACAGTTCAAGAAAGGCGAAATGATAGATTTGGACAACTTAAACCTGGGTGGAGATTGTCTTTGATATTACGCCCGTAATGCTTTCCACCGTGTTCTTGTAAGCAAGTTCTTCGTCCATTCCGTTTTCCGTGTACCTTCTGAATAGGCACTCGACGACCCCATGCACGGCCCCGAGTAATATGCCTAATCAACAGTCGAACGACCCGAGAATTCAATAGCGCGAAAAAGAAAAGAACAGAAGAAAAAAGGAATCGTAAGGTGAGATAATTACCACGCTCGCCGAAAATGTCGCTCTTATATTCCTGCTCGAGAGTAGTCGCAAACGTGAACGGCGAACCAAGCGCGACCGACCATCCAAGGGCGATATTCGTAGCTCGTCCGTCGACGTCCTTGAAAAAAAAAACGAAAGAAAAAGCGTAATATGTCAAACATCATATCGATGACTACTCTGTTTTGAAAAGGCGTAAAAACCTTATTACCTGGTGAACTGCGAAGCTAGAGTTAATACCAGCACCGTTGATTTCCTTCCCTTGTACGTACAATCTTCTTACGGATGGTCCCATTCCCTTAGGACAAACTGCAATTACGCTGATATTTTTCGGAAAGTCGAGGCCATTCGACTGAAGATGGCCCAGCAAGAATCCATGGGAAAGCCCAAGGATGCTGTTCGGCTTCATACTTTTTCATAACTGTCGGCCTGCATGGAAAACAAAATGGTCTTCATCTGATCGAAGAACGACTAACAACCCAATATATGTACCAGAAAAAAAAAAATCAATTTTTTTCACCTGGGCAGCGTCGGATATCAAGAGCAAGACCAAATCACTGCCTGAAATTGTCTCCCAAATGTCTCCTAACGTCCCATTTTCTTCGGTAAACCCAGCAGCTCGGGCCTCAGCGAACGAACGGGAACCTTTCCTCAGACCAATCTTTTGCATAGGCAAAAAAAACGACATCTTTCTGTATTCATCAATGTGGCAAAATTGAAAAACGTAACACGAAAAATGTCACCTTGACCACAATATCAGATTTAGCGTCGGCCAGAGAATCCCTCAAGTTCTGAGCTTGAGCAGGCCCCTATTTGAAATCAAGACGAATATGAGCATAACAAGAGTAACTTTTAACTACATCCATTAAATAGTATTGAAAGAAGTACTTCAATCTCAGAATAAAAATCAAATCTTTTTCGGATAATTGAAGAAGAAAAAGCTTCACCTGCGAGCCCCAACCGATAACTCCAATCTGCTTTATACCCTTGAACGCATCTGGCAAATGCTTGAATAGGTGTCTACCTCCCCTTACAATGTACTTCATTTCATTTCATTTCAAGGCCAGGAAAGTCAACGAATAAGCAGACATTGGACATTGCAATAATGATGTTTGATTATTATGTGTCCAAAAAACAATAACCATTTAAAACGCTCGGCGTGCTACTTGCGTACCTCATCGTGGCCGGCGAGGTTAATCTTCTCCTTGGTGAAAACAGAGGTCTCGAAATCGAGGGACGGCGGCGCTACCACTGCCGGAGCAGACACCATCCGAGCAGCGACAGACGACGCCGAAGCTGAGCCGGAGGCTCGGTGGGCGACGGCGGCTCGGAGCGGCTTGAGAGAGGGAGAAGAGGAGGAGAGGAAGCCCAGCGCCGAAGATGGCATTTTGGGTGGCGCATCGTTTAAAGCCTTTGAAGAGGCCACCGTTGTGGTGGTGGAGAATGAGACAACCGCCGCCGCCATGTGTGGGAAAAGACGTGTAAGAAGAGAGTTTGAGCTGTGGTTGGTAGGTGGACAGTGTTGCTTCAGTTTCTGATACTGTCTTCACAGATAACGTTTTAGGGCTTTAAACTGATCGATTTTGTCGGGTAATAACCACCTTTTCTAATAACAATAAGCTTCGGTTTAATAATGTGTCAAAAAAAAAAAAAAAAAGCTTCGGTTTAATAAGTTTGGCCCACAAGAGAAGTTAAAGCCTAATATACAACTTGGACTGTTCTTGCAATATTGGGCTGATAAGTTAATATGTTAAGAAGAATTTACCTTTGAAAAAACCCATAAATTGTATTCTCCCTCAACACTCCACTCTTTGGGTTGCTGATTCGTCTTTAGCTGTTTGAGCGATCATACGTCGGTGAGCTGAGCAATCGATTCTTAATCCGAAAAGTTTCTTTCTTTGCGTATTCGTTTAATTTGATATTTCTGATCGATCGATTGCTTTATTATGAGGTTCATCTTTGATATTGTTCGCTTATTAAGGATGGGTTGTTTTGCACTAATGGTGATTTGATTTCCTCTTTTGTGTCATGCGTCTGTGACGACTCAAGTGCTATTCAGCGTTAAATTCGATATCTCTTACTGAACATCTCCTCGTATTTCGTCATGTTTATTTACCAAAATCAAGATTTTGAATCCCAAAACGTAATAACACTTCATGGGCTGTCAATGTTATTGTTATATCTTCTACTGATGTAAAGTTACTATTATCTTTGCAGAAGAAATGGTTTTGCCTCATGGGTAGCACAAAGGCACAATCTTGATTCTATTCGGTAAAGATTTAGGGTGCTTTTGGTCCGCGAAATTCCATGCGGAAAAGAAAAGAAAAGTATGGTCATACGCATTAAATCATTGTACATTACGCTTCACGTGTTGTACCATTCTACTTTTCTTTTTCTATTCCATGTCAAAATACGTAAACCAAACGGAGCCTTAAAGAAAATAAACAACGTATCTGTAGGGACTCTCAAACCCAATTCCAAGCACATATAAGTGTGGTCCCCTTTAATATTAGAATCTTTAATACATGACCAATTTCTTCGATTTATCAGATGAGACTTGAATTTGACACCCAATAATTTCTATAAACAGACAGACTATGAATCGGAATGTTTAATGTGCTGTGATGTTATGAAGTACCCTTTTCTGTTGCTAAGGGATAGGAACTAAGCTTGCGATCGATGCTATTACAGCTGACTTCACGAAAACATGGGTCGGTATTCTTCCCTCGTCGCTTCTTACCAAAAGCGCTTCATAAACCGGCAAATTCAGAAGAACCAACGCCCCGCAAAAAATCATCTCAAACACATTCGATGAGCCGAAAAACAAAGCCCTTATCGTCCCCATTCCCAAGCTCGCAAGGTTCAATATAGCGATCGTCGCTATGATGATCAAAATCAAAGGCGGGGTTTTTCCGAACTCGATGATTCCACTTTCATACCTCTTTCTTTTATCCTCGTCGGACACTTTATCTGTTAGAACGAATTCGGTCTCCGAGAGGCCTAACGTTCTCTTCACCGTGTCTGTGAATGCAAATAGGAAGGACGTCGTGCGCCTTATTAATACCATTCTTTGTAAGTTCCACCATCCCTTTAATGTATCCCCGCTCGCGAGATCTTCGGCCAAGTTGCAGGCGTTGTGCGCCGCGAAAGCGTAAGCAAACGGCACGAACCACAAGCTCGACGCCTGTAAAATACGTCGACATGAAATAATCCTCGAATTCGATTTATGTAACATAAAAAGCTATTTTGATCACGTATCCCCACAAATTCGTGTATTAAAATTGGACGCGGAACCAACCCCCAAAGACTGTGGGGCTTCGAGGCTAGCACTAGACAACCAGCACTAGACAGCCCCGGGCTATGCTCTAAGTGTTGGTTTACCCTAAGGTTGCGTTTGGTATGCATGATTCTCGTGTGGAAAATACGACCGAAAACCAAGTCGGCGCATCGAACAACGATTCTTTTTGCTTCGATCGTTGTACGTTCACATTTTTTCTTTTCTTTTGCAAACCGAAGTTTGCAAACCAAACGCACCCTAAGGGTAATTTGGCCAATCGGAAGGTCAATGGACCCTCCAAGCTCTAGTGTAGGTCGGCCCTTGATCAGAGTCAATCCCTTTTTCAACACGTACCTTGGGAAACAATGGAACGTCATGGAGCAAAGAAAGGGCGGGAAGCAAGGCGTAAATAATCGCCGGGATAGAAACCGAAGCCCAGAGAAGGTAAATACAGTATCCCATCCGAGCCGCAAGGGTAATTTTTCCTCGACCGTACGTAAGAGGACAATATTTCGAGCAGAAGATCTGAAACATGCCCTCGGACCATCTCTTGAACTGAACGAGCGACACGTCCAAGCTCGTAGGCGCAACGCCCAGAAAGGCGCTCTTCCTCGGATTATAGTAAACTGGCTTCCATCCACAGCACTGTATCGTTAGTCCCGTGACTATGTCTTCCACTGGACATCCGTACACCAATCCCATCTACACATACGCCGTCGTAAATACGAAAAGAAAAATAAAAAAAATCGAAAAGATAAAAGTTCGAACGCCAAACGAACCCCTTTCCCCCATAGAGTGTTCTTCTCATAGTCGCAAGTCGCGAGAACCTTCGACGATTCTTCCAACTCTTCGATGCTTCGATCCCTAACCGTATATTCGACGTCGCGCGCCTCGATTTTGTGATTATTTCCCGCGTATGTTTTCCCCGATAGGCTTTCCCTTCTGTGGAAACATCCCGTGCCTATGTATAATGTCCCGCCTTGCGCGTCAAGCCCGGCGAGCTCAATCTTCAAAATCAAGATCAAATCTTTAATTTGTTCTCGGCGTTACAACGATGTCGAGAAAAAAAAAATCGCAAAAAAAAAAAGACTCACATTATTAACTACGTAGTTCAAATTCGCATATACGTCGTCCTTAGTTACGTTATGATAGTTCTGAGGATGCTGAACGTAAGAAATGGATCGTCCATTTTCGTCCAAAAGGAAGCAAAGCGCATCTCTTACGGCGTTGGGATCGTTTGCGTACATATCGCAGTCGAGGTTGAGGATTATCGGCGCATTGCTGATCTCCTTCGATACCCTAATCTGTCGTTTAAATAGAAGAAGAAATCATTATCTACTACATTTGCGCTTGGAAAAAAAAAGACCTAATTTTTTTATTTACCAATGAATTCATCGATCCCGCTTTGAAGTTATGCGCCAATCCCGGCCTTTTCTCTCGAGAAACGTACACGAGGCTTGGGAGCCTTTCTCCTACCTCATCGACCGAATTAGGGTTCCATCCATCGATCAGAATCTGAAAGAAAAATTAGGGTTTTGAAATACTAACAAAAAAATTCGATCTTTAAATCGTACGCTCCAAAAACCTGAACTATCGACTGATGATTATTCTTCGTGGCGCCGGCGTTCCACTCAGAGAAGCCTTTGTGCTGATCCATAACCTTTTCTGGGATCGAATTCTTCGCCACGGCTGAATCGACTCGCCCCTTCATGTCTTCGTACAGCTTCTGTAATAATAAACTCCGAAATTAGGTCAAGCATTATTCACTTTTTAAGAATTTTCTTCGTCGAATTACCTTCATATTCGCCCATTCTTTACCGAAACTCGACTCAATGGCATCGATTTTATTTCCCGAGGAGAAGTAGGCTTGAGGAGACGTCGGCTCGACGTTGTATTTCTTACAGAATGGTATCCAATGTCTGGAAAATTTCGAAGCTTCGAATAAGGCGTAGAAGGTGAGCTGAGAGCCACCGTCGTCCGACAAGTAAACGGTGAGCTTCTCCGGCGGGTAATTGAAAGAGATGACTGATAAGACTGTGTTGATGACTAGCGACGGCGGCTCTAATATGTGGTCGGCGGTGCAGACGAAAATGTCTACTAAAGGTAGCTTTCTGTCTCCATATCTGTGAATATGTAAGAATTTTTTCATCTTGTATTATGCGCAAAATCTTTACAGATTTATAAAGAGACAAAAACCTGCTAGAGAGTCGATCTTTGAAGGGATATCGATGAACGACGTTCAAGCGAGCAGATCGAGTGATTATCCAATAAAGACCGAGGAAGAACTCTGCGATGGAGATGAGAATCCATGCGTATCTTCCTCGTTCTTCAGTCCTTGGGAGGTGAGTGAATCTGTAAATCCATATAGAAACTATCCCAGTTAGTATTGTTGCTGAAAAGAGCTTATTGGCCGTTAGACCCTTTGCTGCTTTGGTCTCAAACATGGCTTCATCTTCTCCTTTCTTTGAACTCATATCTCTCTCTCTCTCTCTCTCTCTCTCTCTCTCTCTCTATCTCTCTATCTATCTATCTATCTATCTCTCTCTCTCTCTCGTTTATCTACAGAGTGTTCTTGTCTGCATTTGAATTTTGAAGTCTTTAGCGTCCATATCCATGACGACAGAGTATTTTGTGTGTAGTGTGTAGCAAATTATCACACGCATATGGTCAATATTGGGTGCAGATTTTATTGAGGATATATAATTGCATGATGTAATTTATTATTATTTCTGTAATGACTTATTAGAGCCGAAGCTAGCACGCTAGTGACAATTACGAAAGAACATCTTTTTCTTTGGATGTTTAATAAGGTCGGCATAAAACTTACCTAAATCACTATCATAAATTAATATATATGACATCACAGTCGAGGCAAGGTTTAATTGCCGTATGTCATTATCATAAATAATTTACTAATCAGATCATACATGCCCATAATTTCATCATCGATAAATGATAAAATATACATCGAAAGCAACCAAAGGTGCATCGTTGGGCACGCCCACGCACATGTATGATAATTTGTCTCATTTCAATTACCATACATAATGACACGAAATTAAGATAATAAGGTAGAAATAGCTAGTTTGGGATTAAATACAAACATTATGATCGAAAATAAGCAGCACAAATGAGTCGTTCATTACAAAAACTCTTTAAAAAAAAAACAAAACACATAAATAACACCACCACATTTATGCCCACAGCCCCAAATCCAACGCCTAGAAAAAATCAAACTCCAAATAATTATCACCACCACTCCCAGCCTGACCACCTTGAGCCGCCGCCGCCGCACCACCACCTCCGGCTCCGGCGCCGCCCTTACCCCCCGCCGGAAACCGTTCGAAGTCCACCGCCCTGGGAACCTCCGGCGGGCTTGCGCACCTAATCAGAGCCCAATTCACGCCCTCGAAGAAAGGATGCTGCTTAACCTCCGTCGCCCCCCTTTTGTACGCCAGCCTATTGTTCGGCTCCTTGACGAGCAAACCCCTGATCAAATCCCGAGCCGCGAAGCTCACCACGGGCGCCTCGGGAAACTTCAACGGCTGGCCCACGACGTTGAACAGCGTCGCCCTATTTCCCGACCCCTTGAACGGCGTCTTCCCGAACAGCAGCTCGTACAGAAAAATCCCAAAGGTCCACCAGTCGACGGCGCTCCCGTGCCCCTCGCCTTTCACGATCTCGGGCGCTAAGTACTCGTGGGTCCCAACGAACGACATGGATCGGGCCTCGGTGGGCTCCGCGATGAGCTCGGGCAACGGGCTCACCTGGCTGTTGATCGCCACGTCGTTCTTGGGCTTCTTGGACTTGCTGGAGAAGAGTCGGCCCGGCCCGAAGCACGTGGTGGGGCCCGCCATGCACGAGGGTTGGACCATGCAGGAAGGGGGCTCGATGCAGTTCTTTTGCGGGAATTGGTGGTTGTTCGTGGGGTCCGCGGACGAGGATTTGATGAGGGTCGGGCTTACGGTGCAACGGAGGGAGAGGTCGAAGTCCGAGAGCATGATGTGACCGTCTTCCCGAACTAGGACGTTCTCGGGCTTCAGGTCGCGGTAGACTATCCCGAGCATGTGGAGGTATTCCAGGGCGAGGAGGACCTCTGCTACGTAGAACCTGCGAGAAATGAACGAACATTCGCCTTCGTAAAAAACCAATCTTTTCCGCAACCCTAATACAAAGAAAAGGTTTAATTATTTTCACTAACTTAGAATCGAGGAGATCTTAAAACCAATTGGTGAAAGAGGAAAAAGCCTCTTACATATAGTGGTTTGAAGAGATTGAATTATTCGATGTGGGACGCCCAACTTAGAATCTCAACATGGGGTTGGCATTGTAGGGGCAGAGAATTTAGGAAGTCACATTATATAGATGATAATTTCAAACTTAAGCAACTTCGCAACATTATACCCTGAAACTCATCTCAATTGCTTAATTTTGAAAGTTACTATCTGCATAATACGACCCCATAAACTCGTTGAAACCCTAGATTATACACCCGGATTCTAGAATTTGGGGCAAAATCTAAGTTGTCGACCAAAATTTGTCGGATACGTTTAACGGGTTGACGGCAGTATAAGGAGGGCAAAATTAGGGGTGTCGTTACTTATAACTACTTTTAAAATTAAGCAAGTTGGAGACATTTTATGCCAAAACCTAAATTTGTCCGTATAATGTCACGCGCAAATAGGTAGAAACCCTAAATTATGCGCTCGAACTCTAGAATTCAGGGCAAAATCTAGGTTTCCGACTTATAATGTCCCTAAATTGCTCAATTCAGTAAGTTACTGGTCACCCCTTATATTCGTTGTACCTATAATACCACCTCCCTCCCCTAAATTACAGGACTGAAAAAAAATCGACCATAAAGAAAAAACAAACCGTACTTCACAGCCTGCTCGGAGAAGTACTTCCCGGGCTGCCTCTGCCTAAGCGTATGCAGATCCCCGCCGGGGCAAAACTCCATCACCAGACAAGAAAACTTCTCCGTCTCGAAATGAGAGTACAACGTGGGAAGAAACGGATGGTCCAACGACTGCAAGATCTCCCTCTCCGTCTGAGCTCTGAGGAGCTTCTTACGGCTCGCCAAGGAAGCCTTGTCCATGACCTTCATCGCAAAGTAGCACTTCGTCCCACAAAGTTCGGACAAGTAGACGCTCCCAATGTCCCCGCAACCCAACTTCTTGAGAAGCCTAAAGTTCCTCAAATCCAATACGCCTTCCTTGGCTCGAACGGCGTGTATTGCCTCCCATCGGACGTCGTTCGCCTTGTGGGGCTTATTCGTCGTTGCACTGCTGAACGTACTGCAGGCGCTCTCCTCGCTGACGTCGGTGCTCGAACTTCCCCTGCAAAGGCTGCTCTTTCCGCTCTCCACGCTGCTTAATTTCTTCGTGGTTAGGTCTTCTAGGGTTTTTTTCTTCGTGGGTTCTAATCGTAGGCTCGAATCCAATTTCGTGGATAATGAAGCGATCGAAGCTTTTTGCGGGTTGTTGTTCTGCAATTTCGCGCGCGAATCTGATGCCATTGGAGGGAATCTGAGGTTTGCGATAGACAGAAAATAAAGAAGCGCTGCTACACGTGTGCGCCTTTCGCCGTGTAATAACTCGCCGCCATCTGAATAAAACCGAAATAGGATGAATACGAAAGATGTCAGAGATTAGATTAATCGTAATAAAGAATCGAACATCATTAGTAGGACAAGGAATAGATCTGAAGATTAGAGAAACAGGGCAGCAAAGATTCACCACGCCATGAGAAGAGCTATTACAGAGATTCAAGATGCAATTTTTTCTTTCTTTCTTTCACTCTTAAGGTGGACCAAGTAAGAACTGGCGAAAACTGAGATCAAAAGCTATGGAGGAAGATAGAGTTGATGAAAAGAAGAACTTTTTTTCTATTATTTCACAACCAAGCATGACCACATAGCAAAAGATAAGCACACATTTAAGATAAACCACAGCTCATATGAAAGAAAAAAAAAAAAAGCAAAAGGGGTCCATGACAAGCACGCAGATCTGAAACAGCAATGTCCCACTTTCTTTTCTTTTTTTCTTACAGTGCCGAAAAAAGGAAAAACCCCACCAAGATAGATCCGTAAAGCCTCTCCTCAGCTCAAGAAATTCACAATGGTAAGAACACAAAATCCCTCAAAAAAGGGGCATCTTTTTAGATCAGCGAAAACGGTTCAAAAAAGCGAATAATCACGAAGAGGAAGAAACCTAACCAATAAACCCAAGTCGTAAAGATCTAAACTTTATGGCGTACGAGTTAATTGCTTCAAGAAAACAATGCACTGTACTTAACCTTATTTAAAGAGGAGTAGAGAGAGAAAGAGAGTGACTTGTGTAGCTTTTTCTTTGTTTTCTTCCCAAGCGTATGGTGATTGAATGATGGAGAACGAAGGGGGGGAAAGAAAAAGGCTTTTGGTGCTAAGTGTTTATGGTAATACCAATGAAGTAATATAATACGATGATCTGTATCTGTATATCCGTGAGAGAGAGAGAGAGAGAGAGAGAGGATGGGAGAGATGGAAAGAGATGCGTGAAGGGTCAAAAGAAAAGAAAGATAAAAGTGAAGCCTTTTTTCTTTTCGTATTTTCAATAAATTTAATTGAACTTTGTCCCAAAGGCTCAATAAACTAAAGGGGTCTGAATCAATCAAGAAACACATGGGCCTTCAAATCCTCCAACCTGTCCCTCATGCCTACGATTTTTTTTTTTCATTTTACCTTTTAAAAATATGATAAAGCTTGATATTTAGTTGAGAATGGAGGATTTCTCTATTATCCCACAATTAAAATTACAATATATATGAAAAAAAAGTGACATGAAAGACACTTCAATCTTCCATATGTCTCTCTCATATCAGTCTCTCATTAAGACGAATAACTAACTTGGTAATGACACCTTATCTCTTGCTTGCCACCAATTTTGTGGTCTCTTTTGCTTTTATTATATTACATTCTGGAATTTGATTTTAATTTATTTTTTTCTTTGAGGGATCAAATCGAAATCTTGATGTGCCAGAAATGAATATAAGCTAAATAGTATTCGCATGTGACATCTAAAATTAAGGACAACAATTATTGCGATGGCGGAATATCTGTGAATGTGTTGCTGTGCCTGAGCCTATACTATAAGCTACTAATCAATATAAAGTTAGTCCATACCATAGTGGGATGTAACTGAAAAATGAAGTAACAAATATATAGTATATGAATAGTGGACGTAACTAAATGTAAAAATAACAATTAGTGGGGAACAAACGACAAATCAATAGTGAGGCGTAATATAATATGGACAGTATGTGTTAAAGAATTAGGTTTCTAACAATTCCATTGCAACAATTGGGAGCATTTTCCATAAAGATTCTCATTTTTTTTCTTTTTTGTCCAAACTAAGGGTTTTAATCCCAGTTTGGTATCACGAAATAATTTCATCATCTTTTTATGATGTCCATATGATTTACAATTAAAATCCATTTCTGAGACCTTGGTCTAAAATGGGCATAGACCCAACATTAGTGATGCACATTATTACAATCGAGAAAAGCTGTTGAGGAAGAACATTTTCAATATCCAAGAAAAGGGCTTACACCTTATATTAGGAAAGTATGTCGTCTTTGATTTTACCCAAAAGAAAGCGAAATTGATAAAGCAAACACAAACGTGACATTTTCCAACGAGTTAACACAATCTAAACAAAGAAAGTAAAAACAACCCAGGCTGAGAAATATTAAAAGTTATGCTATGGAAAGCTCGAAATCATCAAGAATCATTTGAAAAGGTCCGAGTTCAGCCAATCCCTGCAAGAATTCGAAATCATCAAGAATCATTTGAAGAGGTCTGAACGCAAGTAAATGGCATAGATTTGAATCGAACGGTTACGGATAATATGGTTACTCACTTGCTGATGTCGTCCAAGTGGTCGTCAAAGTCCACGATGTCCTTCCATTTCTCGGAAGAGATGTAATCCAAGAGAATTACGTTTGCAGAAGGTTCTTTGATGGTGAGATGGTTGCTACCATCTGATCCGACTAGTTTCCAAGAACTCGATCCATCCTTGGTATAAAGCTGTGGAAACACTTCGTGTAAGAACACAATGATTTCTTGGTAGAACTGAAATGCAGTTCTTGAAAGGAGTAAGAGACATGTTATAGTAGTGTATCAGTTGCAAACTACAGCAAAGTTTTCTTCCTCGCCATAAAGAAACTAATATTTTCAGTGCTTGGCTCGAGGGATATATAATATCGCCAGGAGTTTTATATACGAATGGAACCATAAAATCTCAAGGATGTAAGTTGAAGAAAAACGGGGTCATTTCACAAGGTATCAATGTAAAGCTGGAACAATGATTTGCAGAATCGTAAGTGAGACAAAGACATGATCATCGAAAGCAAGCTAACACATGCTTTTGAAAATGGCCCACAAAAAGTCCTAAATCGATCCCTCAATCTAACTCGAGAAAGCATCTGATTCTACTATTACCATTTCGAAACCATCCGAAGCTCAACTTCTAATACTATTTACCAATAAAGAAGCAGGAGCAAGTCATTGCACACGAGCACGACGGAATAGCTTGAACAAATCTCAGTTAATCACAAGGTGAGAAACAAACAAGAAGTTCTCCGATGAACTATTTGCTGAAAAACAGAGGAAAATTCGCACCTGCATTACTGGACTTCGATCTTTACTCTTTGGCAAAGACTCGAGCTTCTTATTGTCTAGCTGAAAGAGTAATAATCCAAGGCCACAAATGATCAGATTTCATACCCCAAACAAGTGCTATCATTGATGGATGGATTCTATTAACCCAATAAAGGATAAATCGACAAAAAAGAAAGAAAACATACCGAAAGCAAAGCAGCCTGAGGAAAGTATCGATTAATATGATCCCCAATATCCTTAGCCACGGTGGCCAGCTCGCTATCATCGTACCTCTCATTGGCATGAAAATAACCAACGATGCTCAAACCCTTTTCTACATAATACTCCTCTATCTATCAAGCCCAGCAAAAATAAGGACCAATTTTTTTACCCGATTAATCATTGATTATCCAGTCCATTTACTACTTAGGAAAAGAATTAACTAATCGACTGACCATGATGAGTGCGATTTCGAGCGGCGGAAGTAGTCCGATCTGCGAGTGGAAGAGTGGGACTGCGTCGACGATCTCCACGGAGGCGCCGGCGTCAGAGGAGCGGCCGAGGAGGACGGCGTTGACGCTGGAAGTGCGGTGCTTGACGGCGTGGAGGACGAGCTTTACGTAAGCGTTTTGGTGGATCTCGGCACCCATTACTGTCGGAGCTCCGAACGGAATAAATTCGGGTCGGGTTGTCGAGGCGCCTTTTGAGTAGGGAAGTTAGGCGAGTTAGAGTCAAGTCTCTGTGTGTAGACTGTAGATATTTATCAAGCTCAGGCCCATTAAAGGCCCAATTAATATTTATATTGAATTAATATACAAAAAAGGAAATCGAAAATCCTAGCAAGAGCAATTTTGCTAACTAAAACCCTTTCTCCTAATCTTCAAAAACCACCGTCGACCACCAACTGCTCCGCCGACGAACGCCAGAAGGTAAAGAATTTGCAATATGTTTGATTTTTTTTTTGTTTCTATTCGGTTTGATTTAGCTGAGGGATTGATTTGATGTACTTCGTATTTCGGGAGAATTTGCGTAGTTTTTGTTTATTTCGCCAGGTTTTGATCGCTTCTTTCTTTTCTTGGCCGTCTGTTTGAGTGTTTTGTTATGAAGTTGTACGAAACACTGTAAATTTACATTTGTGCTTTGATGTCTCGTACGTGGGATACATCTTATGCCTCGCTTACGCCTGTGTAATATAGCATGCTTGTGCTTCGATTTATTGCTTTTCTTTTGTTCAGTATCAATGGAGCACGGGTCTTACCAAGATCAATCACAGGCGACGTTTTCGTTGACAGATGAAGATCATACTTTGGCTAATTCGCTGAGGTTTATTCTAAATCAAGAGTGAGTTCCTCCAACTGTTCTATTGTTATAATAAATGCAGCATATGCAAAGAATGGGATCAAATCGATTCGATGGTGTTTCCAGCAATCGTGTTTTATGAACTAAGATATGCTGTAAGACAAATACGATTGGTGTTCGTGTGGTAAAATGTAATTGAATGTGAATCATTGGTTGTTACGAGTGTTTTTCTATGCTTCTATGGTCGACTTTCACTTCACCTATGTATTTCTTATGAGATTTCCCATCTTCTTATATAGTAAAAATTCAGCTTCAATTGCTTTTCTTTGAAGTATTCTTCTTGTTTTTCATTTATTCTTATGCAATGTGCAGCCCGAGAGTAACGTTCTGCGGTTACAGCATTCCACACCCTTCTGACGCCAGAGTTAACATAAGGGTGCAAACCACTGGTAAGAACTCTAGTTTAACAGTCTTCTCTTTGCACATATGGTCATGATTGTTAGATTAGATTATTACACGAGCAAAATCTTCGATGCTTCATCTGTTTTCTTGGCGGGCCTTTGTTATTGCTCAAATTTATTTCGTAGGTGACACAGCAAGCGAAGTATTGAAAGATTCTTGCCAGGATTTGATGTCTATGTGCCAACACGTTAGAAGCACTTTCGACCAAGCTGTTGCAGAGTTCAAGAACAGAGACGGCGTTGAATCCATGGAAATCAAAGCCGATTCCAAGTAGGCATTTTTAATGATGGACCTCAGATCGATACAGTACCATATCTCGCCGATGTGTTCGAACGAATGAGCTTGCTTTCTTCTATAGAACATCGTTTACTTTCGAAGTAAATTTGTATGATTTTGCCTTTTATTTATTTCCCTCTCAATACTCATTCTTTCGACTAAACTTCAAATTTCGATGGCACTTTTACAACTTGGGGGGAAAATAAGAGCAAGTTCAAAAAGATAGGAAAAATAATACCAATAATAATTGAGAGAGAGAGAATAGGTGAATTTCAACGGTTTTCTTTGGCAAGGGTTGTATTTGGAAGGTGGTTGCATTCACTACACGCATAATCCTCACTGTAGCAAATTGAAAATTTCGATCGATTTCCTTCTTGGAAGCGAAGAAGATCTTATCCCTATCCACAGATTTAATTGCGATTGACGTTTCGAAAACCCAAAGATTCGAAGAGGGAATCTTGAAAATCCTCATTCCGATGAGACCCATAGAATTCAAGATTATTTCCCGATTTTTGCCGAAACCCAATTAAACAAATTCCGAAACCCTAATCCATTCGAAGAATCACGGCCGCCGTATTCTCGATTGACTTTTTAATTTTGCCGAAAATGGGTGATCCCATTGCGTCTGATTCGGTGAAGTCGGAGATCAAGAGGTGGACTTGGGAAGAAGACAAGATGTTCGAGAATTATCTGGTGGAATTCCCCGACGATGTCCCCGATCGGTGGCAGAAAATCGCGGGGAAATTAGGGACGAAGTCGGCCGAAGAAGTCGCCGGACACTACCGTGTCTTGATGGATGACGTGGCGATGATCGAAGCTGGGCTGATCGAGCCGCCTGATTACAATGAAGACGACGGTTCTTGCTCGTCGGAGAATAAGCAGAGTGGGTCTATGCAGAGGAAAACTGGGAAACCATGGACTGAGGAAGAACACAGGTGATTATTACAATTTTTTTTCTTGGAATTTAATTGATTTCTTTCCCCTCTGTTTTATCTTCTGTTCATTTCCTATCATTTGGAATTTCACTTAGATTTTACGAAATTGCTCGAACAATAACGAATTCTTCCTTCGTTCGAATGCTTTAATTGCCCGTGAGTTTCATTAATAGAGGGAAGGTATGATACGATAAACAGAGATCGAATTCGATCCATATGGTTAAGACCGAATATGAATCAAGCAGTCAGTTAGATTATACGAATCGCTCGAACGATAAAGAATTCTTCTGTTGTTCGAATGCTTTCATAGTTTCATCTTCAGACCGAGAGCTAATGCTTGTGTAACGAAAAACTTAAAATGTGTTTAGGTTATTTCTTCTTGGATTGGAGAAATATGGGAAAGGAGATTGGAAGAGCATATCGAGGCACATGGTAGTGACTAGAAATCCTACGCAGGTCGCAAGCCATGCGCAGAAGCACTTTCAGCGCCAGCAAAAGGAGGATCAGAGTAAGAAGAGAAGGAGCATTTTCGATCATTCGATTGCAGAAAATAGCAGCTGAAAAACTGTGTACTGTGTAAGTGTTCTTGGATTGGCTTTTCTCTGGTCTAGGTTTGATTTTTTCGTCTTCTTCTTCGTTTTTAAGGATCATCACATTAAGCTCTTAGTTTGGATCTGCTTGTTCATAACATTTTAGTCATTTTGTGAAATTTTAAGGATCAACAGTCAACACATTCAGAATCAGCTCTAGTCAGAGTTAATACTTTTTTTTTTATATATATAATAAGGTTCTAAAATAGCGGGGCTCAACTACAAGTCTACAACCCAATATCCTCCATGGGGCCATGGCTAAACAATCATGCTGTTATAATTAAAATAGGGGTTTTTTACATATAAATACCCAATTGCAAAAAACCTTGTAATTCAGTATCCTGTCAGCTTTTTTTATATATAGATACCTAGCAGAATAAATTTTTTGCAGATAGGTACCCGATCTGCCGTAGGTACGCCACACAACACATTAGGTACCCTTTATCAACTTATTGTGGTACATCAATACAGGTAGAAATTGGTACCCCCATATAGCTTGCCGCAAGGTACCGTATGTAACGTATATAGGTACCATATAAATACGTAATGTGGTACGCAATACACATATAAAAAGGTACGTCACCGGAAAAATGGTACGCACAGTCGAACGGGTACTTATCTAAAAATTTCTGACATGGGTACTGACTTGCAAATTTTTTATACAATTGGGTATTTTTCTATAGATATCACTTAAAATAATACTATATTATACCAGATTATAGTATAATAAATATGATAACACAATAATTTAATATGCTGTCTGGTGTTGTTGTCGCGTATATGTCAATATATATGCATTATTTTGGCTGCTCTCAACTCTATAGGAACATATATGTGTCTAATTTGAATGAAAATAAGGAGGATCGATTGTTCTACGATAAAACTTCTATAATAATTATTGGAATTGTGTGCTGCATTCTAGATATGAAATATTGAAAACAGTATAATATATTTATATATACTAATAACAGTGCAAAATCTAACTACATCTTAAATAAACAAATAAATTGAAATAGAAATTTATTTAAATTATAATATTATTTTTTTTACTCATTGACTCAGAATTTTTTTACTCATTGACTCAGAATTCGCTACACTTTGATGCTTTTGACAATATGAACGTGGGTGCAGTATGAATGTCGGTTACATTTTTCCAAAAGTGATTATTAATTTGTAAGTGAAATATGATTGGTCAATACAAAGACCAATTGAATTAGTGGCAGGTTAACTGTGGGGAGTAATTCATAAATGGTTCAGCCTGGAAAATCATAGATGAATGGAGCAGTGCTCGGGTTTTTGTTCAGGTGGAATGAAGGTGCGCAAGTGTAACGACCCTCATTTTCTAATCATATTTAATGGCGGATTTTCGCAACGAAAGCCGCGGAAATCCATAAAAAAAAAAAACTTTTAATTTAAAAACAAACTATATTACAAGCGCACACAATCCACGACGTCATATATTACATGCAAGTATAGTTCACACACACACACACATCTTATTTTTACAAATTCGATCCAAATACAAAAATATTTAAAACACACTAAAACCTCTCCACAGGTCGTCATCCATGTACAGACCCGCCCTCAAAAGTCCGCGGAGTACTGCCATCAGCCCGCCTAGTCGCGACGTACCTCGACGTCGGACTCAGTACCTACAACACGAAAACTATGAGCGATTGCCCAGTAGGTGAATAAAAAATGCATGAATGCAAATGCACACTTAGTTCATGTCCCGAATACCTCGCACGCCTATGCACACTTTTTCTTTTCTCATACCTAAACTTCACTCAAACTAACATACACCAGAATATCACATCCGAACTCTATTCCCACAATTTACACCTCAGACTCTACTACCATACATCTGAGTAGACGAGTGGCTCACCCCCGTCTCCCGCAAATAATCGACGGTTTACACCTCAGATTGTACTACCATACATCTGAGTAGACAAGTAGCTCACTCCCGTCTCCCGTCCAATAGTCTACACCCTAGACTGCACTCCCACGCATCTGAATAGATGAGTCGCTCACGCCCATCTCCCATCAACGGTTTACACCTCGGATTACACCCCCATGCATCCAAGTAGACGAGTCACTCATACCCGTCTCCCGCTAATAACTGAAGGTTTGCACCTCGGTATGCACTCCCATGCAACCGAGTAGACGAGTCACTCATGCCCGCCTCCCGTCCAACACTCTAATACTAGCCCCAAATTTTTCCTCGCACCTTGACGTAATAAGGCATCACCGTTTTCTACGGTGCTTGACCTCGCCCTCACATGATATGCTCGTGTAGTGCAAATATTGAACATATTACGTGACATGCATGTACAATATAAATAATGTACGTATGACGTGAAACAATTATAACACACGCAAAGCATGTAACTCACCCAAATCATAAATTTATCGAATCCACGTAAGCACATAAATATTACACATTAATTCACATAACCATTTACGTGTCGTAGGTGAGTTTCACCTACTAGTAATCAAGATGTCCTATTGTACCCACTCGCTCAAAACCCCTTTCAAATAATTACACCAAATCAATGGACCCAAAATTACATGCCGAAGAATTCATAATTTAATAGGACTCAAAACAAAGGTATATACCCAACAAACGTGTTAACACTACCTAACAAGAATCAAATCTATTCAAGGCCCTGAAATTATTTTCCAATAACACAAAGATCGAAAGCACTTTATATCCACTTTCAGATATGTTCACAAATAACTCGTTTGTTGTAGCTACCCAACATGTTATTCACGCTAAATATCCTATACATACAACTCACATGAATACATAAAACATCAATTATAGCACATATTCAAACTAAGAAATTTAGGGTTTTCTAACACATAATCCATATCGAATTCTTAAAATCAAATATTATATTTATAAATAAATTGCTTATGAAGACATCGAAAACCCTTGTATTCTTAGCTACATGACTAAAAGTTTCGATGCCAATATTATATTGAAATTCTTTAAGTATTTCAGCCCTCAATGCCGAGAACTTCTTAACATTGAAACAAACTAATCATCATATAACATTTACTTCTCAAATATCCGTCCACCGAAAATCTTAATTTACGGAATTCACCCAACACTAAAAATATTCTACTGAATAATATTCAACTAATCATCAGAGTATTCTTAGAAATAATTACTTGAAAATCTGAGATTTTAATTCCCACATAGAAACCACGAAACATTACATAGTTCATCTTACACATATATTTGAAATTATGTAAATACCTAAACACTAAAACAAATTATCCTAATAATCAAAATCAGGTAACCCTCATAAACTTCATAAATCATGTAAATCATACAATACCTCGAATACAAATAAGATGAAACACGAACGTATTTACGTGTTGTAGACAGTGACGGAACCAGGATTTACGGTGCGGGGGGTCGAAAATAATTATAATAAAGAACAATAAAAAATTTTGATGTCACGACCATACATTTATCGATAAAGAAAAGGCTAAACTACATTTTTAAAAGCAGTCTTCGGTAAAAGAAGTCTCCGCGGTTCCATATTCTGAAATCTTCGCAAAACTATTTCATTTCCAACACTTGCAAATGTTTACTTTTCGAATATTAACAGAATTAATTGGCTTACGTAACGCAGGATCACTAACAATTTCATCTTCACATAATTCGATTTCTTCTCGTCCCCTTTTATAACGGGTTTCACTTGTATTCACATCATGTGACAGTGAATCGATGCTTTGTTTAGATTTCTTCTGGAAAAATTTTTCAATCGAAACATTCCTGTAAAATAAAGTAATAAATCATGATAATGAATAAATTAATTTCTTTAGGACATAAGTTTTTCTTTAAAAAAAAAAGGAGGAAAGGACAATACTTGGATGGATGCCATGTGCGTGCTGTGTCTGCGCAACCACTCAACCAGTACACTGAGTCTCGCAATTCGTCGTCTCACCAATTGATGGTTTTCCAGTTTTTCGTCTATATTCTTCTTTTATTATTTCAAGGAAATTGAGCCCAAAGTCATGAAAGCCCAAACAATTAATTTTATTATTGAAAGGTTGGCCCAATACAAGTTCAATTAGAACAATTCCCCAAAAATTAGGTATAGTCATCTTCTTCAACCTCAATCCTCGACCTCACGCAGCTACGCCATGAAGCTCCACCCTATACCATATATACCCTTCTGACGCCGGCCGCCGGGGGGTCGGCCGACCCCTCTGACCCCCCTGTGGTTCCGTCACTGGTTGTAGATGAAATATTCACCTACCTGTCGTCCTTATGTTAGCAACACGCAACCTCATAAATTCCTAATATTGTGAACCTTCCTTCCTAAGCTTACTTCGATATTTCCTCAAGCTTTTCTGCTCACGTCCTATCCCTTACTAATTCCTTTACGTGTGTTAAAGGAGATAAAGAAACATCTTTATAAACTTATCCTATACTTACATGAGTGGTTGAACAAATGACAAGTACTTTAACGGTTTAGCTTAATGTTTATCTTTCTCTTATGAAATTCATTACTATCTTAAAATACATATCCAACGTTAAGTTAAAAGATTAATTATTATTTTAATGTTGAAGTTGTTTTCTTCCCTTGACCAAGCTTTCAAAAGTTTAACAACTAAGCCATGTATAATGCGTGAGATTGATCAATTGACAAAGACCTTAACCTAATCTTAACTTTAAATAAAATATTAACCATTAGTCTAAATATTACTTTAGTGTTTAACCCCTCATTTGTGACTTTCGAAACCCTACCTTCGAAAATTACCTTTTCAAAAATCTCATTTTCTACTCTTGTCGCCTTCCAAGATTCTCCCTACCCAAAAATCATAATAATTATGAAAGTCTCATAAAATTATCATACATGTCACGTAAGACACCAAAGAAAATATTAACATGTAAAACACAAAATAATTTACGTGTTGTAAATAATTCACTTACAATCCTAACCCCTTTATTTAATTCATATAGCAAAATCTCTAATTAAAACATTATACTACTATTATATTGTAAATCTCGCAATTAGATTTTACAGGTATTACAGCAAGTATGGTATAAAACGCTGAAGGCGTTTTGAACTTGGGCGCCGACTAATAAAGACGCCAGTGGCAGCGACGTCTTCTACTTGGGAGGTTTGAATTCCCACGGGATAATAGCACGTGACTTTCACGTGCTCAGATCATGTTATAAACATGAGCCTGCTGTGGTTCGCGGGGTGATTAGCTTGAGTGTAACTTTCTGTAGCGATTGCTACGGTGAAAGTTGATAACACGAAAGTTGTACATTGGAACGTGCTCTGTAATTCTCGATCGATTGTCATCAATAAAGATGAGATCCTTGGCCCGTGCATGTAGGTTACACTTTGATGCTTTTGACAATATGAACGTGGGTGCAATATGACTGTGGGTTACATTTTTTCAAAAATGATTATTAATTTGTAAGTGAAGTATGATTGGTCAATACAAAGACCAATTGAATTAGTGGCAGTTTAACCAAAGCCCCGAGGCTTAATAAAATATAATATATAAGAAAAATTTGAAAAAGAGTAGTCAAAAAGTAGAAATTAAGCGGACCAAGGAGTTTGTTCACCACGTTAAGGTATGACTATGGTGTTTTTGATTATTTTATTTTCTTCCTTAGTACATAAGCTTCTCAGAACCTAATCTCTACTAACACTGTATTCAAGTACTTAATAAAGGTCTTTGAAAGCTTTGCTGTAAAGAACCCCCTCCTTATATGATTATTTTCATTTCATATCCCTCGAAAGTAATATATGGCAAGTTAGATAGTATAGACTGATTAATCTCCAGTGGAAATGGACAGCCATCACTTTTATGTGGCTGTTTACTTTGTTAATTAGTGCGTGCTTTTTGGGTGGTGGGACCATTATAAATCCACTTTATTATTGCGAAAAGAAAACATCATGGAAGCTCAAATGGTTGCATCTTTCTTTATGTAACAGTAGTAAAACCCTAATTATATCGAAATTATTTTAAATTTTGAAATTATAAATTTTAGTGTTTGAAATATAATTTTTAAACATATAAAAAGAAACTTAGTTTTAAGGCATAAGTACAGTACATAAAAAATTAGGAGTGATACGAAAATTATTAATTAATTAAATTACAAGAGGGACTAAATTGCAAATAAGTTACACACCAACCAAATTGTGTCATTTTATATCATATTGATTTTAAATTTTGAAATTATAATTTTTAGTGTTTGAAATATATTTTTTAAATATATAAAAAGAAACTTAGTTGTAGAGGCATAAGTACAGTAAATAAAAAATTAGGAGAGATACGAAAATTATTAATTAATTAAATTAAAAATGAGGAACTAAATTGTAAATAATTCACACCAAATTGTGGCAGTTTATATCCATCCCAGACCAATTATATAATACTCTCTCTGTCCCAGCAGCTTTATCACCAAAGTTGTTGGACACGCAAATTAAGATGACATTATTATAATAATATAGTACAATGAGTTAGATATAAACAACTCGGTTAAATTTATAAACTTTTCCTAATTATTCCCACCATTTACTTTTCCCTCCAATTACATTTAAAATGGTGCTTAATTTTTTAGCGGGACGCCCGGAATTATTCCCTCCAATTACTTTTCCCTCCATAGAGGAAATGTGATAAAATTATTGGGACGCCCGGAATGGAAAAATGTGATAAAATTAGCGGGACGGAGGGGAGTAGTATAGATGCTAGAAATCGTGAATTTAAATATTCAGATTAATAGTTTTGGTGATTGAGCCTGACTTAATTAAGTATACCGGTTAGACTTAGGAGAAACCGGTAATAAACAAGCAGTTCATCAGCGCTATCAGAAACCGGTTCAAGACAACAACCGGAAGGACACAGAAGACCGGAATGCTGATACCGGAAGTGCCACGTTAGACAAGAATCAAATATGTTCAAGGCAAGTTAAAGACTTCTAACAAGCATTTAATTCAAGGCTGCAAGGAAGAGCCAAGTTGAACTCAAGTTTAAAAAGGAATAAAGCAAATGGCACAACGCAAATTGCAGCGAAGACCGGACAGACCCATTTTGGGTCAAGTCACTAAATGCATTGTCCGGTTCACAAAGCTATCTCACAACGGCTACAACTTCAAACCTCGACTATAAATAGATTGAACGCAAGCTGAAGAAAAGTACAACAGTTCATTCCAAAAATCAAGAGAGAGAGAGAGAGAGAGAGAGAGAGAGAGATTTAGCTCAAAGCTTTCATTGCTACGAAAATAACTTAGGTGTTGTCATCACTGTACTTTAGCGGGAGCGGTTAGTAAGTGAGTTTTCCCAAGGGACTGTAAAAGCTCTTGAAAGAGACAGACTGTAAAAAGTTGTCTAGTGGTGTCTAGGAGTTTAGTTAGCTGAGTATAGCCGGGGGGTTGTACTGTGTTAGTCGAGGTAAGGAGGTTGTACAACGGGGGTTTTTAGAGACCGAATCTTCTAGAGATAGCCTTTCTTGCGCGAAAGGGGGGGAAGTAGAGTATTTAGACTCCGAACTTCCATAATCCCTCGCAAACAAACACACACACACACACACACATCACATTGCGCATCTGGTTTCAGTCCACAACTGACCGGTTTTACTTCCACACAAGTCGCACCTAGAATATCAAGCATCGGCATCTAACCTTAACCGGTTAAGAACCGAAAAAGAGCGAGTGTTTGTTCACCCCCCTCTAAACATGCTAACCGATCCTACCAATAGATAGTAGTATCGATAACTGTCGCTTTTGGGCGTGCTACAACCTAAGCTTAGATCAATTCCAATAGTACTCTAAATAACAACATATACCTAAATTCTTCCTCCAACACATACCCACAACCAAACCTAAAATAGGTTTATCACAATTTCTCTCTTCTCCAATACCCAAATTTGAGTTTCTATTAATCATCACCTTAATACTTTTTAAGTCTTACCATTTGACCCCTTAAATTCAAGTAATTATATTTTCAATATAAAAATATTTTAACTAAATTTTATTATTTATATTATTCTTTTAATATTATAATACATGAATAATGTTTTAAAAAAAAAAAAGTTTACAAATTGCAATATTAAAATTCTACAAATTTAGCACATTGAAAAAGACATTAAGCTACCGAATTGAAAATTGGCATACAAGCACAATAATTAAAAACGTCATAAATAACATACAAGCATTGAAAATAACAATACATCATAATTAACCAAACCAACAATAAATACTTAGTACTCCGGCAAATTGTCATCACTTCCGCTAAGATTGTTTTAAAATAATAATTTGGTCTAATTGAATTTTTGTAAAATATATGGGTGTTATTGAAATGATATAAAAGTTGAAGTGGAAATGAATATTCTGGGAATATTCTTTTGAGTTTGAGAATGAGTTTAACTGTTGGAGAAGAATTACGGTTTGATGTGACTGTAAAATAGATTTTAGAATTGGTTTAAGGGATGCTCTTAGCATAAAGCACAATAATGATTTGTTGATAAGACTCGAAAAGACGCTCACTAAGAACGAAGAGTCTCAGTAATTGAAACCTTCTTGCATGGTTCATAAGTATAACACCAGCCAAGGCTCAGTTGAGGTCTGAGTATACTTTTTGATATTCATCGTTTAGGAGAGAAAGCAAAATGGGGATTTCCGTGGGTAAAGTTACAACTGTTCATGATCAACGACGACGAAGGCGTAGCTATAGTTTATCGTTGTGTAAAAGAAGTAAGATTATGCGGTTGTTTATCAAGCGACGGCAACGCTACGACAAAGCTAAGTATCTGATTACGTGGTTTAAGTTATTCTGCGTCAAAGCAAGATCTTCGATTATGGGGTTTCTCGAGTCGATCTTCTTCAGTAAAGCCGTCAAAGCTTCCTGCAAAAAAGCCAGCAGATCTCCTCTTATTGTGAGGTTTAAGACAATCTGCATCAAAGCAAGGTCTTCGATTCTGAGGTTCCTCAAGTCAATCTCCTTCAGAGACCGATCTATTTTCTTGCCTTCAAATAAGCCCAGGGAAAGTTACAGTGATGATTCTCCAGCTGGTTTTACGCAAGAAAGTTCAGGAAAAGATGAGAATCTGCGACATGGTGAACAAGTGATGACAGAGGTGGCAACGAAGGATATGGAGGAGATGACTATTCACAGTGCTAATGATGATGATGATGCTGAAGTAGAGCTGGAGAACAATGGGTGGAAAGTAGCAGGGAAAAGAAGAAAAAGAAAAACAGAGGGGACTATTGTGAAGACGACGACTGTGGTCGTTGATGAAGATGAAGAGAGGTGGATAAATCATTACAGCAGCTCTCATCGGATTCTGCTCGTTGGTGAAGGAGACTTCTCATTCGCTGCTTGTTTGGCTGTGGTTTTTGGGAATGCTTCGAATATGATCGCCACTTCTCTTAACAATACAAGTGAAAGTCTTTCCTTTAAATATATGTGCTTTGATTTTATTGGATTCTCTTTCGCTTCTTCTTTTGTTTTCTTGATGAAACTATTTCATCTTCTTCCTTGCAGAGTTTCTGAAGAAGAACTATCAGCATGCAATGTCCAACGTGGAGGAACTGACGAGCCGAGGTTGTAAGGTCATTCATGGGATCGATGCCACTGAAATGGCGAACCACGCTTGTCTGAAAACCCTAAAGTTCGACCGAATTGTTTTCAACTTCCCATTTGCTGGATTCTACAAGAAACTTCCACCTGATTCAGTGCTTCAGTTAAGTTAATATTATTGAAGCTCATCGTTTTCCCCTTTATATATATGTATATTGGTTTATTTCTTGACTGTGATCGAACTGTATATATTTATTACATAAACACGCACACAGTTTCCATAGAAGCCTAGTGAGCAAGTTTCTGATGAACGCAAAGAAGATGATAGGAGACAAAGGTGAGATTCACGTATCGCATAAGACGAACGGCGTCCATAAGAAATGGGATTTGGAGAATATTGCTTCTTCACACGGACTAAGGTTGATCGAAGCTGTCGAGTTCAAGCTAAGCGATTATCCTGGTTATAAGACAAGGAGTGGTTTTGGGGGAGACAGCGAATTTAACTGTTACCCTAGCAAGACTTTCAAGTTTGGTCTTAAACTTTAGTGTTTTTTTAGCCTCAAGTACGTCTCTTGTATGCACGAGGCAGATGTATATTTGCTTGCTGTGCTTTTGTTCGATGGTTTAACTTTGATAAAAAAAAATTGTTGCATCTGTCGATCGAGATTTTTATTCATACCCTCACGTGCATTAAACAACGGACCGAATATGAAAAAATTTTAGAGTTAAGATTTCCAAGAATCCTCCCTTTAATTATATGATTGGGAATTTATATTGGCACCCCCTCACTTGCTATGTAGATCTCCTAATTATTATGGAGAGTGGTTGTATGGAAGTTCTCGATTATTTTGACTAATTATTTCAACTTCATTTATTACTTATTATATTCCCACATATTTATTATATACACATAAAAAATAAAACTCACGTACGTGCGTATGTTTGTGTGTATATATATATATATATTATATGGTACTTTAATACCCTAATTTTAAGTTGATATTGTGGTTTTATATATTAGTATGTGTAAAATATATTATAAAAAATCAATACTATTATTTTATTCGATTATAATAGTTATTGCTAAGGGAAGACCTAATATACTAGTATTTTAAGCACTATGCATGTGCAAGATATTAATATGGCTATATTACTTTATATTATAAAGTTCATTTTAAATGAAGTATTTAATTTAATTTTATATTTATAAGTATATATAAGAAATTTGACTTTGAATGGGGTACAAATAGCATTTTTCATTAATATGAAGGGGGAACAAATAGCATTTTTCATCCAAAAGTGGGTCTCAATAGTAGCACCCTACTTCAAATGTAAGATCATTAGTAATTTATAATATTCTTGATTAATGTGGGTCCGAAAGAGATTAAAGGGAACTAAGCATGCATTAGTGTGCTTTTAAGAAAAGATAATGAAAGATGAAATACTTTGCTTTTCACTAGGGATGGCAATGGGCGGGTTCGGGGATGGTATTGGACATACCGTCCCCGTACCAAACTCTTGTACTTAATACCATCCCCACAAATTCACCACTTATGATGAGTTGGTTCGGGGATGGGTAATCACCATTCGGGGATCGGGTTCCCCGTGGGATATTCGGGTTCCCCATATTCATGTATAACCAACAAATTAAAAAAATATTGCAACAAAAAGTTAAACTAAGTAACATAGACAAATTAGTATTTAAAATATGATGTTGAAGTATAAAAAATTTAGTATAATATGTGATTGAAAATATGAGTGTATTGTGAAGACTACATATTGGGAGTAGTTTTTTCTAAATAATATGGAATCTAAAAGGATGATCTTTTAAAAATCTTTTATTCAAATATATTTTATATTATTTAATCATAAATCTAACCGGGAAACGGTGAATCACCGCTTGACTCAAACGGGGCGGGTTCGGGGCCGGGGATGGGTTAAAAACATGATTACCATCCCCATCCCGTCCCCGCTCTTTCACCGACGGGGAATCACCGTCAACTCCCCATCCCCGTTTTGACCGGGGATTCCCCGTCCCAATAGCCTCGGGTCCTGACGGGGATGGTTCACCGTGGGAATTTTGCCACCCCTACTTTTCACCAACGCAACCCAATCCATCTTTACCGAGATTAATTATCAAATTTTCGGACCATATATGACAGGAAAAAAGGAAAGAGAGAATCTTAGGCTCGTAAGGATGATTTAAAATTTCACAATTTTGCAAATAATTAGAACAAGACACTGTCGATAATTGTGATAATGTTTAAGCTAATTAGGAAATTGATGTCTAATTGGTGCGGACAGCTTGTTACTTGAAATATTTTGATGTTATGATAAAAATGGTAAGACTTTTCGTTTCGGTAAATGTCTTAATTAATATAAAAGTCGTACATGATGTGATTATGAATAATTTAGAATCATTTAATCTGTCACAGGTCAATGTATATTGGTTAGGTGCATTGCATGTAAGAATTTAAATAGTCTTTTTTCAACATTAATTAAACTAATATATTCTATACTATCACTCCCATGATAAAATAATTTAAGAACTAAAGTCGGAGAGGTAATATGGGCCACTACAGACAATTTATTTTCTCGCTGGACCGTGTTTCTATTTCGGCTTTGATGAAGATATGTATCAGTTTATTGAACTTTGTTCTATATATTGAACTATTGGGTTTTGGTTGATGCATAATCTAACAAGAACCTTGATGTAGTTGTATGATACCCTAATCATTACTATATAAGGTTATATTATAATATTTTATGTCGTTGCTCCGTAAGTGAAACGGAAATGATATTGAAAAAAATTATATATATAAATAGCCGTCAAGCTACATCATGGATTTGTTTGATAAAACAAGAAAAAGAAAGCCCAAGAGTCGCACCAAGAACGAAGAGCCGCTAAAGTTAAAAAGCTTGTGACGATCGCTTAAAAGATCGTGCAAATTAATTGTTTCTTGGGTTAAAACTTAAAATTAGGGTAATTCATACAACTTCCAAAGATTAATCATTTTTGCGAAAGCAAAATGGGAAACTCCTTGTGTAAAGCTAGAGCTGTTCTTGATCAACAACGAGCTAAAGCAAAGAGGTATTTGATTAGCGTATCCTCCCCAAAGATAATGCTCAAGCGAGTCAACAACAAAGCCAAATCTCTGTTTACGAGGTTTTAGTCAATCTGCGTCAACGCAAGTTCTTCGATTATGAGGTTTCTCAAGTCAATATGGGTCAAAGTCCGATCTTTCGTCTTACCTTCAAAGCCCAGCAGCGAAAATTTGTTAAATAAAGATAATTTACCATCTTGACTAAAGCCTTGGACAAATAAGAGAAAAGTCATCAACTACCCACGTCTAATTATCATATATGGACAACAGAAAGGATCAGTTCTTGATATACACATTATCTGATCTTGATATAATCTAAGATTTGGCAACTCTTTGTGTGCGATATGGCAGCTTGGTGTGCGATTTGTTTTTTGTTTGTTTTTAGGTATTCATCTATATATACATCTATGTAATCGATCAATGCAAGGCAGTAAGAAAAATAATTAAACTATCGTGCATGCATGCTATATATTCCATCACTAAATAGCATAACTTCGACAACATCTGTGTTAAATGAAAATAATTAGCACCTTGACTATCAACTTTGAAATGAAGAGAAGAAACCCTAATTTGCTACCACCTTTGACTAATCATATTTGGACAATTAAAAGATTGGCTTTGATACATGCGTGATCATCTTTGTGATATAGTCTAAGATTTGTCTATTGTTGTGTGCTAAATGTTTGTTGAATTTTCAATATTCAAGCACTATATATATTAGTGCATGTAATTCATCATTTGATTATGAAGTAAAATAAAAAGCATCGTATATGTCATACCAACTTATATTTCATCCCTAAATAGCAGAACTGCTTCCGTAAAATCAGTTCTGCACAAGTAAAATTCCCAACAAATTTGGTATCAGAGCCACGATGACGTCAATACCGTCGTTATTCCAATATTCTCCGAGTCAAGTGCCGATCTTCGAAGGGGAGCACTACGATTATTGGAGTAGCCAAATGCAAACCTTCTTTATCTCGTTGGATCTTTGGGAAGTGATCGACAACGAAGAACCAACCCAAGACGAGAGCGAGTCCGACGAAGAAGATGAAGTTGAAACCGCCATACCGCCAAAACCACCAAAGAAGACGACGCCGAAACCATCAAAGCACAAAAGGAGATGAATAAGAAGGATGCCATGGTGCTACGATATATTCAACAAGGCGTTGGAAGATCCATTTTTCCTCGTATCTTTGGTGTTAAAAAGGCGAAAGATGCGTGGAATATTTTGAAGCAAGAGTTTCAAGGAACTAAAAAAACAATCACCTTGAAGCTACAATCTCTATGGCGAGATTTTGACAATCTCAAGATGGACGAGAGAGAGACCGTTCGTGATTTCTCATCCCGGACCACGGAGATCGTAAATCAAATCAAAAGTTGTGGCGACAAGATCCCAGACAAAAGAGTCGTGGAGAAGGTGTTGCGATGTCTTCCTCCAAAGTTTGATCATGTGGCTGCCGCCATTGAAGAGTCGAAGGACTTATCCAAGATGACTATATACGAGTTGACGGGATCGCTTCTTGCGCATGAGCAAAGAATCAATCGGTCGATCAATCAAGCAACCGAACTCGCTTTCCAATCCAAACAAGCGAGCCGAAAGGAGTACTCCAAGGGCCGCCAAAATCCGAAGAATAAAAATTGGAAAGGAAAGCCGTCTCAAAAATTCGGTGAACAATCTTCCAAGTGTATCATCTGCAAGAAGACGAACCATGAATCTAAAGATTGCTACTTCAGATGCAAAAGATGCAAAATGCCGAACCATTCGCAAAAGGATTGCTGGCATCAAAAATCTGAAGAAAAAGAAGACGCAAAGTTCTCCGAGCAACCGAGCGAAGAAACCCTTTTCTACTCAAGTAACGGTGGCGAATCAAGGAGTATGTGGTATTTAGACAGCGGGTGCAACAACCACATGACGGGCAACCGTGATCTCTTTGTTGATCTAAACGCGAGCGTCACTTCTCAAATCATTCTCGGGGACGGATCTCAAAGAAGCGCTGAAGAAAAAGGAACGATCGCTGTTCAGACAAAGAACGGAGAAAGGAAGTTCATTTCGGACGTGCTTTACGTGCCGAATCTATCTCACAACCTTCTCAGCGTTGGCCAACTTATTCAGAAAGATTTCTCGGTGCACTTTGATAACGGGAAATGCCAAATAGTTGAGAAGAAGAAGAACGTCGTCGTCGCAAACATCGAAATGAAGAATAAAATATTTCCTCTTACGATGCCGCTCAACCACAACCATGCGCTGAAGGCAGAAAATTCAGATTTGTCACGCTTATGGCACTTACGGTACGGCCATCTAAATGAGGAGGCGCTTCATCTCTTGAAAGCGAAAAATATGGTTATAGGACTTCCTAATATTCAGAAGTCGAGCCATGTGTGTGAAGGTTGCATCTACGGGAAAATGCACAAGCTTCCTTTTCCGAAGACTTCTTGGCGAGCCAAAGCACCGTTGGAGCTAATTCACTCGGATATATGTGGTCCGATGCAAACGCCCACACCGGGAAACAAGAGGTATTTTATCCTCTTCATCGATGATTATACGCGGATGATATGGATTTATTTTCTCGGTCAAAAGTCGGAGGCGTTCTCTACCTTCCTCCGGTTCAAGGCACTTGTCGAAAGACAAAGTGGTTTTCTTATAAAGGCGCTAAGGACAGATCGAGGAGGAGAATATCTCTACAATCCATTCTTGGAATATTGTAAAGAAAATGGAATTAAAAGACAACTCACGGTGAGTCGAACGCCACAACAAAATGGTGTCGCCGAAAGAAAAAACCGAACAATTGTTGAAATGGCTAGGAGCATGTTGAAAGGGAAGGGCGTTCCAAATCAATATTGGGCCGAAGCAGTCTACTCGGCTGCCCATATTCTCAACCGATCACCTACGAAAGCTGTCCAAGATAAAACACCGTACGAGGCGTGGTACGACCAAAAGTCGTGAGTCGATTATCTTCGAGTCTTCGGCAGTGTGGCTTTCGCTCATATTCCATCTCGAGGCCGCGAGAAATTCGACGAGAAAGGTCAGAAGCTTCTCTTTATCGGCTACAGTGATGAGTCTAAAGGATATCGTCTATTGGACCCAACAACAAATAAAATCATGTTGTCGCGAGATGTTATTTTTGATGAAAATGCAGCCTGGGACTGGAAAGTAAAATCGGTGGACCAAATAACTTATCTTAATCCATCATCATCATCTCAAACTTCTCCGGCGGATCAGAATGTCGAGGAAAACTCGGCTCCCCCTTCAAGTCAAGAAGACGGCGACGACGAAAGCCCTCCAAGGAAAACACGCTCGATTCGAGAACTTTACAGAACCACTGAAGTTGTGCTATTTTCAGCGAGCCTCAAACATTTGAAGAAGCATCAAATGAAGAATGCTGGACAAAAGCGATGGACGAGGAAATCTCTACCATCGAAAAGAACAAAACATGGGAGCTCGTCGACCTACCGGATGGAAAGAGAACAATTGGGTTGAAATGGATCTACAAGATCAAGTATAACGAGAAAGGTGCAATCCAAAAATATAAAGCTCGGCTCGTTGCTAAAGGCTACTCTCAAAAGCATGGAGTCGACTTCACCGAAACATTTGCGCCGGTGGCCCGGATTGAGACTATTCGAACCGTTCTTGCCTTAGCCGCCCGACTCGAGGTAACTGTTTATCAACTTGATGTAAAATCAGCGTTTCTAAATGGTGAAATCAAGGAGGAGGTATTTGTCGAGCAACCCGAAGGATATAAAGTTGAAGGCCACGAAGCGAAGGTCTATCGATTGAAAAAGGCTCTATACGGGTTAAAACAAGCGCCACGCGCTTGGAATAGCAAAATAAATGGCTATTTTATTGAATTAGGTTTCAACCGTAGCCCAAGCGAATCATCACTTTATGTGAAAAACTCAGGTGATGACTTTCTTGTTATTTGCCTTTATGTTGACGACTTGATTTATTTTGGGACAAATGAAACCATGGTGGATGAATTCAAGAATGAAATGATGAAGAACTTTGAAATGACGGACTTAGGGAAAATGCAATATTTTCTTGGGATTCAAGTGAAGCAAAGGCCAGGAAGAATTTTTCTATCTCAAGAAAAATATATCGACGATCTTCTCAAAAAATTCCGCATGAACGACTGCAAGCCGCTGTCAACCCCGATGGCTCTAAACGAGAAACTTCAAATTCATGATGATGCTGAAAAGGCTGATGAAAATCTTTATCGGAAGTTGATCGGTTCGTTGCTCTATCTCAACACTAGACCGGACATCACCTATTCGGTTAGTCTCCTATCTCGTTTCATGAACAAACCAAGTAAAATTCATTTCGTTGCCGCAAAACGTATATTGAGGTACTTAAAAGGGACCAAAAGTCTTGGCATCGAATATAAAAAGGAAGAAAATTTTCATATGGTCGGTTATAGCGATAGTGATTGGGCCGGTTCGGTGGATGATCGAAAAAGTACTTCCGGCTATATTTTCTGTCTTGGTTCTAATATAATATCATGGAGCTCAAGAAAGCAAAAATCAGTTGCGCTATCTTCTTCGGAGGCCGAATATATTGCTGCTACCGACGCCGCTTGTGAAGCAGTTTGGCTTAGAAGAATTTTGGAAGATTTAAAATTTGAGCAGAAGGAACCAACCACGATTCACTGTGATAATATGTCAGCGATTGCGATGACGAAAAATCCCGTGTTTCATGCAAGAAGCAAGCACATCGAGCTTCGTCATCATTTCATTCGAGATTTGGTGACTCGAGGAGAAATTCGCATGGAATTCGTCAATACAAATGACCAACCAGCGGACATGCTAACGAAGGCGATAACATCCGAGAAGTTCGAGAAGTTCAAGAATCAAGTCAAGATTGCAAATTACGAGGGGGTGTTAAATGAAAATAATTAGCACCTTGACTATCAACTTTGAAATGAAGAGAAGAAACCCTAATTTGCTACCACCTTTGACTAATCATATTTGGACAATTAAAAGATTGGCTTTGATACATGCGTGATCATCTTTGTGATATAGTCTAAGATTTGTCTATTGTTGTGTGCTAAATGTTTGTTGAATTTTCAATATTCAAGCACTATATATATTAGTGCATGTAATTCATCATTTGATTATGAAGTAAAATAAAAAGCATCGTATATGTCATACCAACTTATATTTCATCCCTAAATAGCAGAACTGCTTCCGTAAAATCAGTTCTGCACAAGTAAAATTCCCAACAATCTGTTATGCCCAAATAAAATTCCCAACAAAATTATGGTGCTGATTCTCCTCCTTCTGCACATAAAAATTCATCTGAAAAAGATGAAAGGGTGGAGCATGAAAGAGCGAGAGAGGAGGCGAAGAAGAAGTTTGTGGTTGAGAATTCAGAACAGGATGAACAGATTCAACAAGACGAAGACGTTAGAGCAGTGGTGACGATGAATGGTACGCTTGAGAATGAGATGAGTGTGCAAAACGATGCTGAAATAGCCCACCAAGAAAACGATAGTATTGCTGTGAGAGGAGATAAAAGAATGAAAAGAATTGAGAGAAAGACTATTTGTAAAGTCTGATGAAGAGAGATGGATAAATGACTACAGCAGCTCTCACCGTATTCTCCTCGTTGGTGAAGGAGAGTTCTCCTTCTCTGCATGCTTGGCCGTGGCTTTTGGGAACGCTTCGAAAATGATAGCCACTTCTCCAAACAAAAGAAGTGATATATACATATGTTCTTCTTCGATTTACATGCTTTTACTGTTATGATTTAATCTTGTTTTCATGAAATTGTCTTTCTATCTTGCAGAGTTCTTGTTAGAGAAGTATGAGAAAGCACTGTCCAACATGGAGGAGCTGACCAGCCGAGGTTGTAAGGTGATGTACGGATTCGACCCTACTGAAATGGCGAACCATACTTGTCTGAAGAAAACCCTAAAATTCGATCGCATTATTTTCAACTTCCCATTTGCTCGATTCCCCAGCGAACTTCCACTTGATTCTGCGCTTCAGTTGAGTTATACTCGTTGATATAAGCTCTCATATCATTCCCTTTCTTCAGTTAAGTCTTATTTATTGTTGCAAACAGTCTCCATAGAAGCCTAGTGAACAAGTTTCTAATGAATGCAAAGAAGATGATAAGCGAAATGGTGAGATCCACGTATCCAACAAGACGAACGGTGCCCACAAAATGTTGAATTTGGAGAACATTGCTTCTTCTCACGGATTAAAGGTTGATCGAAGCTGTCAAATTCAAGCTAAGCGATTGCCCTGGTTATAACATAAAGTGTGGATTCGGAGGAGACAGAGACTTCAACTGTCACCCTAGCAAGACTTTCAAGTTTGGTCTTAAAAAGTAATGGTATAGGGTTTTGCTGTCTCAAGTGATCTTGTATGTATGGACGTTGCGGGCTACGGTTATGGTAGTTAGTTCCATGGATGGACTTTAAAGTAGGGTTTGTTTTTCGGACATGAAAAGATTTCACACACTTTTGGGTTTTGATGATATATGTATATGATCTAACAAGAACCTTAATGTAGTATGTATTATGATCATATACCTCAAGTTTTTTGTACTTGAATACGTTTCAGTTTAGCATCTAATCTGACTTTTGACTTGAATACTTGACTCAATTTGCAGCCAGTTCTTGGCCATGATAACAAAGAACCAATTAGCTTTAAGCCCATCGACAAAGGTTTATCACTTCATGTGCTTGTTTGGTTTTGCTTTAATTGTGATTTCCTCAAATGTTATATTTATGTATATAACAACTCGTTTGATATCAGTGTTTAGGGATTACATGGGTATTTTAGTTATTTGTGTATAGCTATACAAGGATTTTGTTGATGTTGTGTTTTAACATGTTTGATATATGTGTATTAATTATTTGTGTAATGATATAAATTGTGTTTGATAGATGTGTTTGAGTTGTGTATATGTGTGTGTGGATTAGTGATACACACCCCATAACCACCTTAGAGGTGGGTATGTATATACAAGGCCTATAACTAAAAACCTTGTAATATACGCGTATAGCCATACAAAGCATGTATAGATATACACAAATATCAAACACGCCACAACTTATTCATACACATCCTATACACACCCATACACACGTATCAAACGAGCCATAAATATTTTTAAGATATATAACCGTCACTAGGAAAGTAATTGGAAATAGTGCAATAGGGTGCAGATAAGCTAAAATCATCATGGTTTCACTACTAAGAAAATACAATATTAGACACGGAAAATTTTGTGTCTTAAACTAAAATTCTGTTTCAACTGAGACATTAGACACACGGAATTATCCGTGTCTAAATGTTCAGATATTGCTCTCGTGACAAATTGGATACGGATAAGATTCCGTTTCTAAAATAAATTTTGTCACAGAGAATTCGATCTCAAATCTGTGTATAATAATGAAGAATAATATCAAAATCAGACATGGATATTTCTGTTTCTAAAATTGAATTTTTGTGCCTAATGAATTATCCAAATATGAATCTCACATACCCACTTAAGTTGTAACACAATCTTCACACATTTAAGACTAGAATTCACCAAAAATATTATGTCATCAAAAACCACAAATCTAACCTAAAATGTTGAATAGTTAAATGGGACAAGTAGGAGGATAATATATTTAATAATACACTCAAATAAACACCAATTGTTTCATATATGGTCACAAATCATACACGCACAAGAGGATAATTCTTTTATATATGAGACAATATAGGCACACTCACTTGTATATCACACGCACTCAATTATTCATTATACATGCTCATGGGACATCTCATATATATATATAGATACTTTATGTCGGTTTATACTGCTTAGTCGGTTGCTATGTCGGTTTGTTTTATATAATACTGTAATAGATTGTAACGTGTATAATATATGGAAGCTTCTATGGCGGTGGGACTTTCAATGGTGGTGATGACTCTTCAATTCTTCCCTTTAGCACCGACATTCTCTTTGATAGTGTTTTTCAGTTTGAACCATTCCTAAGCATGTTCGAAATTCCTCGAATTTCGTGACGGTGAGTCTTTGGTGAACAATTCGGCAACTAGATCTTCTGTACCAATGTGTTTCATCTCGATATTCCCTTTCAATACCTTTTCGCGTAAGAAGTGGTAATGTACTTCAACATGTTTTGTTCTTGCATGACACACGGGATTCTCTGCTATGCGTATAGCAGATTGATTGTCGCAAAATATATGCACCGCATTGCTGATTGGCTGATGTAAATCGTTCAATAACTGCACAAGCCAATTCTTGAGCTGCCATTACTGCTGCTCGATACTCAGCTTCTGCGGTAGATAAAGATACCATAGGCTGTCATTTGCTACACCATGATATTGCAGCTGATCCAAACTTGAACACGTAGCCAGTAGTGGATCTTCTTGTATCACGACATCCAGCATAGTCCGCGTCGCAATAGCCAATAACTTTGGCCTCTTTATTCTTTTCACAAAATATTCCATAATTTATTGTTCCTTTTATGTACCTTTGTATGCGACGAGCTAGTTCAAGATGTGAATTCTTTGGCTTTTCCATAAATCGACTCGCGATTCCCACTGCGTATGAGATGTCTGGCCTTGTCTGTCAAGTAAATTAGACTTCCAACAAGCTGCCTGTACATAGTTGCGTTCTCCAAGTCTTTGCCATCTTCCGCACAAATTTTGGCGTTTGCTTCAATTGTGATTGATATTGGCTTGCAGTCAATCATGCCGAATTTTCTGAGCAGATCTTTTGCATATTTTAACTGGTACAATAATAATCCATCACCTGTTTCTTTTAACTCGAGCCCCAGAAAATGTTTAAGTTCTCCAAGTTCTTTCATTTGGAATCTCACTGATATGTTCCTCCTAGTTTGTCGAATTTCGTCTTTGTCGTCCCCAGTAATAATGATATCATCGACATATACTAGCCCTATTGCTAGTCTTCCTTCTTGTGCCTGAGACTCGAGTCTGCTGGTGCCACCAAATATCCGCATTGAACTAAGAATTCAGCAATCTTACCATACCATGCTCGTGGTGCCTGTTTTAACCCGTATAAATCCTTTTTTAATTTGCACACGTAGCTTGATTGTTCTTATCTTCGAATCCTGCAGGTTGGATCATGTATATCTCTTTGTCGAGCTCTCCATGCAAAAATGCGTTCTTCACGTCCATCTGCCACAACTTCCACGACTTCCTTGCTGCTAGTGCGGTTAGTACTCTAATAGTAGTAATTTTCGCCACTGGACTAAATGTTTCGTTGTAGTCCAGCCCATACTGCTGTGAGAATCCTCGTGCTACTAGTCGAGCCTTATATCTTTCAATAGATCCATCAGGCCGTCTTTTAATTTTATAAACCCATTTACAAGATATTGATTTACCTCCATCTGGTTTAGGTACTAAATCTCATGTCTCATTTTGTTTTAGAGCCATAATTTCTTCATTCATTGTTTTTCTCCATTCACTATATTTAACTGCTTCTGCAAATATTTCTGGTTCTTTTATACTTTCGTCCTCTTCTAAAGCTATATTGACATATATGGGATTTGGCCTTCTTTGTCTAGAGGATCTTCGTAGTTGCAGTGGACTTGGTGATACTTCATAATGTTACTCCCCTGTTGGCTCAGTCTCCTCAAGCTGACTTGGTCTCGTCACTTTTGGTGTTGTTTGGTGCACACCTGTCCGCCAGGGACTTTGAGGTGTTCTCGGAGATTCAACGTCCTCTTCTGGCTCCTGTAATGTTGGATTTTCTTCTGGGAGTTTCACTAATTTGTCGAATTGTTCCTCGTGTGCTTTTGAATCGGGTTGCTCCGATTTTTGTGGTGTCCACCAGGAGGATGCTACGTCAAATACTACATGACAAGATGTATAACACCGTCCGGTAGTTGGATCGCAACATCTCCACCCTTTCCATTGGCTGTCGTACCCCATAAATATACACTTGATCGCCTTCCGGTCAAATTTGGTTCGTAAATGACTTGGTACGAAAACATAACAGACGCATCCAAAAACTCTGAAGTGACCAACGGTTGGTTTAATTTTCCACAGCTTCTCAAATGGTGATATGAATCCCAACTTTGCTTGTGGTAGCCTATTTATTACGTGCGCTGCTGTCTTCATACATTCAGTCCAAAATCTTGGTGGTACATTCTTTGCATGTATCATGCTTCGACACGTTTCAGCCAAATGTCGATTTTTCCTCTCTGCCACACCATTCTATTGAGGTGTGTTTGGACACGTCAGCTGATGATGTATTTTATGCTCCTTTAGAAATTTGGAGAATTCCCATGATGTGTATTCTCCCCCGTTATCCGTGCGAAGGCATCGATCTCCGACTTCTCTTTCAACAGTTTTTTTTAACTCTTTAAATTTCAAAATAACCTCTGATTTTTCTTTTATAAAGAAAACCCAAACGTACCTTGAGAAGTCGTCAATGAATGTCACCATAGCGCATACCACTGACAGAATGTTGTTTGACTGGCTCGAATACATCAGAATGGATTGTCTCCAAAGGTTTTTTTGCTCTGTAGTCTTCAAATGGCAATTGATGTGATTTTCCGTATTGACAATCATCGCAAACTGTATCATCTCTTATATCTAGTTGAGGAAGACCTATCAACATTGATTTCTTCATCATCACTTTAAGCTTGTGATAACTCATATGCCCCAGCCTTGCGTGCCTCAACTCAGCTGTTTTATTCTTCCGGGTCTTATCTACGTAAGCAGACTCAGCTGACATTACATAGATAGACTCGAGTTTTCTACCCTCCATGATCGGTGTACCAGTGATTTTAAGATTTCTATACACCGTAACGTTATCGGGTCCGAAAATAATATAGTTTCCCGAAGTCGTTAGTTGCGACACAGATATAAGATTTTTCTTCATACCTGGGACATGGTAAACATCGTGTAGCTGCACTTGACCAGGACTGAATCTTGGGGTGATGCTCATTTTGCCAATATGAGCTATTGGCAATCTTGATTTATTTGCAGAACCACCATCCGTCCTCCCTTGTACTCAGTTGTGTTTTGCAGTTTCTCCTTGTCTCCCGTCATATGATTGGAGCAACTCGAGTCTACGAACCAATCATTTTCATAATCTATTTTTTCATGGACGGTGACGGCCAATGCCGATTCTTCGTGTAAGCATGATTCCTCCTTTGCATCTTCGACTATCGCAGTAGATGCCTCTACGTCCCATTCATCCTCGCTGTTCTTAGTATCGTGTCTTTTGAAAATTACTATATTGCCTTCAGCGGTCTTTTTTCTATGTCAGCAATCTCTAGCAAAGTGATTTGATTTACCGCAAACATAGCATGGACATTTTTTAATTCCCTCGAGCTTCTGATTTTTATTATAACGACCGTGTCGGAATCCCTTTGTGTCAGAGCTTATTTGTTCCCTTTTAACAATCTCTTTCTTATCTCGCCTATTTTGTTGGTGAGGTCTGCCCTTAGTTTTATAACTTAATAAACTTCATCATCTTTCTTTAAAGAGACCTCCGACATTTGTCTGGTCAGCGCTTTTTGGTCAGCTAAAATATTTTCAAGATTGACCAAGGAAGGCTGCTCTTTCCAACCTTGTATAGCGGCTATAATTCCTCTAAATTCATGTCTTAGACCGTGAATAATAATTCTTCTTATTTTAGCGTTTGAAACTGTTTCAGTCGGGTCCAACTCAGATATTTTACGACAAAGGGATCGTACCTTATTAAAATATTCGAGTATCGACATCTCCCCTTGTCTGATTGACAGAAGCTCGTTCTCGAGAAGTTGCAGCTTGAATTCATTTTTCTTTGAAAATAGTGCCTCTAGTGTATCCCATGCTTCTTTTGGAGTGCTTGCATCTCGTATGTGTTCCAGCAATTCTTTGTTGATAGTCGTCTTGAGTGCGTACATGGCCTTTCCCACCTTAATTTTCCATTTTCGCAAAGCTCCGGCTTCTTGTGGTTGTGCGACCTCGTCTTCGCCGACTACCTCATTGGCCGAAAATTTTTTCGTGGAAGAGGTGAAAATGGGAATATCAACACTTGTGGAATCGATGATCATTCTATAGGACTTTTACGTTAGAAACTCAAAGAACAGTTTTTAGAAGTGCATAGAATTTTTTGACTAGACTAATACTTCAGAAGGCCTGCTACTATTGTAGGAATTATCATGTCAAGATTTTTGTCGGGAGTTTCTATTTTACACGATCATGGTTTTTCGCGACGGTTAAATATTGTTGTCAAGATATGTACTTCTCCATACAATATGCCTACTTTGCAATGTTTAGGAAGTGTATGTTGGCACTATTAATTATGTGATAACTCTTAAAAAACCTAAAAATGTTTTTGACATGCAAAAAAACTTTAAGGTTGCATTTGGTATGCGGAATTCGAGTAGGAAAAATGGAATCGTGTGAAGGTACAGCTGTCGAAGCATAACGTAACTTTGTTCGATGCGCCATTTGAGTTTTTGTCGTGATTTCCACACATGGATTTTGCATACCAAACGCATCGTGAGTGTACAGTGGATGTTGCTTAAAACAATCTCGAATCTAAGAAAACTCATCTTCAACTTTACAAGAGGAATTGAAAAAAGAAGATTGGTCTAGCTTTTTACATACATAATCTAACAAAAGCCTTAGTTTTTTACGAGATCTTGTAATGATCGTTCCTCCTATAGATATAAGCGTCATCGCCTTTTCATGCTCAATTAAGAAACTGGCATAAGATTGCGTGGGACATTATGAAGGAAATCTCTTGAGAAATCGGAGAAAAGCCCGCGTTGAAGTGCATGAAACATATTTTTCGGTTCTGCAAAGGTCATACATAGTACATTGTTACTACCTCATACTATGTCGATATGAGGATATAAAAAAGTTACTGTATTGGGAAAAAATTATGTAATTGAAAATAATGTCGTCTCTCAAATTCTTCGAAAACAAATTGGCGCCAATGTAGAAAAAAGCTGTTCAAATACTAACAGATTTAGAAGAAAATGAACGAATTGAACACAGCGATTTTACGTGGTTCGGATCTTGGAAATCCTACATCCACGGGCAAAGAGCCAATCTTCTAGATTATCTGAGTTCTTGTGAATTACAAAAGTAAGCTAATGAATTTACAGAGATGAAAAAGATTGATATTTAAAGGAAGGAAAAACGCGCCAAAAAAACACAACAGCTTCATCCTTTGCCTTTCGTCAAGTCGCTGCTAGCAGATGCTATTCTATAAGTTGAAGACGCGCTCTTTTTTATTTCTTCTCTTTTCTTCCTTTCAAACGCTTTTAGAGTTCTTCTTTGTATTCCTGAACCTGAATGAACAACTTGAACTTCATGACTGAGATTGTGATCATTCGTTCTCTGTTTTTCCAATACCCCCCCACAAGATGGACGGAACAAGTTCATTACTGCCATCTTGCCCATCAGTTCCTGTAATCTGGGGCCTGTGAGTGGTTTTGTAAACATATCTGCGAGTTGCTTCTCTGAGCTGACAGGGAGTAGCTTTATATTCCCTTTTGATGCATGATCTCTTATGAAGTGACAATCCACCTCAATGTGCTTTGATCTTTCGTGAAACCTGGGATTTGAAGACAGCCTTAATGCGGATTGATTATCGTAGAAAATGACTGGAGTTTGATCCATGCAGATTCCCAACTCTGTCAACAGATTTTTGATCCATAGCATCTCAGCCACCACAGAGCCCAAAGCTCTATACTCTGCTTCGGTTGATGATCTGGACACTGTGGCTTGTTTCTTAGCCTTCCATGTTATCAAGGAATCACCCAAGAATGTGCAAAAACCTGTCACAGACTTTCTAGTGTCTTTACATGCGGCCCAATCCGCATCAGAAAATCCCTTCAAGCCAAAATCTGTGTTGGTGCTGAATAAAATACCTTGTCCTGGTGCTCCCTTGACGTACCTTAATAGGTGGTGTGCAGCCATTAAATGGGGTGTCCTAGGAGCAGAGATATACTGGCTCAATTTGTGAACCACGAATGCTATATCCGGTCTTGTGAATGTAAGGTAGATGAGTCTCCCAATCAATCTTCTGTAGTTAAAGGGATCTTTCAACAATTCCCCTTCATTTGCTGTCAGAATTCCTCCAGGATTCATAGGTGTTGTTAAGCTCTTTGCTGCCAAATACCCTGAATCTTCGAGCAATTGGAGAGCATACTGTCGTTGAGATATGTATATCCCTTTGTCTCCTCGTGCTACTTCTATTCCAAGGAAGAACCTTAGCTCGCCTAGGTCCTTGATCTTAAAACTGTCCTTTAAAAGGTCTTTTACTTCCTGGATAGCTGCGAGAGAAGGTCCACCCAATACTATGTCATCTACATATACAAGTAAGATCACCAAACTGTCACCACTTCCTTTTATGAACAATGGGTGATCGGACTGTGTTTGTTTGAAACCAAAATCCCTTACAGCATCTGTGAACTTCTTATTCCACTGCCGGGAAGCTTGCTTAAGCCCATACAAAGATTTATGTAGTTTGCACACTCTTCTTGTTGGACCAGTTCTCTCATGTTCAGTGTAGCAACCTTCTGGTACCTCCATGTAGACTTCCTCGCTCAACTCCCCATTGAGGAACGCATTATTCACATCCAGCTGAGCTAGGTTCCAATTAAGTTTTGCAGCCAATGAGAGAATCAGTTTGATAGTACTCGGCTTCGCCACGGGGGCAAACGTGTCTAGGTAATCAATCCCTTCCCTCTGATCGTAGCCTTTAGCCACAAGGCGGGCTTTGTGCCTTTCTACATGTCCCAAGGAGTCAAACTTGACTTTATACACCCATCTGCACCCTATGGCCTTCTTCCCAGCTGGTAAAGATACAATTGTCCAGGTGTTGTTGTCCTCGAGTGCCTTGAGTTCCTCTTTCATGGCATCCTGCCATACCTTTGAGCATGCTGCTTGAGCAAAGTTCTTGGGCTCTTGGGTAGATGTGATGCTGCAAATGAAGTCCTTATAGTTGCTTGATAGGCTTTCGTAGGAGATCACTTGATAAATTGGGTGCAGGACTCTAAATTCATTGCAATGGTAGTCTTTTAGATATGATGTTCTTGAGATATGCCTTCCAGACCTTGTTGAGGCTCCCTGCATTTGAGGCTGAAACATTATTCCTTGAGATGCTTGCTCAGACAAGTTCTCAGTGTCAGCAGATGGAACTCTAGAAGCACCCCCAGAATCAGCTTCAGAAAACTCAGACAGGATGCCCTGTTCCTCAGCTGAAGACAGGTTGCCCTGCTCCTCACCTGAAACTGCTTCTATTTGTGGTTGTGGTGTCTCCCCTTCAGGTGGAGGTAATTGCCCTTCAGTAGTTGTATGGTCTGTGGACACAGAAAACCTTGGCATGACATGATCTGGAAATGGATTCTCCACTGTGACAGCTTCTTGCAGCTTTAAGAATGGAAGCTCATCTTCATAAAAGATGACATCCCTTGAGATGAACACTTGTCTGGTGCCTAAATCCAGCAACCTATAGCCCTTTACCCCACATGGATACCCAAGAAAGACACATTCCCGAGCCCATTCATCAAACTTCTTCCTACCTGCAGCCAAAGTGGAAGAAAAGCACAGACAACCAATTACTCGGAGAAAACTGTAATCAACTGATTTTCCATAAAGTAGCTCATATGGGCTTTGATTTCCCAGTATTGCTGAGGGTGTCCTATTTATTAAATATGTGGCTGTAAGTACACATTCAGACCAATACTGAATTGGTACTTTAGACTGAAAAAGCAAAGATCTAGCTACGTTTAGTAAATGTTGGTGTTTTCTTTCCACGATTGAATTTTGTGGCGTTTGTACGCATGACAAATGATGCATGATCCCCTTATTTCTAAACAGTTCAGCTAGCTCAAACTCCCTTGCATTATCAGACCTGACAACTTTCACTCGACATTTGAAGAAATTTTCAACTAATGCTAGGAAATAATTCATCACAGTCTTAACTTCTGATTTGATTTAATCATGAACAACCAAGTGAACCTTGTGTGATCATCAACAATTGTGACAAAATATTGATGTCCAAGGTGTGAGGGAACATTAAAAGGTCCCCAGACATCGCAGTGTACAATATCAAAAGCTGAACAGGTGAAACGACCATTATGAGGAAATGATAATCTTTTTTGTTTAGCTAATGGGCAGATCTTACAAACAGCATATCTATCATCATGATCATGCTTGAGGGCACCTCTAAGTGTATCTAAAACCTTATTTGAGGGGTGCCCCAACCTACTATGCCATAGCCTCATAGAAACACTGTTAATAAATGCATCATTATTTTCAACAGAAATCTCAGTAGATGAATCTGTCTTCAGAATGTAAAGTCCTCCTGTTTGATCACCCTTGCCAATCATATGGTGAGAATGATCCTGTATCAAGAAGTCATTAGATCCAAAGATAAAACTACAGCCTAGTGATTCAGTTAATCTACTTACAGAAATCAGATTAAAGTGAAACTCTGGTACAAGTAAAACATCATCCAAAGTAATGAACTGATTAATGATTACTGATCCTGCCTCCCTAACCTTAACCACTGACTTGTCTGGTAATATAACATTGGATTCATGTATTTTATGCAAATTATGTAGCAAGGCCTTGTCTCCACATACATGTCTACTTGCCCCAGAGTCTACAATCCATGCTTTATTACTTGACAGCTTTGGCATTTTAAAAGAAAGAATGATACATGTACCTCTGTCTATATGGGCTGCTTTGTCCTCAGCACCTTGTGGAGCAGGCCCCATTGATTGGTTGATCAACGCCTTGAGGCTTTGAAGTTGGAGAGGTGTAACTTGCAGCTGGACCATACCACCTCCCGTGCAAGCAGTATTTAGATCAGACTGTTGATCAGACTGCTCTCCATTCCTCTGCACATCCATACTCACTAAGGCTTGGTTAACTCTGGTATTCTTGAATTTCTGATTCTGTTTGAACCCCGGGGGATATCCGTGGATTTGATAGCAAGTCTCTATGGTGTGACCTCTCTTGTTACAGTGAGTGCACACTGGTTTGATCCCATCTCTCCTCTGATGCAACCCCATTTTCTTCCCACTTTCAAGGCTATTTCTGGAGGCCATCATGGCCATATTGTTGGTCTGGTCATCAGTGATGTGATACTGCCCTGCGTGCATGGCCCTTTGTCTTTCTTCCTGAACCAGTAAAGCAAAGGCTTTGTTAATGCTCGGCAAAGGTTCCATGAGTAGGATTTGTCCCCTCGTTTGAGAGAAGCTGTCATTCAGCCCCATCAAGAAAGCCAAGACGTACTCCTCATCATGGTAGCTCTTCAGTTGGCCTATACCACCACAGGTACAGCTGCAAACAGGCCTGAAACTAGCCAGCTCATCCCAGAGTGTTTTAAGTTTAGTAAAGTATACAGATACACTGTTTGCCCCTTGTGTGAGGTTGGTTAAAGCCTTCTTCAGCTGAAAGATTCTAGGCCTGTTTCTTTGGCCAAATCTTTCTTGCAAGTCCAACCAGATTTCCCTCGCAGATGCAGTGTAGAGTATACTTGCAGAAATATCCTTTGTGACCGAATTAATCAACCAAGATATCACAACGTTGTTGTTTCTTTTCCAAATAGCTACTTGGTTCTTTGTTGCAGCTTCGTTAGTCGGATCAACAATTGGTGGCGCAAGATCACCATTCACGAAACCTTCCTTGTTCCTCCCTATCAACGCAATCATCATCGCACGGCTCCAGGTGGTGTAATTGTCACCATTGAGCAGTTCCTGAACCAGCATTTGCCCGGAATTGTCATTGTTTCCCAAGAAATATGGATCGTTGGTGAGAACTGCCGATGAGTTCGAAGGATTCAGGACGTTTGAAGAGCTTGGTGGCACGACCTCAGACATTGTAATCGCAGCAATTTAGATCAAATCGACGCAGAAATCAAGATCAACGCAGCTAGGAAACGTTTGGCTCTGATACCATAACAGATTTAGAAGAAAATGAACGAATTGAACACAGCGATTTTACGTGGTTCGGATCTTGGAAATCCTACATCCACGGGCAAAGAGCCAATCTTCTAGATTATCTGAGTTCTTGTGAATTACAAAAGTAAGCTAATGAATTTACAGAGATGAAAAAGATTGATATTTAAAGGAAGGAAAAACGCGCCAAAAAAACACAACAGCTTCATCCTTTGCCTTTCGTCAAGTCGCTGCTAGCAGATGCGATTCTATAAGTTGAAGACGCGCTCTTTTTTATTTCTTCTCTTTTCTTCCTTTCAAACGCTTTTAGAGTTCTTCTTTGTATTCCTGAACCTGAATGAACAACTTGAACTTCATGACTGAGATTGTGATAATTCGTTCTCTGTTTTTCCAATAAATACATAAGCATGATGTTATATTAATTCCTGAAAGCTTGTCGTATGGTCGTCGTGCTTTACGATAGCTCGAAATCGTAACTACAAGCCAAAAATATTAAAAATTGAATTATTACATTGTAAATTCCCGATGGAATTTACTCAACAAAGTCACCGGACACACATCCAAGATGAGTCTTTTATCCTATAACATCACGGGCACGGTAAGTAAAAAGGCAGAAAACACAACATAAGAACTTAAAACCAGTCACCTGTGTGCATGTAAAAGACAAATCAATATCCATAAAAAGCATAATTGTCGTAGCGCAGGCTACAATCGGACAGTCCCATATATGCATGAAGGGAATTTGGACACATGGTAATAAGATCTTGTTTGGCTTGTGCCAAGCAACTCGTGCAGTCTTGTCGACTCAAATCTTGGTTACTGCACAACGAATGTGCGTAGGCCGCAACGCTTGTAGAATCCTCATAAACGTAATCTTCGTAACTTGGCTGGTAAGCGGTATTTTCTATAAGCTGGTCGAGCAGTCCCATCACAGTTGGTCCGTAAGGGCTGTTTTCTGGCCATGTATCGCTGCATTGCTTGTCTACGAAGGTTGTGTCTGGGTCGCCTTTCACGGTATTGATGTTAACCAATATCATTTGTAAAACAAGCAATGAAAGTGTGATGATCATTAGGATATTGGTGTTAGGTGATTGGCTCATTTTCATGGTTCTTTTCCTTCCTTCCTTTCTCTTTTTTTTTTTTTTGTTGTGAAAACATAAATGTTTATGGATGTTATATATACAACTTTGAAGGTATTGTTACATGGCACGGAATCTCGGATTATACTCACGGCCACCGATGTGTTTTTTTATTTGTAAGCGACAATGTTTTCCCTTGCCGAGGGTGTGGACTTTGTTTGTTAATAGAGTTTGCCAATCTTATAATTATGATACGACTGTTATTATTCTATCTACGAATCATTGTGGTAGCAATTGCGTACAGCTTATAAACGTCCAATAGCGTAATTCGGCTACACACAGTATATGGACTAAATATTTAATACTAAACATAGAGGATTTGGCGTTTATATTGGCCGGTTGCCTTTCAAATGACATATTTATTTACTCGACTTATTCTTTCCGGTTTGTAATAATATCTTAAATTATTTCTTATGTTGGGTTTGTTTCTTATTTGCGAGTGGCGGCTAAAATAGGTCATATTCTCAATTTGGATTCTAATTCGAGGGCCAACTCGTTAATTGGAAGGTAAGAAAGAGGATGATGAAGATGAAGAGGATGAGGAAAGTTCGGACATCAATGAAGCAATGGATTCTGTTACTAAAGAACTCGATGTGAAGAGGTATATATATAATATATTATATATATGATGGGTAACTAGTAAAGAGAATCAAAGAAGGATAGAGAAATCATCAGAGGAGAGATCCTTCGATTATTTATTTGTGATGGTATGAGTTTGGATTTGGTAGACTAAAGTTATATATCGTAGGCATCTCCGCAAAGGTTAAAGTTTGCATTAGTGGACAAAATAAATAAAAATTCGAGTATAAATCCTAACATTTTTATACTAACTAGCAATCCCTAAACACTCGACGCATGTGCAACTTGAAATCTAACTAAAATTTGAAGAAGAAAAAATAACGTTGAAATTATATTTCAAAGCACCAAAAAATCTTGTATCAAGATCATAATATAAAAAAAAAAGAAACAAAAAACAAAAGAATTAAAAGAACTCACTCGCCCTTTGAGAAAAATCCAGAAACACCTCAATGCAACATGTTTGGAATTCTCTTTCGCTGCGGAGGCTGCTTATCCTCTTGTGGTGAATTATGTATGTCCTTATTACTACAACAAATGAAAACGGTTTATAGAAAGAAAGTACATTTCACAAAAACGAAACTATTTTAAACCTACCTCAGATGGTTTTCACCATGAAATGCTCACGAAAAACTTACACGGTGCCTTTTCAGGAAATTCGTTGCTATATGGCGATTAATTATCGACCAGTGTATGTGAGTGTGTGAGAAAGTGGTAAGATCGATTTGTGTGTTTAGAGGGGGTGTGAATCAACACTTGATTCCTTGCCTTTGAAGATATGACTCTATGCAGGTCTGCCACGTTGCGTAATTTTGGTTGTTGAGTTTCTCCATTCCGCCTACCGACTGTAGGTCCGCCATCGTGACTTGGATTACCTCCTCGTAACCAAGCAAGCCTCACGCGCTTCACAATTTTATTCATTTATTTTTATTGTCACGATGCCTTCGACTCAATCTTTCTTTATCGGCGACAACGAATGAACCCGCAATATTCCCGCTGTCACTCAAATTTTCCAATGTGGCTGGCGTTTATCTGGCATGGCTCAGGCGTGGCTCTGATACCACTTGTTGAATAATTAAATGGGACAAGTAGGAGGATAATATATTTAATAATACACTCAAATAAACAGCATTTGTTTATTATATGGTCACAAATCATACACGCACAAGAGGATAATTCTTTTATATATGAGACAATATAGGCACACTCACTTGTATATCACACGCACTCAATTATTCATTATACATGCTAATGGGACATCTCTCACCATTAGGGGTGGGCGTTCGGGTTCGGGTATTCGGGTTTTACCCGAACCCGATCGGGTTCGGGTAGTTCGGGTCGGGTAATTCGGGTTATTTGTCGGGTATCGGGTTACCCGATACCCGAATTTATTAATCGGGTCGGGTATCGGGTAGTAATTTATTACCCGAATAACCCGATCGGGTACCCGACAATTTTTTTTTTTAAAAAATTATTAATTTTGTACATACATTAAAAATATATATAATTACATATTTAGATATCAATATATAACTTGAGTGATGTTAAAGTTTAAATAATATTTCGACTAATTTCTTATTTTAAGTGTATAATTAACAACTGATATTTTATATAAATGCATAGATCATCATAAAAATTTAAAATATATTCTCAAAATTTTATAAATAAACATATAAAATATGTATATATTACATTTATTGAAAACAAAATATCCAAATATTGTAAGCGATATTAATATATAACATTGATATTTTAATATTATTGAATTATAATATTTTTAGTCATCCCAATTAAAAAATCGGGTACCCGACTACCCGATGTCGGGTACCCGAACCCGATATATACCCGACAAGCGGGTACCCGCCGTAAATCGGGTCGGGTTCGGGTAGTGAAAATCTTAATCCGAACCCGAACTACCCGAACTCGAACTACCCGATACCCGACTACCCGATCCGATGCCCACCCCTACTCACCATAGGCGGAGTAGGAGTTAAGTTTAGTGGGGTCCACGCCTAATTGGACCCCATACCCTATATTTTGGAAAGTTTTCACTGGGGTCCTCTTTGGGTATTTTTGATCAATTTCAACCCCTATCAAAAAAATATTACATTATATTAATACTAAAAAAAATTTCCAGTGGGGTCCATTGACCCCACTGGGCCTCACGTAGCTCCGCCTCTGTCTCTCACACACACACACACATATATATATATATATATATATACTAGGGGAGATGAGCCGCACAACGCAGCCCGTCTGTATCATCAACTCATACTTTACCAACAGCAACATGATATACAGAATATATAGCATGATATTACAGCATATATAGCACATACCATCAACATATTACAGAATATATAGCATGATATAAAGATTTAACAACAAAATCATTTATCTACCGAGAGCTCAAAAAGTATCCATCATATAGACCATGGCTTAAACTAAAGTACTTTGCGATATAATAAAACCAAAATATGAAACCTGTCAGTACGTTGCACTTTTACTTCCACTTGATGTTCCATAATCTAGCACATCGGTCGCTTTCCTTTTGGTTGACGAAGATTCTATTTGTTCGCCTGACGAAGTCTCCGGTTCTACAGCAAGTCGTGTGATAACGCTGTACTGAGGAGCTGATTCGGGAGTTGGTGCGTATTGATATGTCTTGATGTAATACAATGATTCGACGGTTTGTAGTGTAGTGTTCATCGTCCCGATATTGAATCCTCCGTTCTGAATATACATATAAGAAATATATGTTAAATAATGAATAGAATCAATATATAATTTAGACAATGAGATATCAAACTTGAAATTTAAGAAATGTGAGTGGCAAACTCGGCAAGAGCTACGAGGATTATAAAGTAAATAACTGTTACGCTTTGTTTCTTGTTTCTTATTGTTCAAATTACAGAGAGCTACCTACATTTGCCATTCCACTTAACTGATAAGCTTATATAGACAATTGATGCAATTCATTTATCCACTGAGGATTGTTTTTTCGACTGTGGGCTTTTTGACGTATAAACATCTAGCTATATGTAATTCAATCAGATGTATTTAAAGTGAAAGAAGTCAGGGGTATTTGATAGGCGCACATATTGACAGAATTGCAGCAAAATTAGTATATATATATATATATATATATATTAGATCATGTCTCAAATTATTTGTGTAGCAAATGTACCTTTTCTTATGATTGGATTATGTCTTCAGCTGTAGAACGTAACATCTTTTCAGCTTCTTTTCCTTCTATCACAACCAAAATGCTGTCCGTTCCATCAGATAAGGTAATGTGAAAGTACAATCTGCAGAAGATTAGAGTATGTTAGAAATATTCGGTAACCATCATTATATATATATATATATATATATATATATATATATATATATATATATATATGACAAGGACTCTTACTTTGCCAGTGGAGATTGGAATTCTCTATTGCAGTATAAGCATGTGAAATCACATCCATAGAAGGCTCCACACGTTTTCTCGCAATCTGGGCATATCATGATATAGAGCGGTTGTTCTGGATTTGTAATTTGTGCTCTAGCTCTTGTCCAGAAAGGTTTGACCTGTAAATTCATTCGACACAATAAACGAGTTGTATGCTATATCTTAGCAGTATAATATAGTAACTTTTTATCGGATATTGCGCGCTTGTTATATCGTTCAATTTTCTCAGTTGCGTACTCATTGGACGTTCAATGATTTGCTTCTCTTTTTCGTGCAGCCGCTGCGAGATAGCTGTCTTTATGTAGTCTCTGTTATTGCCCAACCTTTAAAAAAATGTAAATGTGGTTATAGATAATGTAAAATGATTGTTTTTATGTCAACTTAAGAAACGGGGAAATGTGCTATTAATTATTATGCAGGAGTAGTGGTGGGCTTTGGACTGAATTGGGCCGGTTCTGGGCCGGTTCCGGCGGTTCCGGTTCCACCGGTTCCGCCGCGGTACCGGTTCCGGTTCCGGTCCCGGGACCATTTTCCCGGGACCGGCCCAGAACCGCACTTAGAACCCCCGGGCCTTTATTGGGCCGGTTCCGGTTCGGCCCATTAATTTTTTTTTTTTACTTTGAAAAAATTCTGTAGAAAATATCCAAAAATTTTATTCAAAAAAAACAAAAAAAAAAGATAAGAAAAGTACAAAAAATAAAAAAAACTACCTAAAAATACAAATAAAAACATAAAAGAAAGAAAAAAATACCTAAACTAAAACATAAAAAAAAAAAGGAAAACATTCGAAATTAAAAAATACAATTTATTCGACTTGATTATTAACTAAAATTATATTAGAGGCCTCTTCGTCTTCGTCCGAACTGGAAGAACGGAACTCGTCGATGGCGTTCTCCCGTCGGTTCTTCGATTCGGCCAAATATCAATCCTTCAATAAGGTGAGCATCGCGAGGGAAGTCGGGTTAAGGCTCGCTCGTCTGTCGCCGATAATTTGCCCGGATGTAGAGAAGGCGGACTCGGAGGCGACGCTAGACGCTTGCACGGCTAAGACGTCTCGAGCGACGGCGGAGAGGGTCGGATAGAGAGTCGCGTTCGACTTCCACCAGGCCAAAACGTCGAAGTCTTCAGGAGTCTGGAAGTTGTGGCTCAGGTAGAGCTGGATCTCGTTCGTGTTCGACCCCGACGCTCGCGTTTTGGTCTTCGTCTTTTGCGCCTTCAATCTTCGTAGTAGTCCCATTGCTCCGCCGCCTCCTTCCGACGAACCGGCTTCGCTCGCTGGTACCGATTGCTCCACACTGTGTCCCTGCTCAGATGCATAAACAGAAAAAAGTTCTTGGAGAGCCGAGTGAATTGACGCCTTTTGGTCGTCCACTTTCTTTCCAAGAAACTGAGAATAATATTCGAAAAAAATATCGAAAGTATCAACACCGCAACTAGGGTCGAGTAAGGCAGACAAACCGTGGACTATTGGGATTGTTTCCCAATACTTCCTGAACTTCTGCTCCATGTTTTGGATGAAACCACCCAAGTATGGACTGTTGCGATACTCCACGAACTTGTAGCACATCGCGAAGAGGTTCGGGACGAATAATGGGGACGTCGGGTAGTGAACTCCGGAAAATTTCTCCGTAGCCTCGGCGAACACCTCAAGTATGGACACGACCAAACCTACAATATCCCAATCAAGTTGTCGTAATTCATACCTGGAGGTGTTGCCGACTGCGACCTCGTTCCAAAAAGGCGTCAACAAGTCCTTGTAGCGCATGAAGGTGCTGAGTAGGTGGTACAACGAGTTCCACCTAGTCGGGACTGGCAATGGAAACTTCTTGTACGTGAGGCCGGCGGCAAAGACGGTTTGCTTCCACGACGTTCCGTAGCGGCGTTCCCGAAGTAACTTACCTATTGTCTTAAATTTTTCTACAATATCTCCCAAAATTTCATCAAAAGCACATTGTACACACAAGTTAATAATATGGCAAGCGCACCTAGCATGCAATAATTTGCCGTCTAAGGGTAACTTAAGATGCCTACGAAGGATCCCTATCGCTACGTTGTTCGCGCTAGCATTATCTAAGGTGATAGACATAATTTTATCTTGAATACAATATTTATTAATGACATTCAACACATAGTTCGATATCGTAGTGGCGTTATGTTGCGAATCTAGGGGATCTAGGGAAAGAATACGTTTTTGCATGGTCCATGTTTCATCTATCCAATGGGCGGTGACGACTAAATAAGATTGCGACGTAATGTTAGTCCAAATATCGGTAGTCAAACTAATCCTACACGTAATGTTGGCTAAATGACTAATTAAGCTAGACTGATATTCCTTAAAAGTTTCTAAGACATATTTCCTAAGGGTTTTACGGGTCACGTTATGGAATCCGGGTTGTATCGTACTCGCAAATTCGATAAACCCTTCACTTTCCGCAATGCAAAAGGGTTCTTCACACATTACGACGAATTTAACTAAGGCTTTCTTAGAAATTTCTCTAGTAATAACAAAATTTCTACCCGTACCTACGTTTATTTGTTGTTGTCAGGGTTCGGTTCCTACCGGCTCTAGATCCTCCCCGAAGTTATGCGTCCTCTGGAGGTGTTTTTTCAACGAGCCCGTCCCACCTTGATTCGGTCCGATCTTAATTGTGTAGGGATGGCGGCACATTTTGCAATATGCGGTACCTACAGAGGGATTATTTTTATCCATTTCTAAATCAAAAAAATTCCATACCTTAGACCGCCGACCACGCGGTTGTTGCTTCCTTTTTGTAGTCGCCGTTGAAGCTTGGCTCGGTCCCTCGTCGGTCGCCGCGGTCGGTTCCGGTACATCGGTCTCCTCGTCGGTGTCGGCATTCCCCCTAAACGTATCGGCGTGTCCTAAAATCATAAAAACATCGTCGCTCGGGTTCGGGTTAGGATTTCTCGATGACGACGCCATTAGTACTTTAAAAATATCGAAAATAATAATTATATTGGTGTATAATAATAAGTGAGTGTGTGTAGTAGTGTAAATAAATTAATTATTATTGTTAATAATATTAAATATTAATATGAGATGATTTTTTGAGAGTTTTTGAGAGAGATTGGAAGAGATTTGGATGTAATTGTGAGTTAAAATGATTAAAATGAGGTGGTATTTATAGATTTTTGGGTTGGGGTTAAAATTGTAATTTTTTAGTGTTTAAAAAATAAAATAAAAAAAAAAATTGGATGGCCCGTTGGCCCAACGGCTATATAGCCGTTGGGCCGGTTCCGGTTCCGGTTCGGAACCGGAACCGGTAATCCGCGGTTCCGAGTTCCGCGAACCGGCCCAGTTCGTTTTAACTGGGCCGGTTTACCGGTTCCGGAACCGGGCCAACCGGTTCCGGTTTGGGCCGGTTAAACGGGCCGCTTTTGGGCCGGTTCTGAGAAAGCTTACCATTGTTGTAATTCAGCAGCTTGCGATATTGGAGGGTCATGTAATATGGCAGTGCTACCTGTGCTGCCAACTGAAATTCCTGCATGAGATGATAGAAGCAAGGTTGTAAAAAGCGCTAGGCGTTACCTAGGCGCCGAGGGGGGCCTAGGCGGTTTCTAGGCGGAAATTAGGCGGTATATATATTTTATTATTATTTATACTTATCAATTATGCAAACATTCTATGAAAATAATGTACATCAAATCTATCTAAGCATTTTAAATAATGATGTAAATCACAACAATGCAACAAAATAATATTAGTACAAAAATGTTGTTTTACGAAAAATGTCGGATGAAGTTATCCAATTTTTTTATTTCAACTTTTATATATTTTATGTTTCAAAATATATTTTTTTATGTATTTTTTTAATTTCAGTTTATATATATATATATATATATATCTATCTTTCCATTTCTATTTATATAGGCTTATATTTCAGTTTAATATTTCTGTAGTATAAAGTTGTAAAAAATACTGAAATTACTCCTAATGTTAAGAATAAACTAAGTAGTGTACTGAAATTACTCCTAATTCTATAGTATAAAGTTGTAAAAAAATATTAATATTTATGGGATTCGAACCAGGTCAAGAAGAGGGAAAAACATAACATTTTGCTTTAAACCACTACACTAGTGACTTTTTCAAATTGTAATATGAATATTATTTTACTAGTGATTTCGCTGAGGAGAGTTATGTGGGGTTTGTCTTTACTCTTTGTCCCACACCGATTCCTACGTTGAAATTGTCTGAGAAAACACATCTATATAAGGGGATAGAGCTCAGCTGTGCCTACAACGTGAGGCAAACATCACCTGTGATGGGCCTACATTATGGTTTAAGTTTCGTTTTTGAATTTCTTCTATACGGGCCGATTTTTTTATATGGGCTGATTTAAGTTTAATTTATTTCTTCTATATGGGCCAATTTTTTTTATATGGGCCGATTAATTGGCCCATTATTCGGTCTGGGCACCGATTAAGCGGGCTAGGCGCCGAGTAGTCGGAAACAGCGACTATCCTGGCCGAATAAGCATTTTTCGCCTCGGTGGCCGGCGCCTAGCGCCTAGGCGGCTGCCTAGGCCGCATTTTACAACATTGGATAGAAGTAATGGATAGATAGATGTCTTATATAGTTTATGTATATCTGAATTTTTTATACCTTTAAATGTATTAACCGAAAGTCTCATAGCCAAGATTACTGGTAGTTGGTCGACATGTTGGACAAGGTAAGGTGCTTTTGTGTCCAAATATTCTTCCCACAACGTCAGACGCATAGGCCTCCGTCTATGTCAGTGTAATATAATATGATGTATTGGGTATAAAAATTTTACTGATGGCGGAAATATGTAAAATGTCGCTTACTCCTCATTAATAATTACGAATTCCTGTAATCTTCGACCTTCAGCTGTCGTGTGTGTGTCCAGAACATTGATTACGGAACCTAGCAAATCTGCATGAATATTTATTTGGATGAATGATAATTTATTTGGTACGACAATCATAAATCAATATTATAAGAAAGTAAATAATATTAAAATAGCGAGAACTTACTGATTCGATTAGCAACGTCTGTAAGTTCATAACATTTTCTGAAAGCTGATATTTCATACATGTTTTCCAGCGATAGTTGACTATCTCCTGGAGCTTCTTTGACATACGAAGATCTGTTGATAAGTAGCTGTTGCGAAAAATTCGTCAACACGCAAGTGTACGTATCGTTCTAACAAGAAATAGTGTACGTAAGTACGGATATCGAACCGAAAGGACTGTGTTACTAAGTACCGAAATTATATTAATTCTAATTTTATTTGAACAATCGCAAGTTGATAGTTGATGAAACGATAACGAAAAATGCGCAGATAAATAATAAAACACGATTAAAAATGTAAACTACCAAATGAATAACGACGCACGACGAAACGATTTCAATCAAAGATAAATCTGGGGACTCCGACTTCACCGATGACAGTCATGCTATTGATTTCAGTTTTCAAAGGAATACTCAATCTTATGTTGACGATGGATTTTTCCGTTGTAATTATCAATCTATCTCTAGCATCGGTAACCTATTCTAACATGCGAATCCTACATCTCTGTCAAGATTTCTACACGTCGAACGCATTAAACTTAGAAAATCATAAATCATCGCACTAGTCACGTAACTATCTCTAGCTTACGAATGTTCTAATGGTATCATAATCAACGGACACGTCCAGATAATCACCTCTCAGTCTCATATCTAAACACCTATTCATACGAAAATTGATCAGAAATTCGTAAGCATTAACAACAGATTATGATACTCAACATAGCATTGAGGTCTTAATAGCATACGTCTGAAAATCAATAGCAATCAAGTCTGGCTACATCGTAACCCCAGATAACGGAATTAGAACATATTATATTTCGATAAAAGCACCAAAATAAATAGGTTCATGATAAAAGATAAATTGAGGACAGGAAAACGTATCAAATCCGTCGTGCTGTTGTGCGCGTCCCCGTCTCTCCGTGAGTGCCGTCTCCCTTCTGTCTGTCTCCAAGACCGAGGCTGCTCGTCTTATCTTACATGCGATGCTCCATCCGACGCTGCTGCTCGTTGAGTCTTTTCGTCGAACACGTTGTACGCGTCTGAAGTTGGTGCAGCTATGTGTATAAGTGTGGCTGCCGAGTGAGGGCGAGAGATGAAGTAGGCGAGCTCTTGTGTGCTTGAGGGTATTGTGCGTGGGTGAAAGGAGATTGAAAGGTGTGTGCTTGGGGTCTTTGCCGTGGATCAAAAGTGAGTGAGAGATGCCTCCTTGGTGATGATGGTTCGAACTATGAGATGTGGATGATGGCAGTGTAAGGAAGTGACGAATTTTTGCTTAGAGATGATAATCATGAGATGATAAATTCTCTAAGTTCTTTGTTGAGTGAGGGGTGTGTGCGATGGTGTGTATTGAAGTGGTGAGGTCTCTTGCGTGGTTAGAAAAGATAGGTGACAGAGCCTTTTTTTTATGTCTTTTCCACTCATGTGCAAGTAACGATGGTTTTGTTTAAATAAACCATGTTATCGACAAAGCAACGAGTGAGTCCTCCTTAAAACACGCGCGAAGTCCATTGCATGATTCCATCTTTTCTTGAGCCGTATTTTTGACATTTGCTAGAGAATATAATGAGCCTATCCTCACTTAGCTGTATTTCTGCTTTATTATTATTAATAATATTATTTTTCTATTGGGTTTTCTTTCAAGTCCGAATCTTCCTGCGTTAGGCTATTTTCGCTCCAATATCTACAAGACAATAAGTGTCAATGTAAACGTAGGATATTCAAGGATATTCGGATCAATAACAATGCAAAAACACGCTTTTATGGGGTATAAATACTATGTAAAATCATAACTTATCAGTAGCTCATACTGGGAGTCTACAAGGGGCGACCAAGCTTGATTGAGATCGCGGATTTGGCTATGACCAATGTAGTACGTGCGATACAGGTGCAGCAGGTCGTTCATCCGCTCAATTTCATTTTCGTATATTGATAAACGTATTTTCTTACGTTTATATATGTTAAATTTAAGTCGTTTGCATTATAACTGAAGCCGTTTGGATTATTTTTGTGCTATAATATGGTTTCACAACAAAATCAAACGTTTTACGGCAGTTTTGCGACAGTTTCTTATTTCTCAATGATCACGGGGTAAATGACGTCCGATGGGCCTGAAATTTTAACCTTAGATAGAGGACTTGTTAATCTTGATTATGTCCAAAGGGATATTCAATCCGAGGTCTAGAATGGGAGATATGAATTTTTGAATGTGCTGCTGTTTTGCAGAAAATTAGTCACGGCCGTGAATGGTTTGTACGAGGCCGTGAAGAGCACCAGAGAGCTGTTTTCTTACCCGATTGTGTCACGGCCGTGAACATTGATCAACTAGGCCGTGAAGGGTGCTTCATGGCCGTGAAAGGAGGTGCTAGAGGCCGTGAAGGCGGGCAGAAACCCATTTTCTAACCCCCGAACACTTCACGGCCGTGAATGGTAGTATACGAAGCCGTGAACACGGGCAGAAACATCATTTTCTTCAGGCTTTAGGTTGTCACGGCCGTGAGAATGCATACACGAAGCCGTGAACGTCCATATGGCCATGTTAAAAGTCAAGCACAAAATAAGAAACGACGTTAGCTTATACTTGCATCCAAGTCAGAGTAAAGATCACACACGTAAGATCTTGGGGACCAATTCTCTGCATAAGACAAGCCATTCAATTTAATAGCAAGCATGAAATCAGATTTTGGGGGCTGCAACTAAGACTTTGGAGGCTAAAGATCTCTCAAATTTCCTCTCCTTGGAACTTACGTTGAAGAAACGCTCAAGAAAGATAATGAATGAAGGAGAAATGGTCTCTATATATAGAGCTAATGAAATTAGAAGAAAGAGGAGGAAGAGAAGGTACGTGAAAGACCACTCTAAGCTCATATATACATATACATAGTCACATACACGTTACCATTCTTAGCCCCAAGAACACAACATTAGTTGCTCACCAAGTGCTCGATAGAAGTACTCAGTGAAGGACGAGATTAACTTCGAAGCCGAATTCAGGGAAGCATTTATGATATATTCGGTGTTAATTACGTGTTTTGTTGTGATCAATATGAGTAGCTAAATATTGTGTATTTGAGATGAGATGAACCCTAGTGCGATCGATCGTATGTGTACGTGTATTTGATGTTATGTTATGACTCGTTTATGAAGCATATGATTTTAATTATGTCTATGTGATTGAAAATGTCTAGTTAGCTTGGTCATGTCTATGTGTTTAAGTTAACAAAGTTGGAAAATCGTACGCTACGCTCGAGAGAGGGGCGAACGATTAGACCACTCGTAAACGAGCGGAATAAACTCATCGCTAGAGATAGGTTGAACTACCCCGTCGGATTAGAGTCAAATCTAATAGCGGGATTCACTGTGATTTTAATGCGATCATCGGTTAATTAGTTAGGGAAGCTTGCCCGGCTACTTAAAGCGTTGATTAGTTGTTTGCGAGTCTCGTATGATAAGGCGCAGTTTCGTCAGTCGTATGAATTCGTACACATGTTGTAGGAATCTCCACGGTCTAATGACAGCGTTGCTTACGTGTACTTGATATATGTTTTGGTCGAGCTAGGGGGATTCGAAGTCTCAAATACGTTTGTTTCCATCAGGGTTTTCCTTCGTACCATTTTACTCAGTTGTTATTATTATTTATCGTTTCAACAACCCAAAAATATTTACTAGGATATTTAGACGATGGTTTTCTAAAGTACATAGTTCCCTAGGGATTCGATACTCGAATACTTGATACGTATATGCTATTTCGATAGGTACACTTGCCTGTTGAGCGTAGGATAATTCGTTAGTATTCGTCTTATTTTATTACTCGATCCGCTCGATCATATATGATGCACTGCATTTTTGTATGCTGTAAAAAATAGTAATACATGAAAAACACAAGTAAGTCGATAACAAAAAAATATACTTACACAGATTTAGATGCTTACCTCTTCATCAGCAATGACAAGCTTTACATATCGGATGTTTCGTCTTGCTGTGTGGCGTATTGGGGTCTTTTCAATAACTGCTACTTTCACATTCCAAAAAGGGTCCTTCATCGGCAATGCAGAGAGTCGAACGCAATGCTTCTGCATCTTCCTGAAAATGGAAATATGAGAAGAATAAAATTATTTATTGAATTTTATTGTGTATTTGGTTTGTAGGTTGGAAAAATTTAAAGCGAAGTGACTATCATAAGGGAGACTGTGGAATTCACAGTCTTTTATTAACCTTTTTAATGCTTACCATGTTATTTATTTATGGCTAAGGATAGAATATTTTATGTACATAAAATATTTCAGATTTCTGAAGCAAGTTGCAGCACTTCATGGTAGACGATATTTTTTGTTCGATTAGTTGGAGGATCTTCAGATAATAGTGGACGGATTAAAATCTTCAAATTTTGAATTGTTCTAGCTCTTGACAGTGCTACGTATAATTGCCCAAGTGAAAATACAGGTTCTTCTAAATAAATTCCAACGTAATCTAATGAGTCCTTAAGATTTGTTAATAGTCATTGCAAAGCACAAGCGTACTGAAAATTGTTTGCGTTTAAAAGGAATCGAGGATACAGTATTTATTGGACTTTCTAATGTTATTCTTGGAATAAAAACTTATTTTCCAGCAAAAGCGCCTTCTGAGATCTGAGCATAAATAACATTATTTTCGAAGCCTTTCCAAATAAGGCGAGTACCGTTACACAGACCTTCATTTGGGTTAATGTTTCGAAGCAACATAATTGGAGCATTTGTTTTTAGTGTTAGTTTGTGTGGTGGGAGCCCTGGAGGAGTTAGGGAATGGAAAAGTTCTTCCTGATCTGGGATTTTGTATGAACTGTTACTTGTATATCGACTTAAATATGTTAACTGTTCACCCGGAAATCTGTTGATCATAATATGATTTCATGCACAAATTCATTTCTTGAGGTTAATATTGCTCTTTTTGTAAGAGTTTCTTTATTTATAATGTTATCGGACAACGGGAACACATCGTTGATTAATATATCCAAGGAGGATTCATCATCTTGAAAAGCAATATTAGCAGATATTGGAACTTGTATGTTGCCATTTTCATCTACATTCTCAACACCGTTTCCAACTCTTAAAAGATAAATTGAAAACTCTTTATCTGAAACTGCTCTCATGTTTGTAGAGAGTCTTATTTTTTCGAGATGTTTCCATAATTGATGCGTTGATAATCTCATCTTTCGAACCTCCCGGAACAATTGGTAGTGTTTGGCGAAAATCTCCACCAAATACAATTATTTTTCCCCCAAAATGGTTATTACAATCCATGACGTCTCTTAAGATTTGATCAAATTTCTCAATTGCATAACGCTTTGCCATAGTTACCTTATCCCAGATGATTAGCTTCGCTACTTTAATAGGGAAGCCAATGGGCTTTGTTTGCTAATATTACGGATTTTTCGTCATTCTCTTCGAGGGGGATTTTAAATCTTGAATGTGATGTGTGACCTCCTGGAAGAAGTAAGGCTGCTACTCCCGAAGTTGTAGTTGCAAGGGCTATATGTTTTTTTGATCTTACTGTTGCTAGTAAAGATTTATATAAGAACATTTTTCCAGTTCCCCCCGGGCCATCTATGAAGAATGTTTTTGGTATATTGTGGTCGACGCAGAACAATATTTGATCATAAGCTTTTTTCTGTTCGTCATTAAGTTTAGTGAATGATAAAATATCTTCATCAGGCGTTATAATATTTTCCTCTGCTTGTAATTCTCTAATAAGACTATTTTATAGATTTGTCATGCTTATGTTAACTATAAATGGAAAATCTTCGATCTTTTTTCCCATTGAGTAAAGATGGTATGTGATAATATCTATAACTTTATATTTGATTTCTGTTTTTGTTAAGATGTTGTTAGTTGCAATATCCTCAGATAAGGGGCATTCGTATTTAGTCCATAAGTCAGCAGGGTCATTTGGAGAACAATATACAAGGATTGTAGCAAATAATTGCCTTAAGGCAGCTGGCATTAGATAATGCGTACTTTCACGTAAACATTGTTCAATTGTATCGTCATTTTCTAGAAAACCCAATGCATCAGCTGCTTGTCTATATGTTAAGAATAATTTTCCTTTTACTGTTTTTAGACTTTGAAAGGATGTTGGCCTTCTTGTATGCAATAACAAAATCCTTAAAAAAAAATCTTTCTCCTTCAGATGGATGACATGTTAAAAGACGTCCAACTACTTTACATTTTTGTCGTCGTTTCCATTTACTTACATTTCTTGTCCAAGTAAAATATCGGGGAACTCTACATATAAACAATTTTGAGCTATTGCGTAATCATCATGTGCATTCATATAGAAGAATTCGGTTAACATTGTTCTTTTCACTTTAGGGTCAGACACCAACGTTTGTAAGGATTGATTTGGTGCAAATGATATTAGTTGTTCGTTTTCCAAGTGAATGGGTAAAGATATTACTGATGGTTCTATATGGTTAAGATCGAAGCTAAAAATTCTCGAAATAGCCTCAGGTGGAGAAATCAACCTTGCGTTCTGAAAATTTTTTATTTCATCCACAATTTTTTCAGGCTCGTTCGAGTCTAAGGAATATATAATTTTGTCATGACCTTTATATATATATATATATTTGTAGATATATTTAACTGCTTGAATAGTAGAGCATATTTCAACATTCATATGACAATTAAATTTTGATAATAGATATGGGTTATATGGGACAACCCATTGATTGTCTAGACGTGAACCCCTTACGTTAACATAACGACCATTATTTTGACGACAATACGTAGGATATGCGTTCTCTGCACATGTCGTTATTTCGGAAAACTTTTTTGGATAGCTAAATTTGCATTGCTTGTTACTTTTCATGCAGCTGCATGTGGGATTGAGAACACCACATGGTCCGTGTATCATGTGTTTCTTTACAAGTTGAAACAAATAGGGGTTAACATTTGGATCTGGTATCTCAGCGCATACGACTCGATCATAAGCTGCAGGAGAAAATATTTTTGATCGCTTGTCCAGTATGATCAAAAAATGAACGTGTGGTAATCCTCTCTTTTGGAATTCTACTACATATGTATAAGCGATCACATAGCCGAAAATAATTTTTTTGAGTAATTCCTTTTTTAAAACCTCAATCTTTGCGCGAAAAATTCTGGCTACAATATCTGGCCTATTCTGCACTTCATCGGTTGGTAAACGTAAAGCTTTTATTTCTGGCCAATTAGGATTGTAGTTAGAAATATATCTGGTTTACCGAATCTTTGTACTAAAGTTAAGGCATCTAAATATCTCTTCCGCATATCTCTAGGCCCACCAATAAATAGGTTGCCAATATTACACGCTTACCAATTTCTGTGCCTTTCTGATATCCTTGAGAAATACTATCTACCAAACCCTGATAAACTTCTCTTCGTAGACGACTTTGCATTTCTTCATTTTTATAAAAGTCTAATCTTGATGTCTCAATTTTTATGTACATATCAACTACATATTGTTGGAGAAGTCTTCCCGTGTGTAATAGATATGAGTGATCGTTTTCTCTTATTTGTAATTTATAGCAATAGTATTCACGGCATGACACATTCATACTTCGGTGCATTCGAGTTTCTAAACCTGTATAAATATTTTTTAATTAGTATACACATAAATGAATAAGTTAATTTTATTTTGTAATTAGCAATTGCACTAACATTCAGCGAATAAGTAATCATTGACATTTCTGTAATCTGTTATATGATATTGTTCTTGTTTGACGGAAGATAATTTCTATCATCGATGTTTCTTGAAATATTACGATGCCAACCCAGTTCACCATTAGGAAATATTAAAGGATATTGTAAAGGATCATAATAACCGTAATAATATTTGATAATTTGAGGTTGCTTAGTTATAGGATAAACTTGAATGTGTCAGCAAACACAACTATTTTGATTTTCTGATTCCAACCATATTTTCGCAACCTCTGATGCAGTTGGCTTATTGAAAACACGCTGATCAACCAAGGGATATGTGTGTAAAGTGATTTTGTACAAATCAAGATTTTCTACATTAATTAAGTTCCGGAAGAAATTTGCATATGGATTCATTTTCATGACATTAGTAAATAATTCAATAGCTTCCTCTTTAAAGTTTGAGTTAATGGATAGGCGATTTAATATTTCATTGTTGGTGTCATAACACTACAAAAAAAGGTTCAAATAGCGACGAAGCCAACCGTGGCATTATCGTCGCTAACACCTCTTTTGCGACGGAATTCCGGCAGAAGGCCGTCATCGCTAAAAGGCCCGTTGCAAACAGATCTGGTCGCTAAAAACCGTCGCTATATTTTTGCGACGGAGAGAAAACGTCGCAACATTTTTTGCGAGGAGCTCCGTTCCGTCGCAAATATTGGTAAAAAAAATAAAAAAAAAGCCTGCCGGTTAAAAAAATAAAAAAAAAAAGCCTGCCGGCGAACCGGCAAGCCACCGTCGCCGGAATCTCTGCTCATTCCTTCGATTCCTGAATCAACCACCCTCGCCGGAATCTGCATCCAGCTCGTCGCCGCCCTGCCGTCTCGTCGTCTCCGCAGCTCGTCATCGCTGCCAGCTCATCGCCGCCGCCGCCGCGTCATCGCTGCCCGCGCTCGTCGCCGCCGCGTCGGTTTGCTGCCCGCGCTCGTCGTCGCCGCCAGCTCGTCGTCGCCGCGGCTTTTGCTGCCCAGATCCGCCAGATCCACAGCCCAGACCGCCACCGCCGCGAACTGCTGCCGAGATCCCAGATCCGCCGTCGCCGCCAACCTTCCCTCGCTGCCAGATCCGCCACCATAACATCCGACTGCCACCAAATCCATCAGATCCGAGAACTGGAAAAGAAGAAAAAAAAAAAGAAGGCGAAGAGAAGATTTTGAAAGAAAAAAAAAAGAAGGCGAAGAGAAGAGAGAGATTGAGTAGAGAGAGATGAGAATTTTTTTTTGGTTTCACGAGGAGAGAGAAAAGCAAGTATAAATTTGGGGTTTTAAAATTTTCAGATCCCTCCGAAAAGAAAAATTTCAGAAATCCGTCGCAATAGCTTTGCGACGGAAATACTGTCGCAAGCTTTATTACGGTCTTCGCTGACGACTTTTGCAAATCCGTCGCAAATTCCGTCGCAAAGTTTTGCGACGGAAATACTGTCGCAAGTTTTATGACGGTCTTCGCTGACGACTTTTGGAAATATTTTCGACGGATTTTACCACGGATATTCCGTCGCTATATTTAGCGACGGAATTTCCGTCGCTAATATCCGTAGCTAAATTTTGCAACGGCTTTTCCGTTGCGGCTTCTGTCGCTATTCCAACTTTTTTTTGTAGTGTAAAAGTATAACTGAAGATATTGTAAATTATCGTTCTCAGTTGGTAGTAATTGATTTATGAAATGGTATAATTGTCCTTGTACTCGGAATGTGTATATACCGGGATTTCGTTTTGCTAATGATTTATCATAGTGCACTCCCATAGAAGTAATCGTGAACATGTTATTATAGCAACGTATAAAATCACGTATATGTCTGCATAAGTCTGTATCTCCTAAATATAGGCTCACTAATTGAGAAGGCATTTCTGTTTCAAGCAACATTATTTGTCCCGACGAACAACAAAAAGATGGTGGTTCTAAATAGACCCGAATCACACCACAATATGAGCATTTAGTTGTTGCAGGTAATAATTCAGGTTCGATATGTAAAAGTAGTGAATGTTGATTTTGAGAATTAATATTATTTCTTATTTTTCTTTGCTCATTACGTATACGGTTTCTTTGTTCTATCCTTTCCTCAATGGTCGCATATTTTCTTTTTCGTGAAAGCTGGGGGCTTTCCATTGTTTATACTGGATTTCTAATCGTAAATTATATAGTCTACATGTTAGTAAATATTAAACTGGGTCACCACACCACATGCCTTATGTAATTTAAACGGAGCTTCAGATGGAGCAATTACTTGATACCTAAAAAAAAAAAAATCCCAATAATTACAGTTTTAACATAAATCAAACAGCTAAATCAATATAAAAGGCAAAGCAAAAATATAAAGTTGAATTTTAACTAACATCGCCCAACAGCATAGGTAATATACAAATCTCTTAAATATAAAATAACATTATATACATTTATGCACACCAATAGAATATCATTTTCCTCTACAAACTGAAGATGGGTTGAAAATCAACAAGCACGTATCGACAAATCTCATCTAATTTTAATATACGATGGTGCTTGCGATACAACATAGTCAGATTCGCAACCCAAACTAATCATTCCACTATTTATTAAAATATTATATAAATTAAATTAATTACACATGTAAAAAATAAAAACAACCTAATAAATTGTCATGACATAAAAAATATGGTGTATTACTAAATATAGCATCTCCCAGTAACATATTGCCACTAATCTACTGTAATACCCGTAAAATTTAATTACGAGATTTACTATATAATTAATGATGGAAAATAATTAATTAGAGACACTGTTGAGATGATACATAAAGAAGCTAGGATTATTGGTGAAAATATTATTTCTGACGTATAATTATTTGAGTTCGATATGTGATACACTGTTTCCATACTCTTATGCCCATTAAATGACTTATGTGTCTATGTGATTACCTGCTATGTGATTTATAACTTCTATATGTGCTATTAGGACGATTGACCGAGCAGGAAGGTTGGATCTGGGATTTAGAAATAATTTAGCAGGAAGGAATATAATTCTTGGTAGGAAGAATTATTAATAAAAGCTAGATATGAAATCCAAACCATGTAATAACAATACTAATAGAATTTGGGCTATTGCATAATTGGGCCGTATTACATACCTATTTGATCTAAGTGTTAGAGATAAGTATTAAATGTAACGATTACTTAGGCCAAAGGAAAAGCACGTCACCAACTTGTTCCATCATTTATAAGATCAATACTTATCTAACAAACACGTACGTATATCAAGAAACCAGAGATAATAAACCCTTTCGATTGAGGAGTTGGTAGTTCTCAAAGTTAATGATTATTTTCTTAGGATTTAATGTTAACATATTTAGGTATAAAGGAGTTGTGGGTCACGAATTTTATGAATTATGTGAATACGACTTTCAAACTACACGAGTTTCTTATAATAACTGAGAATAAGAAACATTCAAAGAATAGGACTTAGAATTCTTATATATACAACTCAACTTATTAGGGAGGGTAATAATTAAAATAAGGTTATAACTGTTAGATATCGTGAATTAAAGAATTCAGATTAAACGGTTTTGGTGATTGTCCAAACTTGATTAAGTATACCGGTTAGAAGAAGACTAAAAGACCGGATAACTGTCAGCAAGTCGCATGTGCACAAAAGACCGGGTATCAGTCAGAAGGTCATAAAACTGGATATTAGTTAGAAGGTCACAAATGCGCCACAAACCGGATACTACTCTAGCAGTTTAAAAGCACATAAAAAACAATACAAACTGCCAAGACCGGATATCAGATACCGGACTTGCCACATGTACAAAAGATTCAAAATTACTCTAGGCGGGATACTAAAGACTTCTGCTGAAACATTTAAAGCAAGGCTGACAGAAACAACCAAGTTGAAGACAAGCTAAGCTTAAAGAGAAAAAGCAATAAGCACAGTGCAAACTACAGCCAAGACCGGACAGTACCCATTTTGGGTAAAGTGCATTTAATGCACAGTCCAGTACATGGAGCCATCTCACAACGGTCTTCTTCATCAAAGAACGAGTATATATATCAAGAAGAGGCACTGAAGATGTATGACACTTGACTACGAGAAACCAAAGACAAGATTCAAATCTCTACAAAGAAAAGAAAGAAGTCAGAAAGTGTTGTCCTCACTATACGATAACCGGTTTGGTTAAGTAAGTGAGCTATTGTGTTTTCCGACGGACTGTAAAAAGCTGTTGAAGTAGGTGGATTGTAATTCTTACGACTGCCTAGGTGATTCACTAGATAAGGCTAAGGGTAGCTGGGTAGGTTGTACAGTGTGCGTATAACTGAAGTCTAGTGAACCTTCCTTGCGAGGAAGAAGGGAAGACGTAGGAGATTTTACTCCGAACTTCCAGAAATAAACAGGTGTTCTCTGTCCACACACACACACTAACACATTATGTTTATTACCGGTTTTGGTTCATAACCAACCAACAAGCTTCCGCACATAACACACTAAGAAAAAGATCAAGTACCGGTATCAACCTTAAACCGGTTAAATACCAAAAAAAAAGCGTCAAGCGTTTATTCACCCCCTCTAAACGCGTAAAACCGATCCTAACAATAACTATAGTTAAAGTGGAAGCCAACGTCATTGATAAAGTTGGACACGCCAACTAGGAGATAAGAATTAGAGCTGAAAGTTTGGGCCGCGGCCCATGGGCTAGCCCGGCCCGACCCGATAAATATCGGGTTTGGGCCTAAATTTCATCAGCCCGATAAATAATCGGGCCCATTGGCCCGGCCCATTAGGCCCGGCGGGCTAACGGGCCACGGGCCAAAAAACCCGACGGGCTGCGGGCCAAACCCGGCCCGTTAGTTGTATGTGTATTTTAAAAAATTTCTATATATAATGTTTATAAAATTCAATTATAATATTTATATAATTCAATTTGATATGTAAAAATAATATTTTTGATAAATTTATGGGATATAAAATTTTTGTAACTATATATTTGCAATATTGGGTATAATAACAGTATAAAATATAAGTATTTTTGAAAAAATAAAAGATTTTGAAATAAAAAATTAAAAAAAAAAGCTAAAAAATTAGGCCCGTTAGCCCGACGGGCTGGCCCGGCCCATGACATAATGGGTTTGGGCCGAAGAATATTAGGCCCATTAAATTTCGGGCCAGCCCGACCCGACCCGATAAAAATCGGGCAGCCCGCTATATTCGGGCCGGGCGGGCCGGCCCGCCCAATATTTCAGCCATAATAAGAATAGAATATCATAACTCATTAGAGCACTATCGAAAGACATCCATTAGTGGAGCACTGTCGAAAGTTGGAGGTGAAAGAAAATAGAAAATTCAAACAGAACTCACACCTAAGCTTGGAACAAAGAAGCTTGGAGTAGGTATATTCTTTGACCATGATTTCATGTATTTTTAGCTAAGTAGTAACACACTTTAAGAATCTTGGACACGAAAATATGGTATGATTAAGATTAAAAATAAAATTCGGTAATTCGGTTCTTGGAAAAATAAAATTCGGTAATTCGGTTCGGTATGTGTTTATAGGTTCGGTAATTTCGGTATACCGAATTACCGAAATTATTAAAAATATTAAAGCAATAAATACTTAAATGGGCTCCATTATTTCTAGCATGATATGATGATAAGGCCCAATACCCAAATTATTTTCTAGCTTGATGATGATAAGCCCAATATCCAATTTCTTATTCCTTCGTAGGGATGGCAACGGGGCGGGGCGGGGGCGGGGACCTAATCCCCGTCCCCGCCCCGCGAGGCTTTCGGGGACAAAATTGTCCCCGTCCCCGTCCCCGCCGGATCCCCGCGGGGATCGGATTCCCCGCGGGGACTCAATTTGTTTAAAAAAAATTAATATTTTAAATATAATATATAAATTTAGTTATATTTTCGTTATAAATATTATAGAAATTATAGTTTTATATATTATTTGTATTAATTTAATATTATTTAATCTATATTTAATATTATTTAAATTATAATTTAATATTATATATATTATAATATATATAGAAGGCGGGGCGGGCGGGGAACGGGGCGGGGATCCCTGCGGGGAAAAATCTTTCCCCGTCCCCGCCCCGCGGGGATAAAAACTCGGGGATTCCCCGCCCCGTTCGGGGCGGATCCCCGCGGGGACGGGGAATCCCCGCCCCACTGCCATCCCTATTCCTTCGTCTCCCTTCGTCGATTGAACCCCAAATGCCCCAAATCACAATTTACTCAACTCAGATACAAATACCTGCAACTTCACCTTGCGTTGTCCCCGCCGAGGCCGTGCTGGTTCCACCGGTGGTCGCTCGCTGCCACCTAGCCTGTGAACACCAGGAGGAACGGCGGCAGGGAACCCAGCTCGTAGATCCAGCTCGGGCGCTTCTTCTGCACCTCCATCCACCGTTTGATCATGCGTGTGTAGCCCACGCGCCTCCACCTCTCAAGGTGCGTCACCATCAGCCGATGTTGAACTAGAGCCTCGCCAAGTTCGGTTCTTACACCAGGAGGAAATTTTATTTTTTTTTTTCTTACACTTCGGTTTTTCGGTACATAACCGAGAAATACCGAAAAAAATTCGGTTTTACCGAAATCGAACCGATTAAGTTCGGTTCGGTATTCGGTTCTCAATATCATCGAACCGACGGTTCGGTACGGTACGGTCCGTGAAATATGTGGGTTAGGTGATTCACGAAGTGAATTATTTCACCAACCAATTAGCATTCCACAAGTTGATACTAGACATTAGACAGCATAAGTCACGAATTGAGAAAGACTTGGGAGTTGTGCATGAGAAATTCACGAAGCATTAGATAGTAAAATAATAATATAAGCACATGAATGTCACGAATCTATATGATAGGATTGTACGAATTGTGAGTTGGACTTCACTAGGCTTATGGGAATAAAATAATGTTATAAGGTACAGAGGACTTCATATGAGCATAAAATAATTATCAAGCTTGGCAAACTAAAAACTTCACGAATTGAACCCTACTTGGCGAATTAAATTTGACGAGTCCTATGGTTTGATGAATTCGCGAAGTGAGAATGGGAAATATGTACTTTTGCGAATTATGGGTTAATGAACTAGGTACTTTGCGAATTACGATCGTTAATAGGTTTTGGGAAGTTCACGAGTTCATAAATATTTAAATAATTGGTAGGTTGAAGTAATTTAAATAGATAGTATACTGACGTTATAATTTTATGCTTAACGTCAGGTGCTAAGAATTTCACAGACTCACTAGCAAATAATTTACGGACGACTGGTAAGTGAAAATCGCAACTACAACACATAATTTTTATGTGCATGAAATTATGTGTTATGTGCTTCTATGATTTTATGTGACTTCTATGACTTTATGTGATCTTACATGAATTATTTACGTTATACGATGACATGACACGCATATTCATGACATGAGCATGTGCACGCACGACTAGTATAAGAGTCAGGGAAAGAGAGCGTGCATGAGTATAAGATCGCGTGAGAGCGATGTATATTTGCCGATATGGGCAGTTGTGTCGACTCAATGATGAGTCACGGCTCTTCTATGCTACCACGACGATTCACGAGGCCGAATTACCTGATTCACGAGAGGTAGGGGAAATACACCACGGCGATTCACGAGAGGCAGGTGGATACCCCATAGCGGGAGATGCAACCTGGAGGATGCGACTCGAGGGAATGAGCGGCACCGAGGGAACCTCGAGTGTTGGCGACCTCGTAGTAAGCTACCAGTGAGAAGCGCCCGCATGTCAGACCGCATTGGGATGGAAAAGCGCCTTAGGGTTAAACGAAATTTGTGTGCCCGGATTAGCCTCTCAATGGGACTGCATTGGGATTGAAAGGCACTATTAGCCTCTCAGTGTAGACCACATTGGGATTGAAAGGCACCATAGGGTTAAGCACAGATTGAGTACTCGGGTTTAGCCTCCCAGTGTGTGTACTGCCACTTATTTATACCCTTAGGGGTTTGAGCTCTATATGGTGCCTAGTAAGATTGAAAGCCGAGGGGCCCAAATATGAAATGAAAAGAACGAGAAGGATGTGAGAAGTCAATAGCATTGGCGCGAATGCCTTCGCTATTTAGGTCACGTGCATTGCATGCATGGTTTTCGCTTACTGAGCTTTATAAGCTCATTCCACGTTTTTATGTGTTGTTGATAAGTTAGGAATTTATATTATTTTTATACCCCGTAAAAGCGTATATTCTATTGTTATTAACCAAAAGTTCCGTCGAATACCCTATATTTATGTTTAAATTTATTTTCGATAGATATCCGAGCAAACGAGATGGATAAATGGAAAATAAGGACACTTTGGAATGATTTGAATCTTCGGAGAGCATCTTGCAATTTACTACTCTATTTGGGGCAGCCCTGCAATATACCAGATTTTTTCTATTACTTTGGGCATTATATGACGTGAATAGCAAAGAAGGCAAGAGGATTTGATACCCAATATTTGCGGACCAAGGAAGAGAAAGTCAAACGAATATTTGCGGACGATTGTCGTCTATGCACTAGGGTTTCTGGATAATTTGTTATCGTCTATGCGCTAGGGTTTTTGGGTAGTTTTTGGGATTTAGGACTTACGGGTTCGAGGTTAATATTAAGGGTTTACGACATGAAATTTTGGGAGAACGATCCACGACTTGTGCAGGTATTTCTACAACCTTAAAAATATTTTGGGATTTGGGAATTAGGGTTTAGGATTTAGGGTTCGAGCCGTGGATTTAGGGTTTTGTGCTTAGTATTTTGTGTTTGTGGTCTATAAATGTTATTAGTACTTTAATGTTGACGTTTGAACGTGTTCGTGGTGCAATTCATAATATTAGGTTCCATTGAAAGAGGTGATAGTCTATGTTTTACAATGGAGGACTATATGTTTATATATCTATTGAGATCAACATTCGTCTATTGACATCAAATTTCGCCTAATGTGTCTTTTAAAGGAATGTGGTGATTAAACATCATCAAATTATATATTTACATGAACATCCATATTAAATATCCAACATAAAAGTGTATTTTTGTACGAATTTATCAAGTGGTACTGAACAACATTTATGAGGTATCAATATTGATCAATGTGTTATTAATTGAGTTTTGTGCTGTTTTTTTTACCTAACATGTGTTATTATTTCCAATTATTGTAGTACAATTTTGAGAAACTCCTTTAAATATTCTCTGACGGTCCAGAACCTTCTAGAATATTCTCAATGAAGTGCCTTTTTTACATGTATATGTGTTATATTTGTTGGGTAAACTGTTACTCACTTAAAAAATATTTTAGTCTTAGAGAAAGCTAAATTTTCTCAATTCGTCTTTGTTAGTAATACCCATCTGAAATTGAGGACGGAAAGACTTTATTCAGTCACAAACGCTGGGATTTATGCAGTTTTGATCTGTTTTTTAGTGTCATTTGTGATTTTCATTTTATTCCGTTCGATGCATTACTTGTATACAGAATGTGTTATTTACGACACACAAGGCGTTATTACCTTTCAGCGATGTGTTACTTCTAAGTCAACATTTGTTATTATCCATAAGGCATTTGTTATTTTTTGCTATGTTATAAGTATTTCTTTTTTACACGATTTGGGGAAATATAATATCCGTTTCTTGCAACTAATCGGTATAAATTCGAGGTACCCATGAGAAATTGAGGTCTATTTTACCTTATTGAGTCAATAACGCGGAGATTTTTTATGCAGTTTTCATCTGTTTTTTAGTGTCGTTTGTGATTTTCGTTTTATTCCTTTCGATCCATTACTTGTATACAGAATGTGTTATTTACGACAAACAAGGCGTTATTACCTTTCAGCGATGTGTTACTTCTATGTCAACATTTGTTATTATCCATAAGACATTTGTTATTATTTGCTATATTCGTTATTTCTGACGATTAAAGCTGCAAATTAGATATACAAATCATGCCCACGATCAAATTAACAATAATTTCAACATATTAGGTCATAAACTTTGATATTTCGGCTACAGTCTCAACGATTTCTGTTTGTGTTTATCAGTTTTTTTTCTGTAATTAGCTTGCATAGATTTTTTGAAGATTTTTTTCAATCTCAACGATTTATGTTTATCATGGCTACAATGTCAACGATTTCTGACGATTAAAGCTGCAAATTAGAAATACAAATCGAGCTAGAAGATTTTTTTTTAGAGGATTCGAGCTTGCACGAAAAGCGCTCGTTGGAGAAGACGATGGCAAAGGTTTGTAAATTTCGCATCTGTTAGAGGCTATATATGTCATATCGCATAGTTTGGTATTTTTCTCTATAAGTTTTGAAAAGTAGGTCCTTCATACTAAATGGAACTTTATTGGGGCCTGAACACTAGTTTAAAATATTATCGGGGCGTGACTGATAATAAACCCAAAAGAAAAAGGCTTCAGTTTTATCTTTCCTTCTTTTGACCCTTAACGCATCTCTTTCCATCTCCCGCCATCCTCTCTCTCTCTCACTATCTCTCTCTCTCTCACACGGATATACAGATACAGATCATCGTACTATATTACTTCACTGGGAAGAAAACAAAGAAAAAGCTACACAGGTCACTCTCTTTACCTCTCTACTCCACTTTAACTAAGGTGAAGCAATTAACCCTTACGCCATAAAGTTTAGATTTTTACGACTTGGGCTTATGGTTAGGTTTCTTCCTTTTCGTGATGATTCGCTTTTTCTGAACCGTTGTCGCTGATCTAAAAGATGCCCTTTTTTTAGTGATTCGTTGTTCTTCCCATTGTGAATTGAGCTGAGGAGAGGCTTTACGGATCTATCTTGGTAGGGTTTTTCTTTTTTCGGCACTGTAAGAAAAAAAGAAAAAGAAAGTGGGACGTTGCTGTTTCAATTCTGCGTGCTTGTCATGGATCCCTTTTGCTTTTTTTTTTCTTTCATATGATCTGTGGTTTATCTTAAATGTGTGCTTTTGCTATGTGGTCATCTTGGCTGTGAAACAATTAAAAATGAAAGTTCTTGTTTCCATCAACTCCATCTTCCTCCATAGCTTTTGATCTCAGTTTTCCCAGTTCTTACTTGAGAGATCAGTCCATCTTAAGAGTGAAAGAAAGAAAGAAAAAATTGCATCTTGAATCTCTGTAATAGCTCTTCTCATGGTGTGGTGAATCTTGCTGCCTGTTTCTCTAATCGTTAGATCTTTTCCTTGTCCTTCTAATGATGTTTGATTCTTTATTACCATTAATCTAATCTCTGACATCTTTCGTATTCATCCTATTTTGGTTTTATTCAGATGGCGACGAGTTATTACACGGCGAAAGGCTCACACCCGTGTTATATATAACTGTCACTTTTGAGCGTGTAGATACGCCACAACCTAAACTTAGCATAAAAGCACAATCATGATTTGTTGATAAGACTCACTAAGAAGGAAGAGTCTCAGTAATTAAAACCTCTTCTTGCATGTTTTATAAGTATAACACAAGCCAATGCTCAGTTGAGGTCTGAGTATACCTTTTGATAATTCATCTCGTTTAGGAGAGAAAGCAAAATGGGGATTTCCTTGGGTAAAGTTACGACTGTTCCTGATCAACGACGACGAAGGCGTAGATATAGTTTATCGTTATGTAAAAGAAGTAAGATTATGCGGTTGTTTATCAAGCGACGGCAACGCTACGACAAAGCTAAGTATCTGATTACGTGGTTCAAGTTATTCTGCATCAAAGCAAGATCTTCGATTATGGGGTTTCTCGAGTCAATCTTAGTCAATAAAGCCGTCGAAGCTTCCAACAAAAAAGCCAGCAGATATCTTGTTATGAGGTTTAGGACAATCTGCATCAAAGCAAGGTCTTCGATTCTGAGGTTTCTCAAGTCAATCTCCTTCAAAGACCGATCTTTCTTACCTTCAAATAAGCCCAGGGAAAGCTGCTACAGTGATGATTCTCTAGCTGGTTTTACGCAAGAAAGTTCAGGAAAAGATGGAAAGTTGCGACATGAATATGAACAAGTGATCATGACAGAGGTGGCAACAAAGGATATGGCGGAGATGACTATTCACAGTGATAATGATGATCTGCCACCGTTGGACCAAAACGCCGCCAGCATCCTTTCCCTCGCCAACCTTGGAGCAGCCAAGAATAGAAGAAAAATAACTGAAGAAAGAAATGAAGAGAAGAGAAAGGAAGAAGACGAAGAGAAAAGGAAGAAGACGAAGAGAGGAAGTGAGTGGGAGAGTGATAAGAGAGGGAGAATAGAAAACGTTTATTTTGACTGAGCCTTTCAAATTTTCGATTCCCGCGCTCATGTTTTGCGACTGTTTTTCCGTTGCAAAGCTGTGTATTTGTCGCTCCCAGCCGTCGCTATTCCATCTCTTTTTTGTAGCAGGAAAAGGAAGAAAAAGAAAAACAGAGGGGACTATTGTAAAGACGACGACGAGTGTAGTCGTTGATGAAGATGAAGAGAGGTGGATCAAAAATTACAGCAGCTCTCATCGGATTCTGCTCGTTGGTGAAGGAGACTTCTCATTCGCTGCTTGTTTGGCTGTGGTTTTTGGGAATGCTTCGAATATGATCGCCACTTCTCTTAACAATACAAGTGAAAAGTCTTTCCTTTAAATATATGTGCTTTGATTTTGCATTCTTCTTTTGTTTTCTTGATGAAACTGTTTCATCTTCTTCCTTGCAGGGTTTCTGAAGAAGAACTATCAGCGTGCAATGTCCAACGTGGAGGAACTGACGAGCCGAGGTTGTAAGGTCATTCATGGGATCGATGCCACTGAAATGGCGAACCATGCTTGTCTGAAAACCCTAAAGTTCGACCGAATTGTTTTCAACTTCCCATTCGCTGGATTCTACAAGAAACTTCCACCTGATTCAGTGCTTCAGTTAAGTTAATATTATTGAAGCTCATCGTTTTCCCCTTTATATATATTGGTTTATTTCTTGACTGTGAACTGTGATCGAACTGTATATATTTATTACACACACACACACACAGTTTCCATAGAAGCCTAGTGAGCAAGTTTCTGATGAACGCAAAGAAGATGATAAGAGAAAACGGTGAGATTCACGTATCGCATAAGACGAACGGCGTCCATAAGAAATGGGATTTGGAGAACATTGCTTCTTCGCACGGACTAAGGTTGATCGAAGCTGTCAAGTTCAAGCTAAATGATTATCCTGGTTATAAGACAAAGAGTGGATTTGGGGGAGACGGCGAATTTAACTGTTACCCTAGCAAGACTTTCAAGTTTGGTCTTAAAGTGTAGTGTTCTTTTAGCCTCAAGTACGTCTCATGTATGCACGAAGCAGATGTATATTTGCTTGCTTTGTTTTTTGTTCGATGGTTTAACTTATATAAAAAAAAACCAGGTACGCAACGCGGGGCGAATCGGTTGAGTCGGGGCAACCCGGAAATCGGTCGGGTATCCGAAAAAAAACTTATATAAAAAATTGTTGCATCTATCGATCGATTTTTATTCATACTCCCTCACGTGCATTAAGCGGACCGAAAATTACATATGAAAAAATTTATTAGAGTTAAGATTCCAGGAATCCTCCCTTTAATTATTTGATTGGGAATTTCTAGTGGCACCCCCTCACTTGCTACGTATACCTCCTAATTATTATGGAGAGTGGTTGTATAGAAGTTTTCAATTATTTTCACTAATTCTTTCTAGTTCATTTATTACTTATTATATTCCCACACACTTATTATATATAAATAAAAAATAAAACTCACGTACGTGCGTATGTTTGTGTGTGTGTCTATATATATATATATATTTTTATATATATATATTATATGGTACTTTAATACCCTAATTTTAAGTTGATATTGTGGTTTTATATATTAGTATGTGTAAAATATATTATAAAAAAATCAATACTATTATTTTATTCGATTATAATAGTGATTGCTAAGGGAAGACGTAATATACTAGTATTTTAAGCACTATGCATGTGCAATATATTAATATGGCTATATTACTTTATATTATAAAGTTCGTTTTAAATGAAGTATTTAATTTAATTTTTATATTTATAAGTATATATAAGAAATTTGATGGGGTACAAATAGCATTTTTCATTAATATGAAGGGGGTACAGATAGCATTTTTCATCTAAAAGTGGGTCTCAATAGTAGCACCCTATTTAATTTTCGAATGTAAGATCATTAATATGAAGGTGGTACAAGTAGCATTAGTGTGCTTTTAAGAAAAGATAATGAAAGATGAAATACTTTGCTTTTCACCAACCCAACCCAATCCATCTTTACCGAGATTAATTATCAAATTTTCGGACCATATATGACAGGAAAAAAGGAAAGATGTTATAAACATGGGTCTTATGTGAATGTCCACTCATATTTATCCAACCCATAACCTCCTCAACCCATAACCTCCCCAACTCTTAATTGTATTTTTATGTAACATCAAATGTTAAGGCTACCTCAAGCCTATAAATAGAGGTGATTGTGAAGTGAAAACATATAAGTGAATGGAAGAATTCTCTCTTATGCTTTATACTCTCTTGAAATAATTTTGCAACACGTTATCAGCACGAGACTCTAGCCGAAGCGACGTTTATTTCTTATTGAGTAAGTTCGGTTCTTTGTACTTTACGTATTTTCTAATACGCTTTTTCGTTATGGCTAACCTTGCAAAACTTGAGTTCATCGCTCTTGATATCATGGGGAAGAATTACTTGTCATGGGTTCTAGATGCTGAAATCCATCTAGATGCTAATGGTCTTGGTGAGACCATAAAAGCCGAAAATGAAGCCACTAATCAAGAAAAGGCCAAAGCAATGATATTTCTTCGTCACCATCTTGACGAGGGGCTGAAAAGTAAACGCGTCAGCCGTGCAACATGATTATAAGCAAGTTAGAGGACGTGGTCGTGGTCGTGATCGTGGACGTGGAATGAATCATTATAATCGTGGTGGTTATACCAAAAATGCAACTCACCACCAGAAGTGGAAGGGTAACAATTATGAGAAAGATGGTGATCAAGGTAAAAAGAAAGTGGAAAATGAATGCCACCGTTGCGGCTTGAAAGGCCATTGGTCTCGTACCTGTCGTACGCCAAAGCATTTCGTCGACCTCTACCAGGCATCGTTGAAGAAAAAGGAGAAAAATGTCGAGACAAACTTTCTTAGTGATCTTGGTCTCGCCGACGATGGCTTAAATGATTTTACTTCTCTAGATGTTGCGGATTTCTTTGTCAATAACCAAGAAGGTGAAACTAGTGGTAGTCACCCCGAAGGTGAAACTATTGTAAATTACCCTGAAGGTGATAATCCTAGAAATGTCTAAGAAGTCTTTTCAATTATACTGATGTAATGCAATTTTATCAATAATATTTTAATTTATCCATTGTATTATATTTCTCTTAATCTTTATAATATTAATATTATTTTATTTTTCTGCTTCTAAGAAAATGGATGTTTCTCGTACGAATGGCAAAAAATTATGTCTCGCAGACAGCGCAACAACGCATTCGATATTTAAAGACAAGAAATATTTTTCTTCTCTCGTGATGAAAGAGTCACATGTTAGTACTATATGTAGTAGTACAAATATTATCGAAGGCTCCGGAAGAGCAATAATAATTTTGCCCCGAGGAACAAAATTTTGCGTAGATGATGCATTATATTCTTCAAAGTCGAATAGAAATTTGTTGAGTTTTAAAGATATCCGCCGGAATGGATATCATATTGAGACTAAAGATGAAGGTAAAGCTGAATACTTGTATATTACAAGTATAATTTCCGAAGAGAAAGTTGTATTGGAAAAATTACCTTCTTATTTCTAGGGATTGTACTACACGCATATTTCTACGTTTGAATCATATACAATTGTAAACCAGAAGTTTACAAATGATGACGAGTTTATTATTTGGCATAACCGGTCGGGCCATCCCGGTTCTATAATGATGCGAAGGATTATTGAGAATTCATGTGGTCATTCTTTGAATAATCGAAAAATACTTTGATTTAATGAATTCTCTTGTGTTGCATGCTCTCAAGGCAAATTAATTATTCGGCCTTCGCAATTAAAAATAAGAAACGAATCTCCTAAATTTTTGGAACGCATACATGGCTATATATGTGGGCCGATTCACCCACCGTGTGGACCATTTCGTTATTTTATGATTTTAATCGATGCATCGACGAGATGGTCGCATGTATGCTTATTATCAACTCGCAACCTCGCGTTTGCGAGATTATTAGGTGAATTGATTCGGTTACGCGCTCATTTTCCAATTATCCTATCAAGACAATCCGTCTTGACAATGCTAGTGAATTTTGTTCACAAGCATTTAATGATTATTGCATGTCAATTGGGATAAGTGTCGAACATCCAGTAGCTTATGTTCATACACAAAACGGTCTTGCAGAATCGTTTATAAAGCGCTTACAATTAATTGCTCGGCCATTACTTATGAGAGCGAATCTCCCAACTTCTGCTTGGGGTCATGCTATTTTGCATGCGGCAGCACTAATTCGCATTAGGCCAACGCATTACCATGAGGTCTCCCCAATGCAATTGGTTCAGGGTCAGGAACCAAATATTTCCCACCTAAAAATATTTGGGTGTGCGGTCTATGTTCCGATTAATCCACCGCAACGTACAAATATGGGGCCTCAAAGAAGGTTGGGAATTTATGTTGGCTTTGAATCCCCATCTATAGTTAAGTATCTCGTGCCAAAGACTGAATATTTATTTAATTCCAGATTTGCTGGTTGTCATTTTGACGAATCAGTTTTCCCAACATTAGGGGGAGATGAAAAAACGCCGGAAAAGAAAATTAGTTGGAATGAATTATCATTATCTCATTATGATCCTCGTACTAAGCAATGTGAACTGGAAGTTCAAAAGATAATTCATTTGCAAAATTTAGCAAATCAATTACCAGATGTGTTTAATGACCCTAAAAGAGTTACTAAATCTCATATTCCGGCTGTTAATGCTCCGATTAAAATTAGTGTCCCTAAAGGACAAATAACCACTGCTAATGAGTCTACGGCACGTTTAAAACGTGGTAGACCAATCGGTTCTAAAGATAAAGTTTCTCGTAAAAGAAAAGGAGTAATAATTCAAGGTGGCCCCGAGGGAACTAAAACTTCGGAAGAGTCTACTGACATGACTATTGAAAAGTTTCCAGAAGAAACACAGGTACCTGAAAAAGTTGATAATCATGAGATCTCAATAAATTATGTCATGAGTAGAAAAATATGGAATCGAAATGAAATAAACGTCGACGATATTTTTGCATATGCAGTGGTAAAAACAATTGTTAATGAGAATGAGGATCGTGAACCTAGGTCTATGAATGAATGTAAGCTTAGAGATGATTGGCCAAAGTGGAAAGGCGCAATTCAAGCTGAATTGAATTCACTGGCAAAACGTAAAGTTTTTGGACCAGTAATGCGCGCACCAGAAGATGTGCAGCCCGTAGGGTATAAATGGGTTTTTGTAAGGAAAGAAATGAGAAAAATGAAATTGTGCGATATAAGGCGCGTCTTGTAGCACAATGTTTTTCTAAAAAAACCCGGCATTGATTATGATCAAACGTATTCCCCCGTAGTGGATGCGACTAGTTTTCGATATTTAATAAGTCTGGCATCAAATGAAAAACTGGAAATGCGTTTGATGGATGTTGTAACGGCATATTTATATGGCTCGTTAGATAGTGACATTTATATGAAACTCCCTGAAGGATTTAAACTGCCTGAAGAATATAGTCATAGTTCTCGCGATCTTTACTCGATCAAACTATGCAGATCACTTTACAGTTTAAAGCAAACTGGACGTATGTGGTATAATCGCCTTAGCGAATACCTATTAAAAGAAGGATATAAAAATGATCAAATATGTCCTTGTTTATTTATAAAGAGATCAGGGTTTAATTTTGTCATCGTAGCTGTTTATGTTGATGACCTAAATCTAATTGGAACTCCCGAAGAGCTCCAAAAAGCGGCTGATTATTTAAAGCAAGAATTTGAAATGAAGGATCTTGGCAAGACAAAATTTTGTCTTGGTTTACAAATTGAGCATATTGATGATGGCGTATTCTTGCATCAGTCCGCTTATACGACAAAAGTGCTTAAACGCTTCTATATGGATAAAGCACACCCCTTGAGCACGCCTATGATAGTGAGATCACTTGATGTGAATAAAGATCCATTTCGACATCGTGAGAATAACGAAGAACTACTTGGTCCAGAAGTACCATATCTAAGTGCAATAGGAGCACTAATGTATCTTGCAAGCCATACCCGTCCTGATATATCATTTGCGGTTAATTTGCTAGCAATGTATAGTTCTTCACCTACAAGAAGGCATTGGAATGGCATTAAGCATATATTTCGATACCTTCAAGGTACGATAGATTTGGGTCTTTACTATCCTAAATCTGCAAAATCCGATCTCATAGGCTATGCAGATGCTGGTTATTTGTCTGATCCGCATAATGCTCGGTCCCAAACGGGTTATATTTTTACATGTGGTGGTACGGCTATTTCTTGGCACTCAATGAAACAAACTATAGCCGCCACTTCCTCAAACCATGCAGAAATTTTGGCAATACACGAAGCAAGTCGGGAGTGCTTTTGGTTGAGATCAGTAATTCATCATGTTCGAGGAACATGCGGCTTAAATTTGGACAAAGGAGCTCCAACGATATTATTCGAAGATAACGCCGCATGTATCGCTCAATTAAAGGAAGGTTACATAAAAGGTGACCGAACGAAACATATCTCACCAAAGTTCTTTTTCACTCACTTCAAAAGAACGGTGAAATTATCGTTCAACAAATTCGTTCATGTGACAATCTAGCGGATTTGTTGACGAAATCACTGCCGACTTCAACATTTGAAAAGCTGGTTTATAAAATTGGAATGCGTCGAATGAAGAATATCAAATGATGTACTCAAGAGGGGGAGAATATATGTTGTACTCTTTTTTCCTTAACCACGGTTTTTCCCATTGGGTTTTCCGGGTAAGGTTTTTAATGAGGCAACGTTGAATAGGAAAATGTAATCTTTTTCGGATTTTATCCCTTTGGGTTTTTAACGAGGCATTTTACCGAAATATGGACATCCAAGGGGGAGTGTTATAAACATGGGTCTTATGTGAATGTCCACTCATATTTATCCAACCCATAACCTCCTCAACACATAACCTCCCCAACTCTTAATTGTATTTTTATGTAACATCAAATGTTAAGGCTACCTCAAGCCTATAAATAGAGGTGATTGTGAAGTGAAAACATATAAGTGAATGGAAGAATTCTCTCTTATGCTTTATACTCTCTTGCAATAATTTTACAACAAAAGAGAGAATCTTAGGCTCGTAAGGATGATTTAAAATTTCAATTTTGCAAATAATTAGAACAAGACACTGTCGATAATTGTGATAATGTTTAAGCTAATTAGGAAATTGACGTCTAATTGGTGCGGACAGCTTGTTACTTGAAATATTTTGATGTTATGATAAAAATGGTAAGACTTTTCGTTTCGGTAAATGTCTTAATTAATATAAAAGTCGTATATGATGTGATTACGAATAATTTAGAATCATTTAATCTGTCACAGGTCAATGTATATTGGTTAGGTGCATTGCAGGTAAGAATTTAAATAGTCTTTTTTCAACATTAATTAAACTAATATATCCTATACTATCACTCCCATGATAAAACAATTTAAGAACTAAAGTCGGAGAGGTAATATGGGCCACTACAGACAATTTATTTTCTCGCTGGACCGTGTTTCTATTTCGGCCTTGATGAAGATATGTATCAGTTTATTGAACTTTGTTCTATATATTGAACTATTGGGTTTTGGTTGATGCATAATCTAACAAGAACCCTTGATGTAGTTGTATGATACCCTAACCATTACTATATAAGGTTATATTATAATATTTTGTCGTTGCTCCGTAAGTGAAACGGAAATGATATTGAAAAAATTATATATATAAATAGCCGTCAAGCTACATCATGGATTTGTTTGATAAAACAAGAAAAAGAAAGCCCAAGAGTCGCACCAAGAACGAAGAGCCGCTAAAGTTAAAAAGCTTGTGATGATCGCTTAAAAGATCGTGCAAATTAATTGTTTCTTGGGTTAAAACTTAAAATTAGGGTAATTCATACAACTTCCAAAGATTAATCATTTTTGCGAAAGCAAAATGGGAAACTCCTTGTGTAAAGCTAGAGCTGTTCTTGATCAACAACGAGCTAAAGCAAAGAGGTATTTGATTAGCGTATCCTCCCTAAAGATAATGCTCAAGCGAGTCAACAACAAAGCCAAATCTCTGCTTACGAGGTTTTAGTCAATCTGCGTCAACGCAAGTTCTTCGATTATGAGGTTTCTCAAGTCAATATGGGTCAAAGTTCGATCTTTCGTCTTACCTTCAAAGCCCAGCAGCGAAAATTTGTTAAATAAAGATAATTTACCATCTTGACTAAAGCCTTGGACAAATAAGAGAAAAGTCATCAACTACCCACGTCTAATTATCATATATGGACAAGAAAGGATCAGTTCTTGATATACGCATGATCTGATCTTGATATAATCGAAGATTTGGCAATTCTTTGTGTGCGATATGGCAGCTTGGTGTGCGATTTGTTTTTTGTTTGTTTTTAGGTATTCATCTATATATACATCTATGTAATCTATCAATGCAAGGCAGTAAGAAAAATAATTAAACTATCGTGCATGCATGCTATATATTCCATCACTAAATAGCATAACTTCGACAACACCTGTTCTGCCCAAATAAAATTCCCAACAAAATTATGGTGCTGATTCTCCTCCTTCTGCACATAAAAATTCATCTAAAAAAGATGAAAGGGTGGAGCATGAAAGAGCGAGAGAGGAGGCGAAGAAGAAGTTTGTGGTTGAGAATTCAGAACAGGATGAACAGATTCAACAAGACGAAGACGTTAGAGCAGTGGTGACGATGAATGGTACGCTTGAGAATGAGATGAGTGTGCAAAACGATGCTGAAATAGCCCACCAAGAAAACGATAGTATTGCTGTGAGAGGAGATAAAAGAATGAAAAGAATTGAGAGAAAGACTATTTGTAGAGTCTGATGAAGAGAGATGGATAAATGACTACAGCAGCTCTCACCGTATTCTCCTCGTTGGTGAAGGAGACTTCTCCTTCTCTGCATGCTTGGCCGTGGCTTTTGGGAACGCTTCGAAAATGATAGCCACTTCTCCAAACAAAAGAAGTGATATATACATATGTTCTTCGATTTACATGCTTTTACTGTTATGATTTAATCTTGTTTTCATGAAATTGTCTTTCTATCTTGCAGAGTTCTTGTTAGAGAAGTATGAGAAAGCACTGTCCAACATGGAGGAGCTGACCAACCGAGGTTGTAAGATGTACGGATTCGACCCTACTGAAATGGCGAACCATACTTGTCTGAAGAAAACCCTAAAATTCGATCGCATTATTTTCAACTTCCCATTTTCTCGATTCCCCAGCGAACTTCCACCTGATTCTGCGTTTCAGTTGAGTTATACTCGTTGATATAAGCTCTCATATCATTCCCTTTCTTCAGTTAAGTCTTATTTATTGTTGCAAACAGTCTCCATAGAAGCCTAGTGAACAAGTTTCTAATGAATGCAAAGAAGATGATAAGCGAAAACGGTGAGATCCACGTATCCAACAAGACGAACGGTGCCCACAAAATGTTGAATTTGGAGAACATTGCTTCTTCTCACGGATTAAAGGTTGATCGAAGCTGTCAAATTCAAGCTAAGCGATTTCCCTGGTTATAACATAAAGTGTGGATTCGGAGGAGACAGAGACTTCAACTGTCACCCTAGCAAGACTTTCAAGTTTGGTCTTAAAAAGTAATGGTCTAGGGTTTTGCTGTCTCAAGTGATCTTGTATGTATGGACGTTGCGTGCTACGGTTATGGTAGTTAGTTCCATGGTTGGACTTTGAAGTAGGGTTTGTTTTACGGACATGAAAAGATTTCACACACTTTTGGGTTTTGATGATATATGTATATGATCTAACAAGAACCTTAATGTAGTATGTATTATGATCATATGACCTCAAGTTTTTTGTACTTGAATACGTTTCAGTTTAGCATCTGATCTGACTTTTGACTTGAATACTTGACTCAATTTGCAGCCAGTTCTTGGCCATGATAACAAAGAACCAATTAGCTTTAAGCCCATCGACAAAGGTACACTTCATGTGCTTGTTTGGTTTTGCTTTAATTGTGATTTCTTCAAATATGATATTAATGTATATAAATAATTTTAAGATATATATAACCGTCACTAGGAAAGTAATTGGAAATAGTGCAATAGGGTGCACATAAGCTAAAATCATCATCGTTTCACTACTAGAAAATACAGTATTAGACACGGAAAATTTTGTGTCTTAAACTAAAATTCTGTTTCAACTGAGACATTAGACAAGGAATTATCCGTGTCTAAATGTGTAGACATTGCTCTCGTGACAAATTGGATACGGACAAGATTTCGTTTCTAAAATAAATTTTGTCACAGAGAATTCCATCTCAAATCTGTGTCTAATAATGAAGAATAATATCAAAATCAGACATGGATATTTCTGTTTCTAAACTTGAATTTGGTTGCCTAATGAATTATCCAAATATGAATCTCACGTACCCACTTAAGTTGCAACACAATCTTCACACATTTAAGACTATAATTCACCAAAAATATTATGTCATCAAAAACCACAAATCTAACGTAAAATGTTGAATAATTAAATGGGACAAGTAGGAGGATAATATATTTAATAATACACTCAAATAAACACCAATTGTTCTCACTTGTATATCACACGCACTCAATTATTCATTATACATGCTCATGGGACATCTCATATATATATATATATATGAATTATTAAGAGTTAATTCTTGTTCTTCGAACAAGACATCTTGAGGAGTTGGTATGGGATAGTAAAATTTAGTTTGAATTGGTTTACTGGAATATTTTCCTTATTTAAGTTTATTTAATTCTTCATTAAAAGTATTATAAATACTATCAGAATTTTCAAGTTTTTCATCAAATTCTTCGCTTAAAGTATTAAGTTTTAAATCTTTAAGCTTTTCATTAAGTAAATTTTCAATATTAGAAATTGATTCTAATTTAAAATCAATAATTTTAGGAGGAGGCTGAACACTCGGAGAAGCTTTATTAGCTATTTCAACTTTATCTTTATTTATTAAAAGATAATTTTTTATGTCTTTTATTGAAGACGAAAGTTCTTCAATATTCTTTTTTAATAAAGAAATTTGTTCTCCTAAAACATTAACATACATATTTGTATAATTTTGTTGTTTTAAAAGACTATTAATATGATTAATAGTAATAGAAAGCGTATCATTTTCTTTTTCAAACAATTTTTGAAAAGCATTAAAAAATCTAATTTCATTTTCCTTTTCCATTTGGAAACTGGTTTGAGGAGGAAAGATAGAATTAATATTTTTCCCATTCGAAAGCTTATAATTTCTTTCATGAACAGAAATCATACTTTTAAAATATCTTGATAAAAACAAGGAACGAAAGGCAATTTTTCATTTCGTCTTTCAAGATCTTTATAAAATTTTTCTTGAATAATATTTTTATCTTCTTTATTAAAGTTTTCGAAAAACCATTTTCTAAAAAGTTCCAATTTGGGTTGATTAAATTCTTGTTGAATTTTCTTTCTTGCCGGTGATCCCGGACTAAAATCAATTTTTGGTTTAAAATCCATTAAACACGAAAATATATTTCTGACTCGGTTATTTCCTCGTCTTGATTTTTGAAAACACTATGAACAATATTGTCAGAATTAATTCTTAATTCTTCTACCTTATTTTGAAGGTAATCACTAGAGGTTGATTCTCTAATCTGAGAAGTCGAAGCTCTAGAAGGAGATCTTATCATATAATCACATGGTGATATATGATAGTGTGATGAGCTTGATCTAGTAATTCTAGATCTCGGAGTTTTTACATCGACAGATTTTCTGTCCTGCTCAAATTGTATTTGAACAGTTCCATCTGTTGTCTGTATTATTTGAGTAGGATTTTTCCTAATTTTGGGTTGCAGAGGCATAGCTCGTTCAATAACCCAATTATCTGGGAATTGAATTTCTTCCCATTTAATAGATCTACGAGTAGTAATATTAGATCGACTAAAATTAGTTTCTATTAAAACAGTTTCGTTGATGGGTTTATCAACGATTTTGCACTGAGGATTCAGTGTATATAAAGGTTTATAATAAATTCTGTAACAGATACAAATTACTTCCGAACCCGGAGCATAATTATATCCGTGAGTTTTGACATTTAATGTCAGAGCATCCAATATATTGACATCAGTCAATGATAATTGGAGATTTGGATAAACATTAAAATAGACTGGACCATGTGCCAGACTAGACTGAATTATTCCCATAAGGGATTGTTTCCAGTCGAGATTTCGACCGTCTCTAAGAGCTGCTATAAAACTCTCTGGTAAACCTTCTAAAGTCAAAGGCTTAAAGGCTACCTGAACTAACCCAATATGAATAAACTTATGGTTTATTCTATATTTTTCTAAGTCTCTATTACTTAGAAGCCTAATAACCATCTCTTCGTTGTTGAGAGAGATAGTTTCTTCGGTAGTTTTGACTACCTGTTTCAATCCAAATTTTTCAAAGGTTCCTAATTCATAGATTATTTTATAATCTATCTTAGGAATTGTCCAACGATTTAATTTGTCTAAATCTTGAGGAACATCATATTCCTCTTCAATACTGTTTTTAACAGTATCTTTTCTACGCATCAAATTCATTTGAAAAAGACGTTAAACTACACCTTAACTTCTTAATACCCCCACCATGGCTCTGATACCATACGGAGAGGATCTTTACAAAAGATAACAAAAAGAACAAAAAGAAGAAAAATTGGAGTAGGTACGTGGCGTTGTTAAACCTATTAGTCCAGTTATCAAACTGTAAACAGTCTGATCCCGTTCGGACCCAAGGTATTCCAGCCTATATACCAAAATTCCAAAATAAAATTAAAATTTATTTTTGTGATTGTTAGAATTAAATCATTAGATACAAGGATTTTTACATGATAAAATTTTCATTTAACTAATTCAATCGGTAACAGCCATGCCCAAAAACGCCTTTCATTCGGCAACACGGGCTTTGCCAAGAGCCGACACAGAATTAATCAAAATCAAATTTTTCCATAACCTTTATCCAAAATTTAATTCTTTTAATCGATTTTTCAAAAGATTTTAATAAAAGAAAATATTAAATATATCATATTAATATATGTATAGAAATATGATATAAAATCATGATTAAAGTATTAAGGCATCTTGGTGTAGTTTAACGATGAAAATTAGCCTTTCATTAAGGCTAATAAAGATAAAATAAAAGATATAAAAACAAAATTAAAAACTTACTTAAAAGAGGAGGAGTCGTACAGGAAACTTCAGCTTTTATTCCTTAATATATTTTACAGTAGAGGGGAATTACAAGAGAGAAGGGAGAGAGAGTACAAGAGAGAGCGTAAAGTAAAGCACACCTGAAGCGTATTAGCTTCAACTCTATAAATAGAAAAGAAAAATAAAGTACAATAATTGCAGTAAAGAAAATTTTTCTTCTTAGCCGCCCCACTTGTCAAAAAGTCTTGACAGCTATTCTCCATTAAGTCATCTTTAGCTTTATTAAAGCTAATAGTGGACCAATTTCCTTCGTTGAAGTCGCCATCAACTTTTCTTATTCTTATCCATGGCATCTCTAATTTTGAGGGCATCTTTGGCTTTAGACTCCTTGATTTCTTCACAAGTCTTGACAATTTGCGCCACTTTGTCTTTAATTATTGCGATTTCTTGTCCCATAAGATCCATCGCATTATCTCCAATAATTTCTTCAATAATAAAGTTATCCGGATTTTCCGGATCTTGTCCTTCACCAGCGAGGCAAAATTCTTCCTCATCATCATTCTTTGAAGATGTCCCCATCGAAATATCTCCAATATCCATGCCAAAATTTTTAGCAATGTCTTTCTTCATTTCTTCGAAGTAGACATCAATAATTTCATCGGGCTTCATTTTTCCCTTTTGTATATTAATCCTTTGAGAAATCATCTCGAAAGGACTAGGAGCTTCCCGCTGTTCACGATTATTAAGCGCAATTTTATAAAGAGAAATTTTCTCTTCGATCTTATCGATCGTCTGCTGGCTTTCGTATTCACCAGTGGCTGTTTTTCTTATCATTTTTTTTTCCAAAACTTTATATAAAAGTTTCTTTTAAGACATGGAATTTTTTGTTGGGTATAACCCACTTCAGGAGTCCACTCTCCATATCCATGGAATACTAAATTCAGTATAAAAATGTAAAGAAGCCATTCCTTCAATACATTCCTTTTTATGTTCCGCTTCTATAGGAATCGGAGAAACTTTGACCCATTCTTGATATAATCCAAAGAAGGATTCCTTAAGAAATGGAGTACCAAGAATTACTTGGTTCGTAATATTCTTGACCAGCAAGCATGAAGTAGGAATACATACCTTATTTTTACAAATATAGGCCTTAGGAATTTTATAATTAATTTGCAACTTTTCTCCGCTCGCAGAGCTAAGAGAATGAGTTGTTTTATGGAAATATTGTGTAGGAATTATTCCTTCCTGAATACAATTTAAATCTGCTCCACTATCAATTAGTGCAATCAGATTCTTTTGAAAATTTCCTTCAATGAGTAGTGATATTTTCACTAACCATTTCTGCGAAGTTATTACTTCAAGTGTTGAAAGGAAATTGTCATTTTTATCATCTAAAGAACTATTAGTAAATTCTTCATAATTTTCTAATTCTTCAATTTTTTCTTTTTCTTTTTCTAATTTAGAAAATCTTCGTTCTAAGTCAATATGACTTGATTTTAGAATTTTAATTTCTGTTTTAAGATTTGAAATTTCAATTGTCAAATCTTTAATATTAATAAGAGATTCATTCTTATATTTATTTTGTTTTAAAGTAATTTCATTACTTCGGACATTTTATAAGGTTCATTTTTAGGAATAACTTCTTTTGAAGTTTCTTCCTCTTTTTGAATCAGTCTTTTAATTATATAATTTTTTAAATCTGGATCTTCTGTTTGTTTTAACATTTCGAGAAGATTATTATCAAGAACATTTAATTCTTGAAATTGAGAAATAATTTGGTATAAATTATTATCTTCTGATTCAGATTCTGAGCTTTTAATATTTTTAGAACAAGATTGTCCTATTTGACAATTTTGACATTCTTCAGATTCTGACGATGAAATATCTTCGATGATATCGTTTTCATCACCCGAAGAAGTTTCACTGTCTGATTCTAACAGAATTTTTGATAATGTTTCTTTTAAATCATTATCAATATTTAAATTATTAATTTTCTTTTTGGTCCAGCAAGTTTTTGCTTTATGACCAATTTTTCCACATTTTCGACAAACAATTGGAGGAAAAAATTTCTTCTATATTGATAATCTTTATTATCTTTTAAGAGTTTTTGTTCTCTTCGTTTAGATTTTCGATATTTTCTCCTTTCATATTGTTTAGGAGAATATTTTTTTGGTTTATATTCTTTACGAGGTTTACTCGTAGAAGGATTTTCTATGCCAAATTGGTCACAGAAATCTCCTAATTGTTTCTTTTCATTAAAAGAATTTTTCTTAATTTGTTTGTTCAGCTTTATTTCGTTGCATAAAGCTAAACCTTCTTGAGTACAAATGCCTATAAGTTTACCGTAAGTATAAGAATTATAATCTATACTCGGTTCACCTTTTCTAAGATTATTCCTTACTCTTTCTGCAAAGAGTGAAGGTAATCCGTCAATAAATTTGGATTTCCAGTGAGTACTATTAGACTCTGGAAGTTCCATAACACGGCTAAGGAAGGTATCTTTATACAACCTAAAAGATGTAAGAGTTTTACATCGTAAGTTTTGGAGAAGAGTTCTGATATTTTCAGAATTATCAGACCATCGGCCTGTAAAATGTTCTATTATATTAATACACAGTGTATAAACTGCATTTTCGACTAATTCGTCATTTTCTTCTTTCATGGTAAGATAAATTTCTTCTTGCTCACGAGGAGTAAGATAATTATCCCACCATCCTTTTAACTGACCAGTAAAGCCAGCAACAATCATTTTAGCAACGACTCTGTCGCTATTATGATTAGCTTTGCATATTGTACTATACATAAGCATTCTATGTATCATATTAAAAATTTGTCTTTCAGTATAACCGTCTAAATTCCACTCATAAATACGGAGAGGATCTTTACAAAAGATAACAAAAAGAACAAAAAGAAGAAAAATTGGAGTAGGTATGTGGCGTTGTTAAACCTATTAATCCAGTTATCAAACTGAAAACAGTCTGATCCCGTTCGGACCGAAGGTATTCCAGCCTATATACCAAAATTCCAAAATAAAATTAAAATTTATATTTGTGATTGTTAGAATTAAATCATTAGATACAAGGATTTTTACATGATAAAATTTTCATTTAACTAATTCAATCGGTAACAGCCATGCCCAAAAACGCCTTTCTTTCGGCAACACGGGCTTTGCCAAGAGCCGACACAGAATTAATCAAAATCAAATTTTTCCATAACCTTTATCCAAAACTTAATTCTTTTAATCGATTTTTTAAAAGATTTTAATAAAAGAAAATATTAAATATATCATATTAATACATGTATAGAAATATGATATAAAACCATGATTAAAGTATTAAGGCATCTTGGTGTAGTTTAACGATGAAAATTAGCCTTTCATTAAGGCTAATAAAGATAAAATAAAAGATATAAAAACAAAATTAAAAACTTACTTAAAAGAGGAGGAGTCGTACAGGAAACTTCAGCTTTTATTCCTTAATATATTTTACAGTAGATGGGAATTACAAGAAAGAAGGGAGAGAGAGTACAAGAGAGAGCGTAAAGTAAAGCACACCTGAAGCGTATTAGCTTCAACTCTATAAATAGAAAAGAAAAGTAAAGTACAATAATTGCAGTAAAGAAAATTTTTCTTCTTAGCCGCCCCACTTGTCAAAAAGTCTTGACAGCTATTCTCCATTAAGTCATCTTTAGCTTTATTAAAGCTAATAGTGGACCAATTTCCTTCGTTGAAGTCGCCATCAACTTTTCTTGTTCTTATCCATGGCATCTCTAATTTTGAGGGCATCTTTGGCTTTAGACTCCTGATTTCTTCACGAGTCTTGACAATTTGCGCCACTTTGTCTTTAATTATTGCGATTTCTTGTCCCATAAGATCCATCGCATTATCTCCAATAATTTCTTCAATAATAAAGTTATCCGGATTTTCCGGATCTTGTCCTTCACCAGCGAGGCAAAATTCTTCCTCATCATCATTCTTTGAAGATGTCCCCATCGAAATATCTCCAATATCCATGCCAAAATTTTTAGCAATGTCTTTCTTCATTTCTTCGAAGTAGACATCAATAATTTCATCGGGCTTCATTTTTCCCTTTTGTATATTAATCCTTTGAGAAATCATCTCGAAAGAACTAGGAGCTTCCCGCTGTTCACGATTATTAATCGCAATTTTATAAAGAGAAATTTTCTCTTCGATCTTATCGATCGTCTGCTGGCTTTCGTATTCACCAGTGGATGTTTTCTTATCATTTTTTTCCAGAACTTTATATAAAAGTTTCTTTTAAGACATGGAATTTTTTGTTGGGTATAACGCACTTCAGGAGTCCATCTCCATATCCATGGAATACTAAATTCAGTATAAAAATGTAAAGAAGCCATTCCTTCAATACATTCCTTTTTATGTTCCGCTTCTATAAGAATCGGAGAAACTTTGACCCATTCTTGATATAATCCAAAGAAGGGTTCCTTAAGAATTTCAATTGTAGCTCCATAAGAAAGCCACCATTGATAAAACCAATTTGGAATTTCGGACTTATATACATCCGCACATATTTTTTATCCACCAAGAATGTTTTTTACTTTCATTCTGGTATAAGAATACTTTATAAAAAGCATCGATATAATCGTAATAATTAAATTTAATAAGAGTTTTTAACTCAGGATGGAAATATTCCCTATCTTTTAATGGGTGTATAGCCCATTTTTCAGGCGAAATGATTTGCTTGAAAATAATTTTACTAAAGGTATAACCTTTTTTCAAAGCATATGGGGTATTTCCCGTATTGAAGTGATCAAAATCACATGTTCCCGTGGACTTAAGAATATTTTCATAAGTATCACGATTTTTATAAAAAGTAGCAGCATATGATGCTCTGTCTAAATACCTTGACATTAAAGTCCAAGGTTCATCAGACCATTTCAAATCTTTAAATTCGAGTAATATAATTACCTCAGTATGAGAAATTTTCTCATAGTCAACATCATCTTCTTCTTCCGCAATTATTTTTGCGTAAGATGTTCCTTCAGCAGACTTTGCTTTCTGCTTTTTGAATTCAAGGAATTCTCTGAATTCTTCACTGCTCAAGGTATTACTTGAGGATGCTGATAGATTTTCTTTTACCAGCTTCTTATTGCCCATTTGAGCAATAACATTTTTGCCACCACGTCCACCTCTATTAGAGGTGAAACCTCTCCCATAATGGGACATTGCTGCAATTTGCATAAAATTCATGTTAGATATTCTCGAGTAAGATAATCAGGAAGACTATTATCACTTCCCTTTTTATAAATAATTTCAAAATCGAATGGGGCTAAATGAGCCTGCCATCTCGCAAACATTTGTTTGGAGACATCATGTTTGAAATCTTTTTGAAACATGAATTTCGCAGCTTGACAATCAGTTTTTATTAAAAACTTTTGATTGTATAAATCATCCTGAAATTTAAGAACACATTTAACTATAGCAAGAACTTCTCTAGCTATAGTAGCATAATTTTTCTGAGCATTATTCCATTTCCCCGAATGGAATCTAACTAAATATTCTTTTTTTATTTTCTGGAGAAACTTGTCTTAAGATTCCTCCAAAACCTAAAACAGAAGCATCAGTTTCAATAATTTTTTGCCAATTATGATTAGCAAGCATTAAACAAGGTAAATGCGTAACCTTATTCTTAATTTTCTTAATTGCTTCAGTGTGACTATTTGTCCACTGACATGGAATCTTTTTTAATCTATCATATAAAATAGATGTATCAATTGCAAGATTTTCATAATAAGGAGAAATATAATTAAGACTCCCTAAAAATCTTTGAAGTTGAGTTTTATCAAGAATTTGATCTGGAAATTTTGACGCAAACTCAATACTTCTATTAATTGGGTTAACATTACCCTTTTCAATAGTATGACCCAAAAATCGAACTTTAGTTTGAAATAAAACCATTTTTGGGCTGGATATAACTAAGCCATTTTGAATAACAATTTTCTTGAAGATATCAAGATGTTTAAAATGAGTTTCAATATCTTTAGAAAAGATTAGTATATCATCGATATAAACGATAATAAAATTACTATAAGGAATAAAAATATCGTTCATAATATTTTGAAATTCAGAGGGAGCGTTTTTTAAGCCAAAAGGCATAACATTCCACTCAAATTGTCCAATTGGGACAGTAAAAGCAGTTTTATACCGATCTTCTTCGGCTATTTGAATTTGCCAAAAACCTGATTTTAAATCAAATTTTGAAAATATAATGGCATCAAATAAACGATCTAAAAGATCTTTTTTATTAGGAATAGGATACCTAATCCATTTTAAAACTTTTTTTAAAGGCTTATAATTAATAACTAACCTTGGTGCTCCTCTTTCCTTTTCTGCATGGTTATTAACATAAAAAGCAGTACACGACCAAGGAGATTTTGAAGGTTTTATTAAACCTTTCTGTAAAAGAGAAGTTATTTCCCTTTTACATAATTCTAATAATTCAGAATTCATCTGACAAGGACGAGCTTTAGTGGGAATATTTTTCTCACTAAAATCTTCCTCATAAGGTAATCTAACAATATGCTTTTTCCTATTCCAAAAAGCATTAGGTAAATCGTTACATATTTGTAACGTAAATTCATTGTGTAGAATTTTTATTTTTTCTTGTAACTTAGGATTTTGGAGTTTATCCTCAATCGTAAGTATACTGATGTAACGACCCTAGCCATCGCTACCATTTCTAGCCTTGTCTAACTACGTATTATGTTAATGAACTACGAAAATGCGGAATAAATTTTTCCTTTTCATAAAGGAACTTCGTTTCGTTACATGTCAAAAGAATGCTTCCAAACTTTCTAATTACATGTGGGTTCTATCTACATGTGTCGTGTCTACATTCGCAGCAAAAGTAACCTATACACCCGGCCTCACAGGTCGTCGTCCACGTACACACCACCTCCCAAAAGTCGCTCGGAAGCTTCAAAAGATACCTTGCCGGCTAGGCAATCACGTACCGTGATCAGACGAACCTACAACACATAAAACGTGGGATGAGCTTATATAGCCCAGTAAGTGAAACTTATGCATGCAGTGCCCGTGTCGTGACTCGCATAGGCATATACGCCGACGCTTAGTAATCCTCACAAAATCGTATCATGTCATGTCATGTCTTGTCTTGTTTTATAGAATCGTGTCATGTCATGTCATGTCATGTCTTGTCTTATAGGATCGTGTCATGTCATGTCATGTCTTGTCTTGTCTTATAAGATCCCTAATACACGTCTTGTCTTGCACGTGTCTTGTCTTGTAGGGTCCTCGGCAATTCTCGCTACGAGGGCATTCGCCCTAATATATTTCATTATTTTACAATAATAGTAGTATATGTATACGGCCCTTGCGCCAACGGGTCTCCGCCCTATTATATTTCATTACATGTACAATAATAGTAATATATGTATACGGCCCTTTCGCCAACGGGTCTTCGCCCTAATATATTTCATTATATACATAATAATAATATATGTATACGGCCTTTTCGCCAACGGGCATTGCCCCAATATATTTCATTACATACATAATAATAATATATGTATATAATACCGTATCACACGTCTTGTCTTGCACGTGTGTTGGTTAGTAAATAAATTTTAGTTAGTTACTATTCGTCGCGCCCCGGCGATCATGCATACCTCAGGTCATGTCATGTCATGTCATGTCGTAAAACCCTCGTGAGACTCGTGGATGCTCGTGAAATGCATGTATGAAATACCAAATGCCTTGTCGTGCCATGTCATATAAGGTATCATTCATGCCATGTCATGTAATGGGTAATTCATGTCATGAAATAATTCACACGGTCACATAGAAGCACGTAAACACATAAATAATACGCACATAATTTTTATGTGTTGTAGGGGAAGAGTCCCACTTACCTGTCGTCCAAGCGTAATTAATATTCTCCCCGTTAGCTCCTAACGTACGACCTTTTTGAATAAAAGGGTTATGATGTTAGTACTTTGGTTTTCCTCAGCTAATTCGTCGACATAATAATTTTCGTCATAATTAGTTATCTAAGCTTGTATAAATTCCCTAGACCTCACATCTCTCGATTTGCCTTATTAATTATCCCGAGTCATTCGATTTCTATACCGTATTGTATTAAAGTTAAGTTTCGTCCCTCTAATGAATTTCCAGGTTAGAGAATTTAAATTCTTTTCATGAAAGGCTCGGCGAAAGTCGTTTAATTTACTAGCTTTCGCCCGACTTTGCATGTGTGGGATTTCAACATGATTTCGATATGATTCTAAGGTGGGTCTCGACCTCATTAGACCTCGACATTATAGGTGCATATATATAAGAACTCGATATGGAATAGACCCCGGCATTGTATGTAATAGAAGTCGACATTTGGACTATTTAAAGATCTCGATATAATTATAAGGTAGGATCTCAACATTTCTTATAAATAAATCTCGAGTGGGCTGAAAATCGCGACATAGCTTGTAAGTGAATCTCGACATGATTTTCAAATAAATCTTCGAGCTTGATCTCGAGATTTAATATAATTTCGGCATTTGAAACTGAAAATGTCGATATGAACCTCGACATGTGGATAAATCTCGGGTTACATGGGTAATTAGGTCTCGACATCTTTTCCTAACAGGTTTCGACATTTTTCCTTAACGTCTCGACCTTTTCCTTGAGATCTCGACATCTTTCCTAACAGAGTCTCGTCATTTTTCCTTAACACCTCGACATTTTGAAGATCTCGACATTTATCATTAGCTCTCGACATTTTCCTCTATTTCGACATCCTATCCAGTTCGACATTTGTTTCGACATTTATATAGATTTCTTTGAACCCGACATTTTATCCGGATAGAAGGACTCGACATTTTGTGCTCAATTTCGCTCGACCTTATTCTCGACTTTAATATCGACATTTATCTCGACATTTTTATTCTTTTTATCTCGATAATGAATGTAAAGATCTCGACATCATTTCTAACAGAGTTTCGACATTCTACCTTATCATCTCGACATTTGAAGAAAATGTCGACATGACTCAACATGAGTCTCGACATCTTCACTCGACATTATATCTCGACATTTCAACAAAAATGTCGATATGAATTTTAATGTACATCTCGACATTACATAAATCTCGATATATTGACTCGACATCATACCATTTCGATATTTACTAGCATCTCGACTTTTTACTCACCATTATATATATAAGTCGACATTTATAAAATGGAAAATCTCGATATGCTAATTCGACATCTTATCCAGCATTCGACATTTATCCTAACATGATTTCGACATTTATGATTAGAAATGTCGACATGGAACTCACATGGATCTCGACATTTATAAAATGTCGATATATATTACGTCGACATTGTGTTTCGACATTTATACCGACTTCTTTGAATTCGACATTTCGTTCAAATGAAAGGACTCGACATTATACTCGACATTTATCATCATCTTCAATCCTTCCTCGTGTATCATCCCCTAAACTCGCTTCGTAGCTTGTTCTTCCTAGCATTCTAAGTTCTAAATCACATACTAAACCACTTAACTCCATATTTGCTCATACACCCTTATTGCGAACCTAAGCATCGGTATTTAGGGTTTCTCGTGGTTTTCTCCAACCACTTGTCTTTAATGTCAATTAATGCTCTCAACTACACCTAAGGTAAAGAATTAAAAGCTTAAGGAGGGTGTTTTACTTACCAACTTCGAATTCCCGAGCGATTTTGAGGGCGTTGCTTTGAAGTTCCTTTCGACCTCTTCGTTGCTTCTTCTTTCGTTTGTGGGTAGTAAGGTTATGGGATTTTTGGGTTTATTTGCTAAGATATTTTCATAGGTTGAGGGGGATGTTTAGAGTTGCCGTGGGTCTTCCCTAAATTAGGGAATATTGCCTCCCCACTTGTTTTGTTCATTTTGGGCTCAATTACATGTTTAGCCCACCTAGATATTCTTTATAAATAAATTCATGATCCAAAATAACCTCCTAACCCAACTCCCATATAGCTCTTATCATTTTCTTAATTTCCTTATTCCTTTGATTTTATTTTCAAATCGGTCGATTATACTTCGTCCTAGGCATAAATCGTCCGATTCTAAATGGTCCTAGTTAAGCTCGGCGATTTCTCCAATAATTCTAATTTCATGTGTATGGGAAACGACCGATTCTAGCTTGCTCAAATTGAGCTCGGCGGTTTCTTACGTGCATGCCACGTGTAATAGTGACCTGAAAGTTCTCAAGTCCTCATAACACATTCACATAATCATAATTCGTAACACCCACTTCATGAGTTCACATAGGTCACATAAGTCATGTAAGGGCATGTAATTATATATTATACCTTGGGCATGGATTAATTGCGTGTAAAATTCATGACATCGTGCAGACATGCAATTAATCCATGAAAATTCACGTAAATTACATAGGGCATATAATATACACACGTTAGGCTTGAATTAATTATATGTCCTAAATAAAATTTTTCACCTAGGAGTCTAGCCCCTTAACATAATTAACTCAATGACGTCCCTAATCAATTATTTCCGCTCTTAATTATGCTGTAAATCCCGTAATTAAATTTCCGGGCATTACATCCTCCCCCCTTAAAAGAATTTCGCCCCCGAAATTCCATTTCAGAGTAGCGACGGTTAGGGAGTTGAGTTAGCTTGGTTAGGTGGACTAACCACCTAATTGCTCGAAAAGGAATTCTTACTTCTCGAATCCATGCCACTGGAGGTCTAATTCTAAGTCATTCTTACCCAAAATTTCGTACGGCGCTCGTGGAAAGTCTTACACAGCTCACTGATAGCTTAAGTTATACCGTGAACAGGTATTCCCATTTTGACCTATTCTAATGGATCGTGTTCAGGCAATGATTTGGGAATCACGAGTACTCAACACGCTTTCACTGCGTCATTTCAAATGCTGAGTGTATGCATTTCTCAGAATGGATGGAAGGGATTGGGCAAGGGGTCGTACTACGATATCGTTGGGATTAGACTTGTTGTGCTGAAGGGAATAGAACGTGGCTTCATCATCATTTTCTTGAAAGAGGGTACTTTCGATAAAGAAGAGATATAGTTTTGGCCAGTTCTGGTCGAAACTTCATGGGAATAGATCGCGTTGTATTCACGCTTTGGTTTAACAAAGGGAAATTTCGAACCTCGTCATGAAATTTAGTGGTGCGAGAAAAAGTGCATGGTTTCATGTATCTATTAGAATGCGGGTCAGGTTTGATTAATAGAAGGGATACCTGCCGCAAAGGACGGGTCGTCTTCGGCCACCTCAGTGGTGAGTGTATACACTCGTGCGGGTGCTGTCGGTGGTCTTGCTTGGCTTACTATCTGGCTTCCGGATGGGTTTTCCGGACATGCGCTCGAGAAATGGCCGATCTTGCCGCATTTGTAACAGGTCGCATTTTGTGAGTAGCAGACGCCCGGGTGTCGCCTTCCACATCTTGGGCATGACGGTATGGTGGGTTGAAAAGGTTGGGGTCTGCCCTTATTTATGTTGGGTTGTTGGGGTAGTTCAGGCCTGTTTTGAAATTGAGGCTTTGGGTTCTTGGCAACAAACTGTTTCTTTGGGTTGCCTCCTTCTCCTTTAAGTTCTTGCACGGACTTCCTTTTCGCCTCATGAGCTCGTGCGATCCTCATTTCGGCTTGTTCAGCCACCATAGCGCGTTCAGCGACTTGGGCGTAAGTAGCCCCTTGAAGTCCGGCCATGCTAACATCACGGTACAGTTCCGGCTTTAGTCCTTCTAGGAACCGTTCGATCTTTAGCGAGTCTGTGCTCACCATATGGGCTGCAAATCGGGACAGCTGTTCGAACTTTCTAATGTACTCTGCCACCGTCATTGTTCCTTGGCGGAGGTTGATGAACTCGTTCATCCTTTGGGCACGTACTGGAGCGGTGTAGTACTTGCTCCGGAAAAGTTCCTTGAAACGGTCCCAACTCATGGTGACTGGGTCTTCAATGGTCCGGATGGTATCCCACCAGTGGCCGGCGCTCCCCCTCAGTAGGTAGGTAGCGCACAAGACCTTTTCGGGCTCTGGGGTGCGGCTGTGTTGGAACATGCTCTCCAACGTTCGGAGCCAATCCTCAGCCGAAGTCGGATCAACCGCGTCCTCAAATGTTGGGGGGTTTAGCTTGCGAAACCTCTTCCCAACCATTTCGATCCTTTCAGTTTGAGGGAGCCCCGTAGTGGGCTGCCCTCCAGCATTTTGCTGTTGGATTAGTTGTTGGATTTGGGCTGATTGCTGGCGGACTAACTCCGTCAGCTGCAGGATGATAGCATCCCGATTGTCAGTAGGGGTCGGGATTTCCCTATCTCGATCGGCGTCCCTACTGCCCTCACCTCTAATTCTAACCATTGTTTTCGTTCTACCCCGTCGTTCCTAGGGTCAATAAATTAATCAACACAAGGAATTTCACGTAATCATAACACTTACAGGCAAGGCTGCTTCCGCGCTTTTGGGTGTGTGTACATGGATAGTCTACAGGACCTGTGACCGAAGCTCTGATACCAACTGTAACGACCCTAGCCATCGCTACCATTTCTAGCCTTGTCTAACTACGTATTATGTTAATGAACTACGAAAATGCGGAATAAATTTTTCCTTTTCATAAAGGAACTTCGTTTCGTTACATGTCAAAAGAATGCTTCCAAACTTTCTAATTACATGTGGGTTCTATCTACATGTGTCGTGTCTACATTCGCAGCAAAAGTAACCTATACACCCGGCCTCACAGGTCGTCGTCCACGTACACACCACCTCCCAAAAGTCGCTCGGAAGCTTCAAAAGATACCTTGCCGGCTAGGCAATCACGTACCGTGATCAGACGAACCTACAACACATAAAACGTGGGATGAGCTTATATAGCCCAGTAAGTGAAACTTATGCATGCAGTGCCCGTGTCGTGACTCGCATAGGCATATACGCCGACGCTTAGTAATCCTCACAAAATCGTATCATGTCATGTCATGTCTTGTCTTGTTTTATAGAATCGTGTCATGTCATGTCATGTCATGTCTTGTCTTATAGGATCGTGTCATGTCATGTCATGTCTTGTCTTGTCTTATAAGATCCCTAATACACGTCTTGTCTTGCACGTGTCTTGTCTTGTAGGGTCCTCGGCAATTCTCGCTACGAGGGCATTCGCCCTAATATATTTCATTATTTTTACAATAATAGTAGTATATGTATACGGCCCTTGCGCCAACGGGTCTCCGCCCTATTATATTTCATTACATGTACAATAATAGTAATATATGTATACGGCCCTTTCGCCAACGGGTCTTCGCCCTAATATATTTCATTATATACATAATAATAATATATGTATACGGCCTTTTCGCCAACGGGCATTGCCCCAATATATTTCATTACATACATAATAATAATATATGTATATAATACCGTATCACACGTCTTGTCTTGCACGTGTGTTGGTTAGTAAATAAATTTTAGTTAGTTACTATTCGTCGCGCCCCGGCGATCATGCATACCTCAGGTCATGTCATGTCATGTCGTAAAACCCTCGTGAGACTCGTGGATGCTCGTGAAATGCATGTATGAAATACCAAATGCCTTGTCGTGCCATGTCATATAAGGTATCATTCATGCCATGTCATGTAATGGGTAATTCATGTCATGAAATAATTCACACGGTCACATAGAAGCACGTAAACACATAAATAATACGCACATAATTTTTATGTGTTGTAGGGGAAGAGTCCCACTTACCTGTCGTCCAAGCGTAATTAATATTCTCCCCGTTAGCTCCTAACGTACGACCTTTTTGAATAAAAGGGTTATGATGTTAGTACTTTGGTTTTCCTCAGCTAATTCGTCGACATAATAATTTTCGTCATAATTAGTTATCTAAGCTTGTATAAATTCCCTAGACCTCACATCTCTCGATTTGCCTTATTAATTATCCCGAGTCATTCGATTTCTATACCGTATTGTATTAAAGTTAAGTTTCGTCCCTCTAATGAATTTCCAGGTTAGAGAATTTAAATTCTTTTCATGAAAGGCTCGGCGAAAGTCGTTTAATTTACTAGCTTTCGCCCGACTTTGCATGTGTGGGATTTCAACATGATTTCGATATGATTCTAAGGTGGGTCTCGACCTCATTAGACCTCGACATTATAGGTGCATATATATAAGAACTCGATATGGAATAGACCCCGGCATTGTATGTAATAGAAGTCGACATTTGGACTATTTAAAGATCTCGATATAATTATAAGGTAGGATCTCGACATTTCTTATAAATAAATCTCGAGTGGGCTGAAAATCGCGACATAGCTTGTAAGTGAATCTCGACATGATTTTCAAATAAATCTTCGAGCTTGATCTCGAGATTTAATATAATTTCGGCATTTGAAACTGAAAATGTCGATATGAACCTCGACATGTGGATAAATCTCGGGTTACATGGGTAATTAGGTCTCGACATCTTTTCCTAACAGGTTTCGACATTTTTCCTTAACGTCTCGACCTTTTCCTTGAGATCTCGACATCTTTCCTAACAGAGTCTCGTCATTTTTCCTTAACACCTCGACATTTTGAAGATCTCGACATTTATCATTAGCTCTCGACATTTTCCTCTATTTCGACATCCTATCCAGTTCGACATTTGTTTCGACATTTATATAGATTTCTTTGAACCCGACATTTTATCCGGATAGAAGGACTCGACATTTTGTGCTCAATTTCGCTCGACCTTATTCTCGACTTTAATATCGACATTTATCTCGACATTTTTATTCTTTTTATCTCGATAATGAATGTAAAGATCTCGACATCATTTCTAACAGAGTTTCGACATTCTACCTTATCATCTCGACATTTGAAGAAAATGTCGACATGACTCAACATGAGTCTCGACATCTTCACTCGACATTATATCTCGACATTTCAACAAAAATGTCGATATGAATTTTAATGTACATCTCGACATTACATAAATCTCGATATATTGACTCGACATCATACCATTTCGATATTTACTAGCATCTCGACTTTTTACTCACCATTATATATATAAGTCGACATTTATAAAATGGAAAATCTCGATATGCTAATTCGACATCTTATCCAGCATTCGACATTTATCCTAACATGATTTCGACATTTATGATTAGAAATGTCGACATGGAACTCACATGGATCTCGACATTTATAAAATGTCGATATATATTACGTCGACATTGTGTTTCGACATTTATACCGACTTCTTTGAATTCGACATTTCGTTCAAATGAAAGGACTCGACATTATACTCGACATTTATCATCATCTTCAATCCTTCCTCGTGTATCATCCCCTAAACTCGCTTCGTAGCTTGTTCTTCCTAGCATTCTAAGTTCTAAATCACATACTAAACCACTTAACTCCATATTTGCTCATACACCCTTATTGCGAACCTAAGCATCGGTATTTAGGGTTTCTCGTGGTTTTCTCCAACCACTTGTCTTTAATGTCAATTAATGCTCTCAACTACACCTAAGGTAAAGAATTAAAAGCTTAAGGAGGGTGTTTTACTTACCAACTTCGAATTCCCGAGCGATTTTGAGGGCGTTGCTTTGAAGTTCCTTTCGACCTCTTCGTTGCTTCTTCTTTCGTTTGTGGGTAGTAAGGTTATGGGATTTTTGGGTTTATTTGCTAAGATATTTTCATAGGTTGAGGGGGATGTTTAGAGTTGCCGTGGGTCTTCCCTAAATTAGGGAATATTGCCTCCCCACTTGTTTTGTTCATTTTGGGCTCAATTACATGTTTAGCCCACCTAGATATTCTTTATAAATAAATTCATGATCCAAAATAACCTCCTAACCCAACTCCCATATAGCTCTTATCATTTTCTTAATTTCCTTATTCCTTTGATTTTATTTTCAAATCGGTCGATTATACTTCGTCCTAGGCATAAATCGTCCGATTCTAAATGGTCCTAGTTAAGCTCGGCGATTTCTCCAATAATTCTAATTTCATGTGTATGGGAAACGACCGATTCTAGCTTGCTCAAATTGAGCTCGGCGGTTTCTTACGTGCATGCCACGTGTAATAGTGACCTGAAAGTTCTCAAGTCCTCATAACACATTCACATAATCATAATTCGTAACACCCACTTCATGAGTTCACATAGGTCACATAAGTCATGTAAGGGCATGTAATTATATATTATACCTTGGGCATGGATTAATTGCGTGTAAAATTCATGACATCGTGCAGACATGCAATTAATCCATGAAGATTCACGTAAATTACATAGGGCATATAATATACACACGTTAGGCTTGAATTAATTATATGTCCTAAATAAAATTTTTCACCTAGGAGTCTAGCCCCTTAACATAATTAACTCAATGACGTCCCTAATCAATTATTTCCGCTCTTAATTATGCTGTAAATCCCGTAATTAAATTTCCGGGCATTACAACTGATTTCTTGTTTCAGATAATTTATCTGATTTTCTTTTGCTTTAATAAGCATAGAATCCTTAATCTCATTAAAAATCCTAGAAAAGGGTTCAGTAATGAATTCAAAGTATACTTCTTTGTTATCGAAGCTTCCCTTAAATCCGTATTCATCAATATTTTTTATAGGAAATATTTTCCTAAGAAATGGAGTACCAAGAATTACTTGGTTCGTAATATTCTTGACCAGCAAGAATGAAGTAGGAATACAGACCTTATTTTTACAAATATAGGCCTTAGGAATTTTATAATTAATTTGCAACTTTTCTCCGCTCGCAGAGCTAAGAGAATGAGTTGTTTTATGGAAATATTGTGTAGGAATTATTCCTTCCTGAATACAATTTAAATCTGCTCCACTATCAATTAGTGCAATCAGATTCTTTTGAAAATTTCCTTCAATGAGTAGTGATATTTTCACTAACCATTTCTGCGAAGTTATTACTTCAAGTGTTGAAAGGAAATTGTCATTTTTATCATCTAAAGAACTATTAGTAAATTCTTCATAATTTTCTAATTCTTCAATTTTTTCTTTTCCTTTTTCTAATTTAGAAAATCTTCGTTCTAAGTCAATATGACTTGATTTTAGAATTTTAATTTCTGTTTTAAGATTTGAAATTTCAATTGTCAAATCTTTAATATTAATAAGAGATTCATTCTTATATTTATTTTTGTTTTGAAGTAATTTCATTACTTCGGACATTTTATAAGGTTCATTTTTAGGAATAACTTCTTTTGAAGTTTCTTCCTCTTTTTGAATCAGTCTTTTAATTATATAATTTTTTAAATCTGGATCTTCTGTTTGTTTTAACATTTCGAGAAGATTATTATCAAGAACATTTAATTCTTGAAATTGAGAAATAATTTGGTATAAATTATTATCTTCTGATTCAGATTCTGAGCTTTTAATATTTTTAGAACAAGATTGTCCTATTTGACAATTTTGACATTCTTCAGATTCTGACGATGAAATATCTTCGATGATATCGTTTTCATCACCCGAAGAAGTTTCACTGTCTGATTCTAACAGAATTTTTGATAATGTTTCTTTTAAATCATTATCAATATTTAAATTATTAATTTTCTTTTTGGTCCAGCAAGTTTTTGCTTTATGACCAATTTTTCCACATTTTCGACAAAAAATTGGAGGAAAAAATTTCTTCTATATTGATAATCTTTATTATCTTTTAAGAGTTTTTGTTCTCTTCGTTTAGATTTTCGATATTTTCTCCTTTCATATTGTTTAGGAGAATATTTTTTTGGTTTATATTCTTTACGAGGTTTACTCGTAGAAGGATTTTCTATGCCAAATTGGTCACAGAAATCTCCTAATTGTTTATTTTCATTAAAAGAATTTTTCTTAATTTGTTTGTTCAGCTTTATTTCGTTGCATAAAGCTAAACCTTCTTGAGTACAAATGCCTATAAGTTTACCGTAAGTATAAGAATTATAATCTATACTCGGTTCACCTTTTCTAAGATTATTCCTTACTCTTTCTGCAAAGAGTGAAGGTAATCCGTCAATAAATTTGGATTTCCAGTGAGTACTATTAGACTCTGGAAGTTCCATAACACGGCTAAGGAAGGTATCTTTATACCACCTAAAAGATGTAAGAGTTTTACATCGTAAGTTTTGGAGAAGAGTTCTGATATTTTCAGAATTATCAGACCATCGGCCTGTAAAATGTTCTATTATATTAATACACAGTGTATAAACTGCATTTTCGACTAATTCGTCATTTTCTTCTTTCATGGTAAGATAAATTTCTTCTTGCTCACGAGGAGTAAGATAATTATCCCACCATCCTTTTAACTGACCGGTAAAGCCAGCAACAATCATTTTAGCAACGACTCTGTCGCTATTATGATTAGCTTTGCATATTGTACTATACATAAGTATTCTATGTATCATATTAAAAATTTGTCTTTCAGTATAACCGTCTAAATTCCACTCATAAATACTCTTACCACTATAAGAATTATTAAGAGTTAATTCTTGTTCTTCGAACAAGACATCTTGAGGAGTTGGTCTGGGATAGTAAAATTTAGTTTGAATTGGTTTAGTGGAATATTTTCCTTGTTTAAGTTTATTTAATTCTTCATTATAAGTATTATAAATACTATCAGAATTTTCAAGTTTTTCTTCAAATTCTTCGCTTAAAGTATTAAGTTTTAAATCTTTAAGCTTTTCATTAAGTAAATTTTCAATATTAGAAATTGATTCTAATTTAAAATCAATAATTTTAGGAGGAGGCTGAACACTCGGAGAAGCTTTATTAGCTATTTCAACTTTATCTTTATTTATTAAAAGATAATTTTTTATGTCTTTTATTGAAGACGAAATTTCTTCAATATTCTTTTTTAATAAAGAAATTTGTTCTCCTAAAACAATAACATACATATTTGTATAATTTTATTGTTTTAAAAGACTATTAATATGATTAATAGTAATAGAAAGCGTATCATTTTCTTTTTCAAACAATTTTTGAAAAGCATCATTTTCCTTTTCCATTTGGAAACTGGTTTGAGGAGGAAAGATAGAATTAATATTTTTCCCATTCGAAAGCTTATAATTTCTTTCAAGAACAGAAATCATATTTTTAAAATATCTTGATAAAAACCAAGGAACGAAAGGCAATTTTTCATTTCGTCTTTCAAGATCTTTATAAAATTTTTCTTGAATAATATTTTTATCTTCTTTATTAAAGTTTTCGAAAAAACCATTTTCTAAAAAGTTCCCATTTGGGTTGATTAAATTCTTGTTGAATTTTCTTTCTTGCCGGTGATCCCGGACTAAAATCAATTTTTGGTTTAAAATCCATTAAACACGAAAATCCATTTCTGACTCGGTTATTTCCTCGTCTTGATTTTTGAAAACACTATGAACAATATTGTAAGAATTAATTCTTAATTCTTCTACCTTATTTTGAAGGTAATCACTAGAGGTTGATTCTCTAGTCTGAGAAGTCGAAGCTCTAGAAGGAGATCTTATCATATAATCACAATGGTGATATATGATAGTGTGATGAGCTTGATCTAGTAATTCTAGATCTCGGAGTTTTTACATTGACAGATTTTCTGTCCTGCTCAAATTGTATTTGAACAGTTCCATCTGTTGTCTGTATTATTTGAGTAGGATTTTTCCTAATTTTGGGTTGTAGAGGCATAGCTCGTTCAATAACCCAATTATCTGGGAATTGAATTTCTTCCCATTTAATAGATCTACGAGTAGTAATATTAGATCTACTAAAATTAGTTTCTATTAAAACAGTTTCGTTGATGGGTTTATCAACGATTTTGCACTGAGGATTCAGTGTATATAAAGGTTTATAATAAATTCTGTAACAGATACAAATTACTTCCGAACCCGGAGCATAATTATATCCGTCAGTTTTGACATTTAATGTCAGAGCATCCAATATATTGACATCAGTCAATGATAATTGGAGATTTGGATAAACATTAAAATAGACTGGACCATGTGCCAGACTAGACTGAATTATTCCCATAAGGGATTGTTTCCAGTCGAGATTTCGACCGTCTCTAAGAGCTGCTATAAAACTCTCTGGTAAACCTTCTAAAGTCAAAGGCTTAAAGGCTACCTGAACTAATCCAATATGAATAAACTTATGGTTTATTCTATATTTTTCTAAGTCTCTATTACTTAGAAGCCTAATAACCATCTCTTCGTTGTTGAGAGAGATAGTTTCTTCGGTAGTTTTGACTACCTGTTTCAATCCTAATTTTTCAAAGGTTCCTAATTCATAGATTATTTTATAATCTATCTTAGGAATTGTCCAACGATTTAATTTGTCTAAATCTTGAGGAACATCATATTCCTCTTCAATACTGTTTTTAACAGTATCTTTTCTACGCATCAAATTCATTTGAAAAAGACGTTAAACTACACCTTAACTTCTTAATACCCCCACCATGGCTCTGATACCATACGGAGAGGATCTTTACAAAAGATAACAAAAAGAACAAAAAGAAGTTTATACTTTATGTAGATACTCCAATTTTTTGTTAAAAAGATACTGTATGTCAGTTTATACTGCTTAGTCGGTTGCTATGTCGGTTTGTTTTATATAATACTGTAGTAGATTGTAACGTGTATAATATATGGAAGCTTCTATGGCGGTGGGACTTTCAATGGCGGTGATGACTCTTCAATTCTTCCCTTTAGCACCGACGTTCTCTTTGATAGTGTTTTTCAGTTTGAACCATTCCTAAGCATGTTCGAAATTCCTCGAATTTCGTGACGGTGAATCCTTTGGTGAACACGTCGGATACTTGATCTTCTGTACCAATGTGTTTTGAAGTGGTCCGGTACGATATGGATGTAAAACACTAAGTTCTAAACTGGATGTTGGGTAAAATGTCGGGCTATCATTCAACCTAACTCTCAAGCGTACAACGGAATATTTAACGAACTTAGTAAAGAAAGATGGTGAACACGAGATGTAAATCTGTGCAGCAAGTTATAAAAACTTGCTGCGTGCCTCAAGGCGAAATTCCACTATAGCAATGGATGGCAAAATAACTATCCGAAGATAGTAAAACAAGCCTAGAAAAACTACGAATCTAAACGATCCTGAAAAACCTACGAAGTACTAAGACTTCTGAAAACTCAATACTAGGCTAAAAGACAACCCTCGCAATATATAAAACTCGCTCAAACTCGATATGTGTTTCGCTCATCGATTACGCTCAATATGTCGCTCAAAGCTACTCCATGAAAGCTCTCTCGAAAGTCGTACTTTGCAGCTTGAAAATAAACTTTTATTTATAGACCTTGGCTCCCTCTTGAATTGGTATGAGATTCCTTGAATATCTCCTAATATCTTAGTCTCTTGAGCTCCAATCTTCCTATTTTAGTAAGCTTCTTCCTTATTTTGCTCCTAATTGCTCCACACGTTTTTCACACGGTTTGATCAATTCCCAATTCTTATTTAAGTCCTGCAAAACACTAAAAATAGCCAAGTCACGGATTAAACAAGTTTTAGGCATGAAAGATAAAACTGAAGTTGGAGACATTCTCGGCCAACAGATGTTAACTAGAATGTTCACCCGACATTGTCAATGTTGAAGTCTCAACATCAACAATCTCCCCCTTTTTATCTTTCTTTCCACAACCAAAGAAGACGTTAGACATAGTGAAACTCCCCCTAAAGGCAAACTCTACTCAACCACAAAACATCAAAAGATGGTTAGAGTAAACACAAACAGAATAGCGATTAAATTATTCAAAGTACTACGAAAATAGTACATAGCCATAATAAAGTCTTAAGTTAAACATCTGCAAAATAATATAGTTCATACGCAGGCCGGCAAAACACATAGTCACACAAGCAGAAATAACCAGATCAGCATGCACAAAATAGCAATAAAGTCAGGCATGCAAAAAGAAAAGATCTTTAGGCAAATCTGCAAAATAAAAATATTTGGCAAGTAAGCAGGCAAACATTAGGGGTGTGCAACGATTTTAAAAAACCGCCCGTACCGCCCGCACCGCACCGAATCGCACTGTATACCACAATTAACTGTCTAAACCGCAGTGTAATTTTATTTGCTAAACCGCACCGTAACAATGGTTCGGTGTGAATTTTTTGGTACAAACCGCACCGAACCAAACCGTCCCAAACCGCTCAAAACTGCATGTGTGGTTTGATTTTTCAAAACCGCAGTTTAAGAATTTTTTGTCAAAAAACCGCATGTGTGGTTTGGTGTGAAATTTACCGTAAACGGTCAAGAACCGCACCATGCATGTCACACCCCGACCCGCGTCCAAGGCGCGACAGCCGCCGCGTTTCTCAATAAACGCAAGGCTCGATATCAACTCACACACCACGAATAAAAATTACATAAACGAAACTACAACTAGAGTCGATGAAAATATATATATAAATACAGAATGCGGTTACACTTGTACAAAAACAGTTCAAAACCTCGAATGAAGGAATTTATACGCAAAATATCCAACGAAAGGACAGACTCTGCCAATGGATCAGCTAATATAAAAGAAAGGTAGAGTACCCAAGTGAAGAATCAGCAGCATAAACGACGATCGAGAATGGCAAACCTCCAAGCAAAAGACAACGACCTAGAAGGAATTGTATATATATGGGGTGAGCAAAGCTCAGTGAGTAGATAATACGGACACACTTTACCCTCACGGAAGGTGCGCCGTTTACTATGAAATCATAACATATCAAATATATCGACTACTCCATTCATACGATAAACTTTCCACCATACGAGACAAATACGACCACTGACTATCACGAGACGTATCAAGTACGTCACCAAATCCACGTAATCACACAAACGACGCGTGGGTGGCCAGTTCCTCCCTCGAACTGAGCTCTGTCCGAGTCCGTCACCGTACTCTAGACCGTGGACTCGAAAGTGACATATCAACAACTATAACATGCATGTCCCACACGTACACGGTGACGTTGGCCAAAATCTCCCCAACGACCACCCTTCAACGATAATCAATATCAAATCAATACATGGCACTGGAAGGGTGCAATCGTTGGGCCTCACTCACCCGGGTGTGCCAAGCCACGGGCTACTTACTCGATTTGCCACTCCGCACTCACCCGAACGTGGCCATTCGGGCTACTTAGAACCTGGTACCAAGTGAATGCAACAATCAAGGCCAACAAACAATCCACAAACCCACAAATCAACTCAATAATATCGAACAGTGACGTGCCATCACGCCACGCGTCCCCGTGATCCTGACCGATTCACGAAACCGCACATACGACCAAGACTCGTCAACCACACATATATGCATAACCTGTAGCCTGTAAGGCTCTCTATTACCACCTAATAAACGACCACATAGAACGACAAAATAAAACGACGACACAAACTGAAGACATCTAATAACGATGTAAAACGACCCGACGCGGGGCCCACACATCCCACGAAGGGAAGGCGTCCCCGTATTACCAACTCACAGCGTTTTCCTAGGTTCCGGCCTCCGCAGCTGCCCTCAAGTCCCAGTCGATGTACCTTCGCCTAAAATGTGACATCACAAGTCCAAGGGAGTAATACATCGATGATATCCGTTAAAACTATAACGTATGATAGATATTTGCTGCCCAAAAGCTGCCCAAACCATCAGCAATGTCAATCTCTGAAAATATCACGAAGAAAGGGCAAAACCGAACGTAGGAATTGAGATTTCGAAATTTCCTTCAAAACTGCAGAAATTTTTGCTGTTTCAAACAGTAAATTCAAAAACCCGTAATAAATCATAGAAATATCGGATCAAGCTGATTCAAATGGATATAGAAAGCCAAAGAAGTTAGCTTTCCAAAGAAATGAGTTTCAGAAATTTTGGAGCAGTATAACTGTGTCAAAATAGCAGAATACCTAAACTGTGCAGTATAATTTTCCTGTTTCGCGGCAGAACTTCAAAAATTCATAACAAATTGTACGTATATCGGGAAAAGATAATTCAAGCTGTTCTAAAAAGCTAAGAAAGTCTTCTTTTCGCAGAAACAAGTTTAGCATGAATCGGAGTACTGTAGCTAGGTCAAAACTGTTAAAAACGAAGCTGTAACAATCTGAACTCGGTTTACAGCAATCATACCAGACCTGAAGATTAGAAAAATCATAAGAAATTGTAGGCTTATCCAACTAATCTGATTTTAGAGGCTGAGAAAACCTCAAGAACTTAGCTTTCGATAGGAATAAGTTTAGAAACAATTGGAGCACAATAACTTGATCAAATTTGGAAATTTCAGAAGCTGCGCACATTGTAATTACTGTCTCGCAGCAGAAGGTTCGAAAAATCATATAAATCATACTATTATGGGAATGATGCAATTCAAGCAGCTGTGAAAACCCCATGAAGAAAGCTTTCAAGCAAGATAAATTTTAAAAGAATCCGACTACAATAACCAGGCGAAAATCAATCCACATAGAAACTGCCCAAAATAATATTTTCTGGAGGATTTAACAGATATTGAATTCGGAGGAGATCGTAGAGCAACTTAAGACCTTAATTACCTCAAACCAGCCCTGATCAAGCAAGAACTAAGGAAAATCAAGCTCTGCTTTCTTTTTGTTTCTTCGAAAGTTTCTTGCCCCTTCCCCCTTTTTTTTTTAACGTTACTTAACCCTTAGGTAATGTTAAGATAATGATAGAGAAAGTGAAATATAAAAGAAGAAGATGTGGGCTTTGGGCTGAGTTATTTTTTTGAATTGGGCTGAAATCGAATTAATGTTTTGATTTTGGGCAGAATAAAAAAAATAGGACAGATGTTATAATGCACATCCCTAGCAAACATGTAAGCAAATCAAATTAATCTGTCATGCAAAAATAAATATCAGAGAAGCAAATTAGCATGCACAGAAACACAAAAATCAATCATGCATACAAAAATAGAACGGATCAGAAATTCACTCTCAATGGAGTATGGAGTTTCCTTCTGATGCTTTCTCGGCTGCTTCTCCTTCTTGGCCATCTCCCCCTGTTTGTTCGGCTCCTTATTCTCCTCCCCCTAAATTTCCTTATCTCTCCCTTTTTATCTGCACAACCGTCTCCCCCTTTTTGGGAAGAAAGTAAACCTCCCCCTTAATTTGACGTTCCAAAACTCCCCCTGAAGGTAAAATATACTCAACCAAAAAACAAATCAAATATGGTTAGAGTAAAAATAATAAAGTACTAAGAATTAGTACAAAGCCATCCAAGGTTCGTTAGGGAAATCTGCAAACACAAATTTTCGACAGACAACTAAACACGCAAACATGTCATGAAAGCAAATCAACATGCACATAAATACGAAACGTATGTAGGCATGTAAAAAAGAAGCAAATCAGTATGCACATAAATATTAAACTTTATATCAGGCATGCAAAAAATTCATAAGGATCAGAAATTCAAACTCTCAATCGAGTCTGCAACTTCTTTCTGTTTCGGTTCAGACTCCCCTTGTCGAAGTTCCCTTAGCACCACCAGCAAAAGTTCCACCACCTTGATTAGCACCATCTACTCCCCCTTTTTGGAAAAGGTAAACCTCGGAGAATTTCTCCAGGTGAAACGTTGAGGAAGATGTGGATCCAACATCTGGTTCAACATTCTCAGACTCGAAATTGGGTGAGTTCACAATAGTTAAAAAGTATCAAAGCAGAGCAGTATAAATCTTGAAATCTATAAAGGTCTGAAAGAATGTCCCCAATTTGCAGAGATTGCCTAAATTATGAAATAGAATTTGTGAAAGTGGAAGATGTCGAGCCAAGCGAAAGCATACATTTGAGAAACAGTTCCAACGGTAAAAGATAACAAGATCACTCAGCAATAATTTCACCGTGGAATAGGTAAGGCCAAAAAAAATAACCGTTGGACTCAAGTAGAATTTAGACAGTTTAGAGGATAAGGTCGAATTAGGTCACAACTGTCTAAGTAAACATGGAGCTAAAAATACTAAGTGGAAGAATCGGTCATGCGAAAGCATATAGGATCAAATCAGATCATAATTCAACCAAAAATACCAAGTCAAAAGTCATCATAGAACCGAGCAAGACTAACCGTTTAGGCGACAATGAGGATCACTTGTGACAAGTGTAACGAGCTGTTCTTCGAGAGTTCTACTTCAATTCTGAGAGATATCTAAACTAGACACACCAAACTAACAAATGCAGACCTAAAAGCTAATGCAAATAAACGAAAGCACAAAACATATAGCATTACCAAACCGACAGTTACACATGTTGCCCCAACATTTGACTCAACATTCTCATTCCGTATTCCTAGACTTTTCTGCTCAACCCTTCTTAAAACCAGTTCCCTTTATTTCTACCCTTTCACCTTATTTATCTATCCCAGTTTATGCACTGCCCTTATACCCTAAGCCTCAAGGTTTGGCTTTTTGTCGCATAGTATACATCGTCACAGCAAATGCCGTGTACCTAAGAAAACTTATTACCAAGTACCTATATCTAGCAAAGAGTTTATGAGCAGGCTTATATGCGTCAAAGGATTGGCTTTTTGTCGCAAAGAGTACATCGTCACCGCGAATGCCGTGTACCTAGGGAACTTATTACCAAGAGCCATTTCTTTTTTTTTTTTTGGGATCGGGTTCATCCAAGGACCAGTCAAGAAGAATCAAGTCATTTCACAGGAAAACAGAACAGAATATCTTACCAAACATTAAAGCAGTAACCATCGAATTTGACATATGATATGTTGATCCAAATGGTGGACCAACATTCCAACTGACATGTGCGAACCTATGGTTCTTAAGGTCCGACAACCTTTCAGAATCCAATGCTTTCGTAAATATGTCTGCTAACTGATGTTTCGTCTCTATATGCTCAATGCGGACTAACTCTTTCTCTACCATATCTCTCAGAAAATGATGTCTTATATCTATATGCTTCGTGCGTGAATGCTGGATAGGGTTCTTAGATATGTTGATGGCACTAAGGTTATCACAATACATGAGAACATATTCGCACACTAAACCATAGTCACAGAACATGTTATTCAACCATATTAATTGCGTACAGCAACTACCCGCCGCAACATATTCAGACTCAGCTGTAGATAAAGACACACAATTTTGCTTCTTACTATACCATGCAACTAAATTGTTACCTAAGAAGAAATAGCCGCCACTTGTGCTCTTGCGATCATCCTCGTCACCTGCCCAATCAGCATCGCTGTAGCCTACAAGACTCATATTAGTATCTTTAGAGAACCATAACCCTAGGCTACACAAACCACTCACATATCTTAATATTCTCTTCAAAGTATTTAAATGAGAGATTTTTGGCTCAGCCTGAAATCTAGCACAAAACAAACACTGTACATAATATCAAGTCTACTTGCGGAAAGATATAAAAGATTTTTGAAGAAATCGAACGATTCAGATTTTTCCCTAGGTAAGAATATCCATGCATATCTAGAATACTATCAACGAGCACATAAGCATATTTTCTACGACCAATGCTATCTAATTCCATAGGACCCATTAAATCCATGTGAATAAGCTGAAAACAGTGAGCAATTTTAAAATGTTGGGCAGCATGGTGATCAACATTATGGATAACATGCGCTTGCTTACCCTTCAAACATGACTCACATACAACCTTACCAAACTCCTTAAGCTTCGGAATGCCTCGAATTGCATCGTGCTTGATAAGTTGCTCCAATGTTCTGTAGTTGACGTGGCCCAATTTGAAATACCATAGTATCACATCGTCCTCGGCCTTTGAGAGTTGGCACACGTCCTTCACATCGGATTTGTCACCGACTAGATAACAGTTATCGCTCGATCGTTTACCTGCCATCACTCGAACACAATTGCTGTTAAAAACTTCACAACATTCTTTATTAAACCTTTCCTCAAGATCGTCGTCGCATAGCTGATTTATGCTAATCAGGTTAGCCACAAGTCCGTCGGCATGTAGAACGTTGCTCAGCTTCGGGAAATCGGGCACGTTCAATCTGCCTCGTCCGAGAATCCGTCCTTTAGCACCTCCTCCGAACGTCACAGATCCACTCTTTAAGGGCGTGTATTCACTAAGATATTCTTTGGTACCCGTCATATGTCGGGAACACCCGCTATCGAAGTACCAAGAACCTGTCACGTTAGCTCGCAAAGAGGTATAGACAACATTGCAGTTATGCACGGACTTCTCTAGCCAAACATTATTAGATGATAAAACAGCATTTGGATTATCAGAATTTGAAGGTGAGCCAGCTGAACTTTCTCCAGACATACCTTTTAACAATGATTTCTCAATGTTGAGCGGAATGTTGGATGACATTCCAGCCGACATCGATTTCTTCGCAGAATTCTTCCCCCTTCAATTTCCAGCAATATGGCTTAATATGACAAGGCTGCTTGCAATGATGACATTTAAATGACATATCCTTAAGTTTACTAGCAGCATGCTTAGGACTAGTCGTAACAATCACATTTTCACAAACATCATTCGAGGCATAAGATTTCTCTTTCACAAAAACTATCTTAGGCTGACCATTGGTCACGGGTTTAGGATCATCACATATGGGCTGAGAAATGAATCCTAGACCTTGTTTATCAAAAATACCAAGAGATAATACCTCATCAAGGGTCGATTCACCGTTGTTCAACTTCGTAAAAGTTTCATCGGCCTCGTCGACTCGCTTTTGTAGCTTGTCGATCTCCTTGTCCTTTCGTCTCAGTACAGCTTCCATCTTGTTCATTCCATCCACCAAGCTTTCGATCATCTTTTCATTTTTGACATTCTCCTCGGACAGCGCTTTCACTATGGCTTTGAGCTCCGAGTTTTTTGCCTTTTCATTCTCATACTGTGTGGACAGCAATAACACAGCTTCATTAGTCTGGATTTATGCACAAAGGTCTGTTTCTAAACCTGCATCATCAGAACTTAAATACTCGTCAAAACAGTTTGAGTCATCATAATCAAAAATATTTTGTTTCCCAGATGTTGAGTCAAATGTTGGCTCAACATCCGTTACCGCCGTAAAGCCGATTTGATGATCTTCTTCTTCGTTGTCTGAGAAGGACTGTATGGTTACTGATGATTGTCTGGACTCCTTAGGGCACGGTTCTTCATCTTCATTGTCGGAAAGATCAACCCAAAGTACTTTCCCTTGTTTGCGTAAAGTATTCGCGCATTCGTTGGCAAAGTGACCCCAGCCCGTGCACGCATGGCATCTCACTGAATCCCAGTCAATGTTCTTTTTCTTTCCATCAGCATTGCGTTTGAAGAACGGAGGCGCAGACGAATGTTCTTGTTTGGCATTCTGGCCCTTCCTGAATGTTGGGCCAACATTCTGCTCGACATTCTTCTTCTGAAAGAACTTTATGAATTTCTTCACGAGCATAGCCATATCCTCATCATTGTCAGGGTCAACTTCAGTTTGCACCTTGGATGACTGACTGACTAGAGCTATGCTTTTGCCGCGTGAAGCTCTCTTTTGGACTTCGAGGTTGGTCTCATAGTTCTTCATAATGTTCATCAACGTGTTGAACTCTAACGTCCCCAGATTGTGTGATTCCTCGACAGCCGCTACCTTCACATTAAATTTTTCAGTGAGCGTACGTAAAGTTTTAGATACAAGTACCTTATTTGCGATCGGATCTCCGAGACTGGTACACTCGCTCGAGATTGACAGAAATTTTTCCGAAGTACGTGGTAACTTCCTCATCATCCTTCATTCTGAGGTTTTCGAACTTGTTGAGGAGTAGCCTTAGCGTGCTGCTTCACACTCGCATCGCCTCAAAGTACCTCTGAAGTAAATCCCACACATCCTTTGCCGTAATACTATTTTGTATGATCTTGAACATGAAGATGTCTACCGAAGAGAACATGGCATTAAGGGCTTTATCATTGAACTCGGCTGTGTTCTTCTCTTGAAGACTCCATTCATTGACCGGTTTCTCATAGACTTCACCATCTTCATCCTGGGCAGTCTTTGGAGTCGAATAACCATGGAGCACGGACTCCCACGCTCGCACATCTATGGACTTGATGCATTGGCGCACACTTTCCAATAGGCATAATTGGAACCGTCTAACACTGGAACTTTGCCAATGTAATTAGAGCTTGTAACATCCATTATAAAGGATAAAAAACGTTTAGTCACGTCAAGCGGAGGCTCTGATACCACTTTGAAGTGGTCCCGGTACGATATGGATGTAAAACACTAAGTTCTAAACTGGATGTTGGGTAAAATGTCGGGCTAACACTCAACCTAACTCTCAAGCGCACCGCGGAATATTTAACGAACTTAGTAAAGAAAGATGGTGAACACGAGATAATCTGTGCAGCAAGTTATAAAAACTTGTTGCGTGCCTCAAGGCGAAATTCCACTATAGCAATGGATGGCAAAATAACTATCCGAAGATAGTAAAAACAAGCCTAGAAAAACTACGAATCTAAACGATCCTGAAAAACCTACGAAGTACTAAGACTTCTGAAAACTCAATACTAGGCTAAAAGACAACTCTCGTATATAAAACTCGCTCAAACTCGATATGTGTTTCGCTCATCGATTACGCTCAATATGTCGCTCAAAGCTACTCCATGAAAGCTCTCTCGAAAGTCGTACTTTGCAGCTCGAAAATAACTCTTACTTATAGACCTTGGCTCCCTCTTGAATTGGTATGAGATTCCTTGAATACTCCTAATATCTTAGTCTTTGACTTGAGCTCCAATCTTCCTATTTTTAGTAAGCTTCTTCCTTATTTTGCTCCTAATTGCTCCACACATTTTTCACACGGTTTGATCAATTCCCAATTCTTATTTAAGTCCTGCGAAACACTAAAAATAGCCAAGCCACGGATTAAACAAGTTTTGGGCATGAAAGATAAAACTGAAGTTGGAGACATTCTCGGCCAACAGATGTTGACTAGAATGTTCACCCAATATTGCCAATGTTGAAGTCTCAATATCAACATGTTTCATCTCGATATTCCATTCAGTACCTTTTCGCGTACGAAGTGGTAATGTACTTCAACATGTTTTGTTCTCGCATGACACACGGGATTCTCTGTTATGCGTATAGCAGATTGATTGTCGCAAAATATCTGCACCGCATTGCTGATTGGCTAATGTAAATCGTTCAAAAAACTGCACAAACCAAGTGCTTTCTTGAGCTGCCATTACTGCTGCTCGATACTCAGCTTCTGTGGTAGATAAAGATACCGTAGGCTGTCTTTTGCTACACTATGATATTGCAACTGATCCAAACTTGAACATGTAGCCAGTAGTGGATCTTCTTGTATCGCGACATCCAGCAGAGTCCGCGTCGCAATAGCCAATAACTTCGGCATCTTTATTCTTTTCATAAAATATTCAATAATTTATTGTTCCTTTATGTACCTTAGTATGCGACGAGCTAGTTCAAGATGTGACTTCTTTGGCTTTTCCATAGATCGACTCGCGATTCCCACTGCGTATGAGATGTCTGGCCTTGTCAGTGTCAAGTAAATTAGACTTCCAACAAGCTGCCTGTACAAGTTGCGTTCTCCAAGTCTTTGCCATCTTCCGCACAAATTTTGGCGTTTGCTTCAATTGGGATTGATATTGGCTTGCAGTCAATCATGCCGAATTTTCTGAGCAGATCTTTTTCATATTTTAACTGGTACAATAATAATCCATCACCTGTTTCTTTTAACTCGAGCCCCATAAAATGTTTAAGTTCTGCAAGTTCTTTCATTTGGAATGTCACTGATAAGTTCCTCCTAGTTTGTCGAATTTCATCTTTGTCGTCCCCAGTAATAATGATATCATCGACATATACTAGCACTATTGCTAGTCTTCCTTCTTGTGCCTTGTCGTCCCCAGTAATAATGATTTGGTTTACCGCAAACATAGCATGGACATTTTTCAATTCCCTTACTGATTTTTATTATAACGACCGTGTCGGAATCCCTTTGAGTCAGAGCTTATTTCTTCCCTTTTAACAATCTTTTTCTTATCTTGCCTATTTTGTTGGTGAGGTCTCCCCTTAGTTTTATAACTTAATAAAACTTCATCATCTTTCTTTAAAGAGACCTCCGACATTTGTCTGGTCAGCGCTTCTTGGTCAGCTAAAATATTTTCAAGATTGACCAAGGAAGTCTGCTCTTTTCAACCTTGTATAGCGGCTATAATTCCTCTAAATTCGGGTCTTAGACCGTGAATAATAATTCTTCTTATTTTAGCGTCTGAAACTTTATCAGTCGGGTCCAACTCAGATATTTCACGACAAAGGGATCGTACCTTATTAATATATTCGAGTATCGACATCTCCCCTTGTCTGATTGACAGAAGCTCGTTCTCGAGAAGTTGCAGCTTGAATTCATTTTTCTTTGAAAATAGTGCCTCCAGTGTATCCCATGCTTCTTTTGGAGTGCTTGCATCTGGTATGTGTTCCAGCAATTCTTTGTTGATAGTCGTCTTGAGTGCGTACATGGCCTTTCCCGCCTTAATTTTCCATTTCCGCAAAGCTCCGGCTTCTTGTGGTTGTGCGACCTCGCCTCCACCGACTACCTCATTGGCCGAATATTTTTTCGTGGAAGAGGTGAAAATGGGAATATCAACACTTGTGGAATCGATGATCATTCTATAGGACTTTTACAATAGAAACTCAAAGAACAGTTTTTAGAAGTGCATATAATTTTTTGACTAGATTAATACTTCAGCCTGCTGCTATTGTAGGAATTGTCATGTCAAGATTTTTGTTGGGAGTTTCTAGTTTACACGATCAAGGTTTTTCGCGGCGGTTAAATATTGTTGTCAAGATATGTACTTCTCCATACAATATGCCTACTTTGCAATGTATAGGAAGTGTATGTTGGCACTATTAATTATGCGATAACTCTTAAAAAACCTAAAAATGTTTTTGACATGCAAAAAAACTTTAAGGAAGCATTTGGTATGTGGAATTCGAGTAGGAAAAATGGAATCGTGTGAAGGTACAGCTGTCGAAGCATAACGTAACTTTGTTCGATGCGCCATTTGAGTTTTTGTCGTGATTTCCACACACGGATTTTGCATACCAAACGCATCGTGAGTGTACAGTGGATGTTGCTCAAAACAATCTCGAATCTAAGAAAACTCATGTTCAACTTTACAGGAGGAATTGAAAAAAGAAGATTGGTCTAGCTTTTTACATACATAATCTAACAAAAGCCTTAGTTTTTTACGTGATCTTGTAATGATCGTTCCTCCTATGGATATAAGCGTCATCACCTTTTCATGCTCAATTAAGAAACTGGCATAAGATTGCGTGGGACATTATGAAGGAAATCTCTTGAGAAATCGGAGAAAAGCCCGCTTTGAAGTGCATGAAACATATTTTTCGGTTCTGCAAAGGTCATAGTACATTGTTACTACCTCATACTATGTCTGATATGAGGATATAAAAAAGTTATTGTATTGGGATAAAATTATGTAATTGAAAATAATGTTGTCTCTCAAATTCTTCGAAAACAAATGGCGCCATTGTAGAAAAAAGCTGTTCAAATACATAAGCATGATGTTATATTAATTCTTGAAAGCTTGTCGTATGGTCGTCGTGCTTTACGATAGCTCGAAATCGTAACTACAAGCCAAAAATATTAAAAATTGAATTATTACATTGTAAATCCCCGATGGAATTTACTCAACAAAGTCACCGGACAACACATCCAAGATGAGTCTTTTATCCGATAACATCACGGGCACCTGTGTGCATGTAAAAATGCAGAAAAAACACAACATAAGAACTTAAAACCAGGCACCTGTGTGCATGTAAAAGACAAATCAATATCCGTAAAACGCATAATTGTCGTATCTCAGGTTACAATCGGACAGTCCCATATATGCATGAAGGGAATTTGGACACATGGTAATAAGATCTTGTTTGGCTTGTGCCAAGCAACTCGTGCAGTCTTGTCGACTCAAATCTTGGTTACCGCACAACGAATGTGCGTAGGCCGCAACGATTGTAGAATCCTCATAAACGTAATCTTCGTAACTTGGCTGGTAAGCGGTATTTTCTATAAGCTCGTCGAGCAGTCCCATCACAGTTGGTCCGTAAGGGCTGTTTTCTGGCCATGTATCGCTGCATTGCTTGTCTACGAAGGTTGTGTCTGGGTCGCCTTTCACAGTATTGATGTTAACCAATATCATTTGTAAAACAAGCAATGAAAGTGTGATGATCATTAGGATATTGGTGTTAGGTGATTGGCTCATTTTCATGGTTCTTTTCCTTCCTTCCTTTCTCTGTTTTTTTTTTTTTTTTTTATTTTGTTGTGAAAACATAAATGTTTATGGATGTTATATATACAACTTTGAAGGTATTGTTACATGGCACGGAATCTCGGATTATACTCACGGCCACCGATGTGTTTTTTTATTTGTAAGCGACAATGTTTTCCCTTGCCGATGGTGTGGACTTTGTTTGTTAATAGAGTTTGCCAATCTTATAATTATGATACGACTGTTATCATTCTATCTACGAATCATTGTGGTAGCAATTGCGTACAGCTTATAAACGTCCAATAGCGTAGTTCGGCTACACACAGTATATGGACTAAATATTTAATACTAAACATAGAGGATTTGGCGTTTATATTGGCCGGTTGTCTTTCAAATGACATATTTATTTACTGGACTTATTCTTTCCGGTTTGTAATAGTATCTTAAATTATTTCTTATGTTGGGTTTGTATCTTATTTGCGAGTGGCGGCTAAAATAGGTCATATTCTCAATTTGGATTCTAATACGAGGGCCAACTCGTTAATTGGAAGGTAAGAAAGAGGATGATGAAGATGAAGAGGATGAGGAAAGTTCGGACATCAATGAAGCAATGGATTCTGTTACTAAAGAACTCGATGTGAAGAGGTATATATATAATATATTATATATATGATGGGTAACTAGTAAAGAGAATCAAAGAAGGATAGAGAAATCATCAGAGGAGAGATCCTTCGATTATTTACTTGTGATGGTATGAGTTTGGATTTGGTAGACTAAAGTTATATATCGTAGGCATCTCCGCAAAGGTTAAAGTTTGCATTAGTGGCCAAAATAAATAAAAATTCGAGTATAAATCCGAACATTTTTATACTAACTAGCAATCCCTAAACACTCGACCCATGTGCAACTTGAAATCTAACTAAAATTTGAAGGAAAAAAAATAACGTTGAAATTATATTTCAAAGCACCAAAAAATCTTGTATCAAGACCATAATACAAAAAAAAAAAAGAAACAAAAAACAAAAGAATTAAAAGAACTCACTCGCCCTTTGAGAAAAATCCAGAAACACCTCAATGCAACATGTTTGGACTTCTCTTTGGCTGCGGAGGCTGCTTATCCTCTTGTGGTGAATGATGTGTGTCCTTATTACTACAACAAATGAAAATGGTTTATAGAAAGAAAGTACATTTCACAAAAACGAAACTATTTTAAACCTACCTCAGATGGTTTTCACCATGAAATGCTCACGAAAAACTTACACGGTGCCTTTTCAGGAAATTCGTTGCTATATGGCGATTAATTATCGACCAGCGTACGTGAGTGTGTGAGAAAGTGGTAAGATCGATTTGTGTGTTTAGAGGAGGGTGTGAATCAACACTTGATTCCTTGCCCTTGAAGATATGACTCTATGCAGGTTTGCCACGTTGCGTAATTTTGGTTGTTGAGTTTCTCTATTCCGCCTACCTACTATAGGTCCGCCATCGTGACTTGGATTACCTCCTCGTAACCAAGCAAGCCTCACGCGCTTCACAATTTTATTTATTTATTTTTATTGTGCACGATGCCTTCGACTTAATCTTTCTTTATCGGCGACAACGGATGAACCCGCCATATTCCCGCTGTCACTCAAATTTTCCAACGTGGCTGGCGTTTATCTGGCATGGCTCAGGCGTGGCTCAGATATCACTGGTTAAATAATTAAATGGGACAAGTAGGATGATAATATATTTAATAATACACTCAAATAAACACCATTGTTTAATATATGGTCACAAATCATACACGCACAAGAGGATAATTCTTTTATATATGAGACTATAGGCACACTCACTTGTATATCACATGTTGGTGTATTTGTTAGGGTTGGTTTATAAAATGGCCGGATATTCTCCACATTCGTGTTTAGAAATTCACTTTCCAAATACAATATTTGGACACTTTATCGAGTTGCACCAAATTCGTCTTGGGATAAGACTGGAGATTACTATCTTGCGTTTTGTTGATTCGAAGTCCCTTTGCTGAAATTGTTTTGCATGTATTTGTAACCCATGTCCAGTTGTGTCTTTTCGTATATAGACACAACTCCTTAAAAGTGTATGTTTATTAACAGATATTACCTTACAGCACACCCTTTGGGGTGAAACCATACATACCCTTTCAGGCGAAAGGGTGCTTTACTTGGGGATGTCGGCCACAGTTTAACATTCCCGGAACTGTCACTGTTGCTAATACAGTTATACAAGCCTTGTTGACTTGCTGCGTATAGCCTCGCAGTCTTACTGCCTAGCAGTCATACAGTCTTACGGAGTCACGACCGTGAAGCCTAGGGCGTCAGGCCGTGAACGTGGGCAGAAACCGCGCCAACCCAGCCCGCAATCGTCACGGCCGTGAAAGCCGTGTTGCAGGCCGTGACACATGGTGTCACGGTCGTGACTGTCATACAGTCGTACACCCTTTCAGGCATACAGCCATATGCTCATAACAGCATTACAGTTTACCAACACTAGGGGCGTAGCCCCTTTGACCCTGGGTTCCAGCATAAACGCTTTCCGAGCGTGCACTCCACACCTCCTAACTCGTATACGATTTATTCCCAATTCACTAAATATCCAACAATCCTCCTCCATTTTAGTGTAATTCCTTTAAAACATTCAACATAATCACAAAACCTATGCATAAACGAAAATATCATAAAAGATTGAATTTTCATCTTAGTACACTATACATTTCAAATAAGTTTCCGAACAGATCAAAACTAATCCTGACACTATTTATTAGCCATGTGTCCATATCCATTCATGAATGCATGCAAACTTAAGTCCAAAGTTTCTTGAAGCGGCAAAACTTCACATTCACATAGGTAGCTTCTTTCGTCATGCATCTGCACATGCACTTTTTCAAAGATGCTATTAAGAATATATTCCAACCTACATGCAGATCCGAGCACATTTCTGTGGGATGATAATGCTATGTGCTCCAACTTCTAAGTGTAAGCTTTCCTCATTGAATTATATATTTCCAAAGTTAATTAGAAAGGAATTGGGTGTCTTACCATTGGAAATCATACGGACTTTAACCCCATCCCTATTGCAGATTTATTAACCAAATCTCTAGCCAACCCCTTCGTCAAGTGGTCTGCTAAATTTTGTTGCGATCGAACATAGTCAACAGATATAACGCCATTCGTGATTAATTCATGAATCATGCTATGTCTAACACCCAAATGTCTTGATTTTCCATTGCACATGTGACTATAAGCCTTTGCCAAAGTGGCAGAGCTATCACAATGGACTGAGATAGGTGATATCGGTTTCGGTCACAATGGAATCTCATATACTAAATTCTTCAGCCATTCTGCTTCTTTACCAGCAGCTGCTAGGGCAACAAATTCAGATTCCATCGTCGAATTCGTGATACAAGTTTGCTACTTAGAAGCCCACGAAATTGCACCTCCTCCAAGCAAGAATACCCATTCGCTTGTCGAGGAATGGTCTTCCGGATTCCAGATCCAACTGGCGTCACAATATCCTTCTAGAACCGAAGGTGAGCCAACGTAATATAAACTATAATTTATAGTCTTCTTTAGGTACTTAAGTACCCGCCTTATTGCTTGCCAATGATATGTACTCGGATTACTAGTAAACTTACTAAGTTTTCCTACAGCATACGCAATATCCGGCCTTGTGCTCGTCATGGCATACATTAAGCATCCAATCACCTTAGAATACTCAAGCTGAGAAACTGGATTACCTTTATTAGGCAACAACTTCATAGTTGTATCCATAGGTGTACTCACAGGAGACAATCAAAACAATTGAATTTCTTTAATACTTTCTCCATATAATGAGAAAGAGTGCGTAATAGCTCACTGATCGAGCGCTCTTGCGCCGAAGATGAACGGGGCTAAGCGATCTGCCGAAGCTGTGGGATGAATCTATAAGAATTCGCCTATCCCAATAACAAAAAAACCTGATTTGAATGATCCTGTATTAAGAGCTAAATTGGCTAAAGGTATGGGTCATAATTATTACGGAGAACCCGCATGGCCCAACGATCTTTTATATATTTTTCCAGTAGTAATTTTAGGTACTATTGCATGTGTGATCGAAATTCCTTTGTTTTCACGTTTAATCCTAATACCTAAGATAACGTCAGCCTCTCCCATATCTTTCACGGAGAATCTAGATGACAAAAATTCTTTAGTTATATCGACTTGTTTCTTATATGTGCAAAAGATCAACATGTCATCAACACACAGACAGATGATTACTCCGTTACCTGAGTTGTTAAATTTGCTATCTACGCACTTGTCCGCTTGGTTCAAATTGTAACCGTTGGACAAGACCACTTCATCAAACTTTTGATGCCACTGCTTAGGTGCTTGTTTCAATCCATACAAGTACATAACAAGTTTACACACCTTGCTTTCATTTCCCGGCATGATAAAGCCTTCAGGTTGTTTCATATAAACTTCCTCATCTAAATCACCATTCAAGAATGAAGTTTTCACATCCGTTTGGTGTATTACAAGATTGTGAATAGCTGCCATCGCAATCAACAATCTAATAGTCGAGATACGAGCAACAGGTGCATATGTATCGAAATAGTCAATTCCCGGTTTTTGTTTAAACCCTTGAATGACTAGTCTCGCTTTGAATTTTTCAATAGTTCCGTCGACTCTCGTCTTTCTTTTGAAGATCCATTTGCAACCTGGTGGTATATCGGATAACACCCAAGTGTTATTTCCCATGATAGAGTCCATCTCATCATCAATTGCTTCCTTTCAAAAAGCAACATCCTGAGACTTCATTGCTTCGTCAAATGTTTTTGGATCATCCTCAACATTATAGCAATATAGGTATTGGGTCGAAACCTCATCCCTAGAACCCTCAATTAAGTATAACTGAAAATCTGATCCATACGAGTTCGGTTTTCTTTTCCTTTTGCTTTTTCGAAGTTCAAGTGACTTATTACTAGTCAAGCCAGAACTTTTCTCCTTACCACTTGTGATTGAAATCACATCCTTAGGTCTAAGTATACTTGAGAAACGATTCTCATCAAATATATCATCTCTCGATTCAATTATGGAGTTGACCGAAATGGAATCATTAGGCTCGATTACATAGAACCTGTAGGCCTTGGAATGCTCATCATATCCAATAAAGATACAATCTATACCCCGTACACCTAAACTTTTCTTCTTGGATTCGGAAAGTTTTACAACAGCCCGACAACCCCAAACTCGAAGATAGTTTAACATTGGTTTCTTTTTAAATCAAAGTTCATAAGGAGTCAATTTGTTCCTTTTATTTGGAAGCCTATTAAGCAAATAGCAAGCCGTTAACATAGCTTCACCCCATAATCCATCACTCAATCCAGAGTACGATAACATGGAATTTACCATCTCTTTCAGGATTCTATTCTTTCTCTCAGATACACCATTTTGCTGTGGTGTATATGGAGCCGTGGTCTCGTGAATAATCCCTACCGATTGAAAGTAGGTCGGATTAAAGTATTCACCACCTCTATCCGTTCTGAGTCGTTTGATCATGGCATTTTGTTGCAACTCAACTTCATTCTTATAACTCATAAATTTTTCTAATGCTTCATCTTTGCTATGCAACAAATAGCATAACAGAATCTGGATGCATCGTCTATAAAGGTAACAAAAAATTTCTTATTACCTAAGGAAGGAGTAGCATGCAAATCACATAGATCACTATGAATTAACTCTAGTATGACTGAGGAACGTATAACTGTATGAAAAGGTTGCCTTGTGATTTTAGTGAGCATGTAAGTCTTGCATTTTTCAGAATGAATACCAAACGCTTGTATTAAACCTTCTTTACACATTTCATATATTCGTCTAGAATGAACATGTCCTAGTCTAGCATGCCAAAGTATGGAATCATTAATTTTAGAACATGTCGTAAAAGCAGAATGACTGTAAACACATTTTTTATTAAATTCAACATAAACATACCATTATTATAATAACCAAAACCGATAAAGTTCCCGAATTTTGTCAATACAAACTTGTCTGACTCAAACACCTGCTTGTAACCACATTTGTTCAAGACAGGACCAGAAACTAAATTCTTACGCAACTTTGGTACAAACAGCACATTACATAAAGTAATAGTTTTTTCCGAAGTAAATTCTAATACAACACTTCCTACACCAACTATTGGAGCACTTGACTCGTTGCCCATATGTAATGCCGATCCATCTTCAACTAGTTGAAAATCTTTAAACCAGCCCCGGTCTTTACACGCATGAGTTGTGGCACCCGAGTCAATCCACCATGCATCTTCATCATCATCCTGTACGTAAAACGCTTCAGGACTAAAAGATATATAATGTATACCATAATTATAACATATGTCTAAATTCTGACCTTGTGTAGGGTTAGGGTTTTTTGACCCTTCACCCGTGGTGTTTGCCCCGTTGGTGTTCTTTATTTGTCCACCACCTTTTTCAACCCGACATTCCTTTTTGAAATGACCAGGTTTGCCACATTTCCAACAAGCCGCTTTAGGCTTTTTGTTGGACCCGCCACGGTTATCACCGTTCACTTTTTTTTAGTACGATCCTCCACCATGTTGACACTGGATATCCCAGCACTGCTTTTGCCCTTTGATTGGTCTCTCCTGCGCTCTTAGAGATTCCTCTATGCGCAAATGACTACCTAATTGTAGTAGGGACAATTCCTCCTTTTTATGCTTTAGAGTGCGCTTGAAATCTTTTCATGATGGTGGCAATTTGTCTATTATGCAAGACACGGCTATTGCATCATCCATCACAAGTTGATGTTGAGCGAATTGCCCAAGGATACGCAGAACCTCATTGTATTGTTCTATAACTGGTCGAGCATCGATCATTTTATAATTATTAAACTTGCTAATCAGGAATTTCGTACTTGATGCGTCTTCTGCCATATACTTCGCTTCGAGATCATCCCATAAGGCTTTAGCAGAATCAAAATTCTGATATATATCAAATAATGAATCCGACATGCTGTTTAGGATATGACCACGACAGATGAAATCGTCGTTCTCCCACTTGTTCCTCCTTCGGGCAGCCTCAAGTGTTTCGTTCTCTACGTGCTCCGGCATGGGCGTACTCAACACGTAGACCACCTTCAGGGTTGTCAGGAGGAAGTGCATCTTCTTCTTCCATCGACGAAAATCCACACCTTCGAACTTATCGAGTTTGCAGAATTTTGAAGTCTGTCTCTCACGCTTTCGGCCATTGAAATAAACCGAAATTTTGTCTTTGATTGGTGAATTTGTTAGGATTGCTTTATAAAATGGCCGGATATTCTCCAGAATCGTGTTTGGAAATTCAATTTCGAAATACAATATTTGGACCCTTTGTCGAGTTGCACCAAATTCGTCTTGGGATAAGACTGGAGATTACTATCTTGCGTTTTGTTGATTCGAAGTCCCTTTGCTGAAATTGTTTTGCATGTATTTATAACTCATGTCCAGTTGTGTCTTTTCGTATATAGACACAACTCCTTAAAGAAAGTGTATGTTTATTAACAGATATTACCTTACAGCACACCCTTTGGGGTGAAACCATACATACCCTTTCAGGCGAAAGGGTGCTTTACTTGGGGATGTCGGCCACAGTTTAATATTCTCAGAACTGTCATTGTTGCTAATACAGTTATACAAGCCTTGTTGACTTGCTGCGTATAGCCTCGCAGTCTTACTGCCTAGCAGTCTTACGGAGTCACGGCCGTGAAGCCTAGGGCGTCAGGCCGTGAACGCGGGCAGAAGCCGCGCCAACCCAGCCCGCAATCGTCACGGCCGTGAAGGCCGTGACACATGGTGTCACGGTCGTGACTGTCATACAGTCGTACACCCTTTCAGGCATACAGTCATACGCTCGTACAACATTACAGTTTACCAACACTAGGGGCGTAGCCCCTTTGACCCCCACATGAAATTTTTGGGTTCCAGAATAAACACTTGCCGAGCGTGCACTCCGCACCTCCTAACTCGTATACGATTTATTCCCAATTCACTAAAATATCCAACATCACACGCACTCAATTATTCATTATACATGCTAATGGAACATCTCATATAAATATATATATATATAGATAGATAGATAGATAGATAGATACTTTATGTGGGTTTACACTGCTTAGTTGGTTTATTTAATATATAATACTGTAATAGATTGTAACGTGTACAATATATGAAAGCTTCTATGGCGGTGGGACTTTCAATGGCGGTGTTGACTCTTCATAAAATATCTATCATGAAATTTTTTTCCAGAAATACTTGGATATTTATGATTTGGAAGTCCAACACCTCGAAGCAAATCTCTTATCACCAATTCAAGCTTTTCTTCACGCTTCTTAGAGTCTTCGAGGACATGAAGAAGTTGTTATTCTCTCGATAGAAACAATTCTTATCTCTTTTTATAATCTTCTCCAAATCTCTTAAATCTATTATCCATGTCGTTTCGGGCTTCAGACGCTTGCATGGGCCCGCCGGGCAAACTGGTAAAGAAATTCATATCGCTCTAATGCTTCGTTGTTCGCCTAGCTCGATCTATGAAGGAACCAAAAGCTTCTCATGACTCGCTTCGCATCGATCAACGCATTATTCAGGGCAGTGTCACTTAAACTCCCTCTTTACTTTAAGTTTTAACACATTGAGGACAATGCGCAAATTAGTTTGGGGGTGGGGTGGCACATGCTAGATTAAATGATATCGATCTCTTCGATTTGTTAGTTGGTTTAACTGATCAATGTTAGGATTTGAACGTCAGTTGTGAAAACTCGTGTCGATGATGAAAATTTTTAAAATTTTTCTGGTGTCGAGATAAGATTCAGCTAATTGTGTGTGAAAGTTTTGCATGTTACGTGTTTTGTTATTAGCATGACTATCTGATCACATTGATTGCTTCAGAAAAATAGCACGTATCATGAGACACAAAGCCATAAAATATTGTGAGTTTTGAGCCGAAAAAAATTAGAGCAACGCAATACTTGCTCGATGTGTTTTTCATGAGGGTCACGCATAGTCTGATTATTTTCGAACTTGCTCTGTTATGCATGTCAATATCACTGTGTGAAATTTTGTGTACGAAAATGATAAAGGCAATTAGGATAAGTCATTGGCCTAAATATCTGCGTACCCGACATATCTCTCCATTAGTGAGCCCCTTTGAGCCTTATTAGCCTTATTTGTTGATTTGGAGCCACGATATTTAGCCATTACCCCGTTATTTTATCCTTCATCCTCGAACCATTGTCAGCATGTTAGCTTACTAGTCGCCTCATAGTATTGAGTCTATTAATTTAGAGAAAAGACTATTAGGGCATGTTATTTCTGGTTGCAGTATTCTATTTTACTTATTTGAAAAAAAAAAAGAAGAAAAAAGGAGAAAAAAAAATATATTAGAAAATATTTATATATTGTTATTTGAAAAAAGAAAAAATAAAAAAAAGGGTTATAGTAGATTTCCAGAATTATTTTCTCGAGTTCTTAGTAATATTTGTTTTTTTTTTGAGTAGTATGAGTCTCCATTGTTTGAGTCGTATTTTGTGCTATAGAGTGGGGGAAAGCGATTTAGCAACTAACATGCTTGACTTTATTACCTCACTCATCTCATATATCACACCCTTATTACCCTGAGCCCCACTACAACCATGTTTAAAGACCTTTTGATTCGTATCTGAGACCACTGTGTGATTATGATATGATATATTTGCAAGCTTAGAGTAATATCATTCTATGTTGTGAATTGAGCGCTTTTATACAGATCCAATTAAACACTTCGAGCGAATTGCGGGATCCATGTGAGAGTTGTCACTTGTACGTGTTAGGATCTGGAAATATTGTTGTGCTATGATATGATTGCGAATTATCATCTCATGTCTCGTGTTAGCTGAATCATTCATTAGTTGATGACGATTTCGATCGATTGTGCTTTTGCATTTTTGAGAATAAACATGAGAATTCGTTTAGTGATGACGTAAAATCCTAACTTGCTTTAGTTTATTCCGCTTTTATGATCGAGGACGATCGAAGCTAGTTTGGGGGTTGTTGATAAGTTAGGATTTCAAGTAATTTTAATCCCCGTAAAAGCGTCTTATTAGTTATTATTTATCGAATTATCTTCATATATCCTATAATTACTTCTCATTACTTATTTGGCATATATGAGAACAAAAGATAGGAAAAAAAGGGGAATACCTGGGGGCTCTCACAAGTTTGTAGACCAATGAGATTATTTGAAGCCACCATAGTTGACATATCAATCACGTGGGAAGCTTTGAGTATTGGTATCATCAATCATTGCATAAGACAAAGGAGAGAAACTAACGAGATGGCTAAATCAAGCACATGGCTCAAGGCAGCTTATAGACAAACAATGCTACAGTGGAAAGTTACCAAGCCACCCAGGGAGAATTATTGCAACAAAAGACTGCTAAGACGGCTATTTGGGACAGAATTTCTATTCTAAATATCATGAAAATCCAAAGTTGATAAGGCTGAGGATTCTTACGAGATACATGCCACAGATAAAGCCAAGGATATTACTTCATGGAAGAGAGCACGAGGATCAAGGATGGAAAATACACAAAAATACAATCACAAAGACTGCGCATATGATTGACCAACTTTGCATATTATCACCTATAAAAGTTGTGCTTCACGTACATGAAAGGAGGGAGGAGGTACACATAAAATAAAAAAGGAGCTTGGGCCATTAAAAGAAAAAAAAGAGGCAACTCATTCTCCACTCACGAACATCACACATCAAAAGTTTCACTAAGCAGACACCTCTCAAAGAGAAAAGAAAAAAATAAGTCAGATACTCTCACCCAGTCATCCAATCCACGGTTTAGAACGGAGCAGAGAGCACGACGCCGTCATCATTATACGGGAAGCTTTACGTTGTTTTAATTATATAAATGTCTACGTTGAATATTTTGTGTTTTTCGTTTATTAATATGTGTGCTTAAATTTCTATGTGATTAAGGTCATGTTATGCCGGATTATGATTTCGTCTTAATGTTGCTATTATCCTATTTAATCGTATGAGTCAAGTTATGTGCTCTTTGTTGAGTTTAATGCGTACATGTGATTGGCCACCATACGTATGATTCTAGATTGGGCTATGAGACAGACTAAGTGATTAGACCGATTGGAACAGAAACATTGAGCATCACTACGTAAAACCGACCAGAAATGGAATTCGGTTTCGTACGTGTGGTTTCCGAGGTCTTAGGCGCCGAAAGCGTTTAAACTCGGGGAATTTCATAAATATTAAATGCGTGCGTAGAAACTACAATCATATAGACATATAGGGATTGGTTCTCTATCGCATAGGATCGTTATTGCGGGACAAACGAGTAGCGGTTATTTTAGGAAATTCTACCTTGACTAAGACTTGTTTTGATTATTTATGATTGGTTGCATGAAGACGTAGGAATAATTCGTGCCGAGCATACGCCTTGATCACATTGTCGTTAATTGATTTTAAATCGTCAATCGTCTATTTGCTTTAATTGTTTATTTGCATTTTTATCTGGTTTGATTATTTTTAATATAAAAAAATTATAAAAATACCTTATTTAAAATTCGCTTTAAGTCTAAATTAAATTTTAGAATAATATCTTAAAATTAATCAAGCTGTCCTCGTGGATCGATACTTGGACTCACGTCCATTTTATACTACTTGCACGACCTAGTACACTTACTAGTATTCGATCGTGTCATCGATACACATACCAACGCACACACACTCAATACACACACCAACACACACACACCCCAACAACAAGACACCACTCCACACACACCGATACACAACTACACATACCAACGCGCACACACACACACCAACACACACATCGATACACACACAAACACACTAAAATCGATACACATACCAACGCACACAAATGCAAGATACACAGACCGCACACATCAACGCCAACACACACCAACTCATGCTCGAGATGAACCGAAGCTTGATGTAGAAGAAGATAAAAAAACTAGCACCGTCGAGTCCCGGCGCCGTTGCAGACTCGCACCACCGAGTCTCGGCACTCCATCCCCAAAGATCCCTAAACTAGTTCCGGCAGTTTTTCACCAGCACCGCCGAGTCTCAGCGCCGTCGCAGCTTTCGTCGACCGCCGTAATGGGTTTGACGATGGCAATTTCAGCCGTGGAGTAATGAGGATTGCCGTGGCTCAATTTGCAAGACCATAGGTTCGAGGGTTTCGAGGATTCAGCCCTTGATAGAGAGGTGTTAAATGTTTATCAATCTGTAAATTTTTTCTTTTTAAAAATACCGGACCCGACCCGCAGGTACCCGATTGTCGGGTACCCAAATTTTGATCGGGTCGGGGTCGGGTTTGAAAATCAATACCCGATTTTTTGGGGTATCCGACCCGGAAAACCCGATACCCGAAATACCCGACCCGATCCAACCCCTACTTAAGGACAGGTGAATTTTCCTCCCTGTTCACATGCAGAATGCAAGAACTCAGAGGATTATACTTGACAATCGTGGCACAATAGTCATAGAGTCTGGTATACTGCTCCTTAACATCTCCCTTAAGCAACTCCATAGCATACTTTTTCGCTCTATAAACCTTGAATGTACTAACATCGACCTTCACATCCCTCCTGATTTTCCTCTGAAGTGACAGTAGATCTTCACTTGTAGATGCTCTGAATTGTTGGTCTAATGAGAGCAGTTGTGAGTTCCAGAGTATGATTTTATCTGTCATTCAGTGCCTCTCATAACTGGGGAAGCATGCAACCTCCAAGAACAACCATGTTTGCAAAAACTGTGACCTTCATCCTCTCATAACTGGGGATCCATTCAATCCTACCGTCGATCCAAAGATACAAGTGGTAGTACGAATGAGCCATTTACCCTGAACAACCCACGACTTAGTTCGAAATGTTTGAGGAATTGTAGGAATGAAGGAGATTATGTCCGAAACTTTATGGTTTGAGCTGGGTTGAGCGGATTTGCGTCGAATTGAGCTGAACTGTAGGGTTTTAGGTTGGTATGAGTGAACTGTGTTTGATTAAGCGGGAATCGTTGTCACTTAAAGTGAAATCCTCTGAAGTGTTAAGTATGCAAGGGTATAACTGGAATTTAATTTTTTTTTCGGACCGTTAGTGAGGCAATAAACATAAAACATAAGGTATTTACATGCTATTTATAAACATAGGGGCATTATGTGAAAATTTTTAAAACCACAAGGGGATCATATGCTATTTAGTATTTCATTCAAAACATAAACTATATATATCTCAATGAACATAACATTATGAATTTGATCACAAACATATTCAAAGTTTAATATTAAATCGCGAATATCATTTATTATGATGTGGAAGAGGTAGTAACATATGTTTGTCAATAAAGGAATATATGTTTACATGGAAAACAACCTCAAAAATTCGAATAAGATGAAATTGACTCAATATATGAGCCTTAATAATAAGTGAAAACTTGCGTCGTTAATCATGGAATGTGACGAAAATTAGCGTTCTTCGAGTTTGAACCTTTTCAAATTGAGTAACATTTTTCCCAAGAAAATATAACGCATGTATATGTAAAAGAAACACTTTATTAAGAATATTCTAGAAAGTTCTGGAATGTCAGAGAAGCTAACAGAACTGTCAGAAATTATAACAGGATTTTATTAGAATATTACCACATTACCAGCAAATAATACCATATGTCTGATATAAAGAAACAATCACTCAAATTTATGACACATTGTTTAATATAGATACCACATAATACATTTTTCAGTATAACATCATTAATTAGACTAATTTTGTTCGTAAATGCACTTATTCCCGAATGTAGAAGATTTATGTTCATGTATGTGATTTCACTAAGTTAATAAACCAAATTCCCTTAAAAGACATGTTATGCTAATGTTGATATCAATATGTGAAAGTTGAGATCAAAAGCCATGTAAACATATAGTTATTCTTTCACGAAATATACTAGTATCTCTTTTGATGAGACATAACATTATGAATTCCATCACAAACGTATTCAAAGTTCAACATTAAAGCACGAACAACATTTAATATACCACAAACTCAAAATTCGAGATCCCAAACCTAAACAATCGAAAGTGAATTTGTGAGCGAAATTAATGAAATTTATAATGTGGTATGAAGAACCTGTTATGCAGTACCAATATCTGCAATAGTGTTAAAAATTGAATTTATTATTTTATATAGGACATTCAGTATTATTGGCAAGTAAATATGGTAATATTTCTTGACAATATAGAACATTCCAGAATATTCTTAATAAAACATGTGTTATTTTATTTGCAGAAAGTGTTATTCACCTTGAAAACGTTTCAATTTCGAGAAAAGAAAGCTAAATTCGCATTGTTTCATGATTAATATCAATAATATTTGTCGATTACTAAGACACATGATCAAATTGAGTCAAATTCACCTTATTCGCCAATTAGAGTCGAGATTTTACCCGTTTTCAACGAGATTTATGAATCTTCATTCCATTATAAACTTCAAAAAATTTCTTTGATTATGAAGACCATGGGAAATTGAGGCTGATTTAATCTTATTAGGTCACTAACGTGAAGAAGATAGCGACTTCAATTTTGGTGTCGTCAGTGGTTTTCGAATGTGACAGAATGTGTTACTTACAAATAGAGCTGTCAAAGTGGCCCGCGGCCCGCGGGCCGGCCCGCCCCGCCCCGCTAAAGTGGCGGGTTGGGCTGAGCTTTTTCAGGCCCGCCAGGAGGCGGGCCTAAGCGGGCCAGCCCGCGCGGGCCGCGGGCTTGGCGGGGCGGGGCGGGCTAGCCCGCGGGCCGGCCCGCCATTTTTGTAAATATATATAATTTATTAAATAAATATATATTATAATGAAAATAAATACTAAATATAGAAAATAAAACTAAATTAATTAGATAATATAATTAAATGTTATTAATTATGTATATTTTATATCATATTTATTCATAATTTATTAATAAATATCATAATTAAATAAAAATTATTAGTAAATTAATATTTTAAATTAAAACAAAAACTAGAAAAAAAAATTACCAGGCGGGCGGGCCTGGCCCGCCCGGCCCGCGGCCCGCCGCGGGGCGGGGCGTTCCCCAGTTTTTTAGGCCCGCCAGATGGCGGGCCAGCCCGCCCCGCCCCGCCAAGTGGCGGGCTTTGGCGGGCGGCGGGCCAGCCCGGCCCGCCCCGCCAAATTGACAGTACTACTTACAAATAATGAATTGCCAGACCAGAAAAGTGTTACCTAGAAATAAGGAAGTGTTATCCAGAAAGGACGAATTGTTACCCAGATAGCGTGTTAATCGCATACGTTTCAAACTTTCTTGCCATCAAAATTATTCGATATTCCATTATTAACATCACTAATCCCCGTCATTAACCAAAAATTATCGAAACAGGCCTGTTAAATAAAATACAATATCAATACTTATGAAAAACAAAAGTAGATAATAATATACCACCTCAGATAATCCAAGTAACGCTTCGATTTAATGTAGGAACAGTTCGATGCAAAAAATTATCGAAACAGGTCTGTTAAACAAAATACCACATCAATGCTTATGAAAACAAAAGTAGGACATAACATACCAATTAATCGGCAAAAAAAGTCGATTATGAGTTACCCATTGTATCATGACCCACTTTGTATTTAGTACCACATGTTGGACAAACAATACCACATCAATACTTATTATAAACAAAACAAAGTCATTGTATACCACTTGATCGGATAAAGATATTGGTTATGAGTAATGAAGTAACGTATCTTGATACTGTTATACCGTTAAGACATAACGTAGTAACAAAAATGTATAATATAGTAACACGTATTCTAGATGAATCGATGCATTTCATACGACCTGCTTCACACAACGTACGTTTTAGAGTAATGAGGTATCTCGAATCCATACAGATTAGCTGCGATTGCTGCCAAAATCTAGTTCGACTTGGCAAGATTTTCTCGAATTTGAACCCATATAAAAATTCATTACAATTCTTACATTGTACTTCATCAATATTAGAATAATTCATACGCCACACGTCGAAATTGATTGATTGATGGTAGTGGATTGTGCTCGATTCATTGTAAAAATGGGGTTCGATTATCCAAATAAATAAATATAAATATGTTGATAACATTTACTATCCCTTAATAAATCATCGTATATATGTAACATTAAACTAAAGGCGAATACTCATTCAGAGAACACTTTATTAAGGGTATTTTAGTCAAAATATAGTTTGGGTCTTATCATTAAATTTTTCAATAAAAAGATCCTTAAAACTATAAAATATTATGACAGGGCCTGAACTATATTATGAAACTTGGAGGGCACGATATGAGATGGTCCTTGTTTACATATAAGGTTATAAAATACTGGGCTCAAGCTCAACTACAACCCAATATCCTCCATGGCTAAATGCTGTCATATCTAAAATAATACTATATTGTACCAGATTACAGTATAATAATATGATAACACAATAATTTATTGAGCCTTTGGGACAAAGTTCAACGTAGACGTGTTCACACGGTTACGGTTACGGTTACGGTTTTGAACTGGTCGAGTCGGTTACGGTTACGGTTTTGAACTGCCGGTTTACTGTTTTTTTTCAATTCTTTTTAAAAATTTATTTCTCTTATAATAATTTAAATAAATTAAAAACTTTGATATTTTTATATAAAAATGTAAAAAAATAACTTTCCATTCCAAGTTAGAAATTTATATAATAGCCTTCAACATTTGAAAAAAAATTACACCTTAAATATTAAAAGATATTGTGATTACCATTCATTCTTCTATTCGAAGGACACTCGTCGTAGGCATTTAGTTCTAAAGATCATGTTTACCACTCAATATTCGTCTAAGTTTTGTAAGTCAATTTTATGATAGTTGATGAAAAAAAATAAAAAATAAATATGATGAATAAATTATCATTGGTTATTATCACAAGAACAATAAAATTATATATTTAATTATTATTTAAAAGACGGTTATAACCGCCGATTTACGGTTAGGAAAATGAAGAACCGTAACCGAACCTTTATAATTGATGGTTCGGTTACAGTTTGAACCGTAACCGTTGACCACGGTTAACCGAACCGTTGACCGACGGTTCAGTTACGGTTTGGTTACGGTCCAGTTCAACGAAATTTATTAACGCATCTCTTTCCATCTCCCGCCATCCTCTCTCTCTCACTCTCTCTCACACAGATATACAGATACAGATAGAGCTGTCAAATTGGCGGGGCGGGGCGGCCCGCCGCCCGCCAAAGCCCGCCATCTGGCGGGGCGGGGCGGGCCGGCCCGCCGTTTGGCGGGCCCTAAAAATAGGAGCCCGCCCCGCCATGCGGCGGGCCGCGGGCCCCGCGGGCCAGGCCCGCCCATTTTAAAAAAAATAATTAATATTATTTTTTCTAATTTAAAAGTTTTAATGTATTAATAATTTATTATTAATTGTTGAATTTATTAAAAAAACTAGATAGAAATATGCAATTATTTATTAATTAATAAACATGATAATAATTAGATGATTTATTAATTAAATATCTAATTAATTTAATATTTATTATAGATTTAGTATATATTATATAATATATATAATACCTTAAATTGGCGGGCCGGCCCGCGGGCTAGCCCGCCCCGCCCCGCCAAAGCCCGCGGCCCGCGCGGGCTGGCCCGCTCAGGCCCGCCCTTCAGCGGGCCTAAAAAATTGCAGCCCGGCCCGCCCTTTTGGCGGGGCGGGCGGGCCGCGGGCCTGATTGACAGTACTAGATACAGATCATCGTACTATATTACTTCATTGGGAAGAAAACAAAGAAAAAGCTACACAGGTCACTCTCTTTCCCTCTCTACTCCACTTTAACAAAGGTGAAGCAAAATTAACCCTTACGCCATAAAGTTTAGATTTTTACGACTGATGATTCGCTTTTTCTGAACCGTTGTCGCTGATCTAAAAGATGCCCTTTTTTTAGTGATTCGTTGTTCTTCCCATTGTGAATTGAGCTGAGGAGAGGCTTTACGGATCTATCTTGGTAGGGTTTTTCTTTTTTTCGGCACTGTAAGAAAAAAAGAAAAGAAAGTGGGACGTTGCTGTTTCAATTCTGCGTGCTTGTCATGGACCCCTTTTGCTCTTTTTTTTTTCTTTCATATGATCTGTGGTTTATCTTAAATGTGTGCTTTTGCTATGTGGTCATGCTTGGCTGTGAAACAATTAAAAATGAAAGTTCTTGTTTCCATCAACTCCATCTTCCTCCATAGCTTTTGATCTCAGTTTTCCCAGTTCTTACTTGAGAGATCAGTCCATCTTAAGAGTGAAAGAAAGAAAGAAAAAATTGCATCTTGAACTCTGTAATAGCTCTTCTCATGGTGTGGTGAATCTTGCTGCCTGTTTCTCTAATCTTTAGATCTTTTCCTTGTCCTTCTAATGATGTTTGATTCTTTATTACCATTAATCTAATCTCTGACATCTTTCGTATTCATCCTATTTCGGTTTTATTCAGATGGCGACGAGTTATTACACGGCGAAAGGCTCAAACGCGTGTTATATATAACTGTCACTTTTGAGCGTGTAGATACGCCACAACCTAAACTTAGCATAAAAGCACAATCATGATTTGTTGATAGACTCACTAAGAAGGAAGAGTCTCAGTAATTAAAACCTCTTCTTGCATGTTTTATAAGTATAACACAAGCCAATGCTCAGTTGAGGTCTGAGTATACTTTTTGATAATTCATCTCGTTTAGGAGAGAAAGCAAAATGGGGATTTCCTTGGGTAAAGTTACGACTGTTCCTGATCAACGACGACGAAGGCGTAGATATAGTTTATCGTTATGTAAAAGAAGTAAGATTATGCGGTTGTTTATCAAGCGACGGCAACGCTACGACAAAGCTAAGTATCTGATTACGTGGTTCAAGTTATTCTGCATCAAAGCAAGATCTTCGATTATGGGGTTTCTCGAGTCAATCTTAGTCAATAAAGCCGTCGAAGCTTCCAACAAAAAAGCCAGCAGATATCTTGTTATGAGGTTTAGGACAATCTGCATCAAAGCAAGGTCTTCGATTCTGAGGTTTCTCAAGTCAATCTCCTTCAAAGACCGATCTTTCTTACCTTCAAATAAGCCCAGGGAAAGTTGCTACAGTGATGATTCTCTAGCTGGTTTTACGCAAGAAAGTTCAGGAAAAGATGGAAAGTTGCGACATGAATATGAACAAGTGATCATGACAGAGGTGGCAACAAAGGATATGGCGGAGATGACTATTCACAGTGATAATGATGATCTGCCACCGATGGACCAAAACGCCGCCAGCATCCTTTCCCTCGCCAACCTTGGAGCAGCCAAGAATAGAAGAAAAATAACTGAAGAAAGAAATGAAGAGAAGAGAAAGGAAGAAGACGAAGAGAAAAGGAAGATGACGAAGAGAGGAAGTGAGTGGGAGAGTGATAAGAGAGGGAGAATAGAAAACGTTTATTTTGACTGAGCCTTTCAAATTTTCGATTCCCGCGCTCATGTTTTGCGACTGTTTTTCCGTTGCAAAGCTGTGTATTTGTCGCTCCCAGCCGTCGCTATTCCATCTCTTTTTTGTAGCAGGAAAAGGAAGAAAAAGAAAAACAGAGGGGACTATTGTAAAGACGACGACGAGTGTAGTCGTTGATGAAGATGAAGAGAGGTGGATCAAAAATTACAGCAGCTCTCATCGGATTCTGCTCGTTGGTGAAGGAGACTTCTCATTCGCTGCTTGTTTGGCTGTGGTTTTTGGGAATGCTTCGAATATGATCGCCACTTCTCTTAACAATACAAGTGAAAGTCTTTCCTTTAAATAAATGTGCTTTGATTTTATTGGATTCTCTTTCGCTTCTTCTTTTGTTTTCTTGATGAAACTGTTATTGCAGAGTTTCTGAAGAAGAACTATCAGCATGCAATGTCCAACGTGGAGGAACTGACGAGACGAGGTTGTAAGGTCATTCATGGGATCGATGCCACTGAAATGGCGAACCACGCTTGTCTGAAAACCCTAAAGTTCGACCGAATTGTTTTCAACTTCCCATTTGCTGGATTCTACAAGAAACTTCCACCTGATTCAGTGCTTCAGTTAAGTTAATATTATTGAAGCTCATCGTTTTCCCCTTTATATATATGTATATTGGTTTATTTCTTGACTGTGATCGAACTGTATATATTTATTACATAAACACGCACACAGTTTCCATAGAAGCCTAGTGAGCAAGTTTCTGATGAACGCAAAGAAGATGATAAGAGAAAACGGTGAGATTCACGTATCGCATAAGACGAACGGCGTCCATAAGAAATGGGATTTGGAGAACATTGCTTCTTCGCACGGACTAAGGTTGATCGAAGCTGTCAAGTTCAGGCTAAATGATTATCCTGGTTATAAGACATAGAGTGGATTTGGGGGAGACGGCGAATTTAACTGTTACCCTAGCAAGACTTTCAAGTTTGGTCTTAAAGTGTAGTGTTGTTTTAGCCTCAAGTACGTCTCATGTATGCACGAAGCAGATGTATATTTGCTTGCTTTGTTTTTTGTTCGATGGTTTAACTTATATAAAAAAAAAAAAACCAGGTACGCGACGCGGGGCGAACCGGATTAGTCGGGGCAACCCGGAAATCGGTCGGGTATCCGAAAAAAACTTATATAAAAAATTGTTGCATCTATCGATCGATTATTATTCATACTCCCTCACGTGCATTAAGCGGACCGAAAATTACATATGAAAAAATTTATTAGAGTTAAGATTTCCAGGAATACTCCCTTTAATTATTTGATTGGGAATTTCTAGTGGCACCCCTCACTTGCTACGTAGACCTCCTAATTATTATGGAGAGTGGTTGTATAGAAGTTTTCAATTATTTTGACTAATTCTTTCTAGTTCATTTATTACTTATTATATTCCCACACACTTATTATATATAAATAAAAAATAAAACTCACGTACGTGCGTATGTTTGTATGTATATATATATATATATATATATATATATTATATGGTACTTTAATACCCTAATTTTAAGTTGATATTGTGGTTTTATATATTAGTATGTGTAAAATATATTATAAAAAAATCAATACTATTATTTTATTCGATTATAATAGTGATTGCTAAGGGAAGACGTAATATACTAGTATTTTAAGCACTATGCATGTGCAATATATTAATATGGCTATATTACTTTATATTATAAAGTTCATTTTAAATGAAGTATTTAATTTAATTTTTATATTTATAAGTATATATAAGAAATTTGATGGGGTACAAATAGCATTTTTCATTAATATGAAGGGGGTACAGATAGCATTTTTCATCTAAAAGTGGGTCTCAATAGTAGCACGCTATTTAATTTTCGAATGTAAGATCATTAATATGAAGGGGGTACAAGTAGCATTAGTGTGCTTTTAAGAAAAGATAATGAAAGATGAAATACTTTGCTTTTCACCAACCCAACCCAATCCATCTTTACCGAGATTAATTATCAAATTTTCGGACCATATATGACAGGAAAAAAGGAAAGATGTTTTAAAAATGGGTCTTATGTGAATGTCCACTCATATTTATCCAACCCATAACTTCCTCAACCCATAACCTCCCCAACTCTTAATTGTATTTTTATGTAACATCAAATGTTAAGGCTACCTCAAGCCTATAAATAGAGGTGATTGTGAAGTGAAAACATATAAGTGAATGGAAGAATTCTCTCTTATGCTTTATACTCTCTTGCAATAATTTTACAACACGTTATCAGCACGAGACTCTAGCCGAAGCGACGTTTATTTCTTATTGAGTAAGTTCGGTTCTTTGTACTTTACGTATTTTCTAATACGCTTTTTCGTTATGGCTAACCTTGCAAAACTTGAGTTCGTCGCTCTTGATATCACGGGGAAGAATTACTTGTCATGGGTTCTAGATGCTGAAATCCATCTAGATGCTAATGGTCTTGGTGAGACCATAAAAGCCGAAAATGAAGCCACTAATCAAGAAAAGGCCAAAGCAATGATATTTCTTCGTCACCATCTTGACGAGGGGCTGAAAAGTGAGTACCTGACGATCAAAGATCCACTTGTCTTGTGGACAAGCTTGAAGGAAAGGTACGAACATCAAAAGGCGGTTACTCTTCCACGAGCTCGTTACGATTGGATACACTTGCGTCTGCAAGATTTCAAAACCGTAAGTGAGTATAATTCAGCAATCTTTAGAATCGGTTCTCAATTGCAACTATGTGGCGAGAAAGTGACCGATGAAGACATGTTGGAGAAAACTTTCTCCACTTTTCACGCTTCGAATGTGCTCCTGCAGCAGCAATATCGTGAAAGGGTTTTAAAAAATATTCTGAATTGATCTCTTGTCTTCTTGTTGCTGAACAAAACAATGAACTTTTGTTGAAAAATCACGAGGCCCGCCCAACTGGTGCTGCACCGTTTCCTGAAGTAAACGCGTCAGCCGTGCAACATGATTATAAGCAAGTTAGAGGACGTGGTCGTGGTCGTGATCGTGGACGTGGAAGGAAACATTATAATCGTGGTGGTTATACCAAAAATGCAACTCACCACCAGAAGTGGAAGGGTAACAATTATGAGAAAGATGGTGATCAAGGTAAAAAGAAAGTGGAAAATGAATGCCACCGTTGCGGCTTGAAAGGCCATTGGTCTCGTACCTGTCGTACGCCAAAGCATTTCGTCGACCTCTACCAGGCATCGTTGAAGAAAAAGGAGAAAAATGTCGAGACAAACTTTCTTAGTGATCTTGGTCTCGCCGACGATGGCTTAAATGATTTTACTTCTCTATATGTTGCGGATTTCTTTGTCAATAACCCAGAAGGTGAAACTAGTGGTAGTCACCCCGAATGTGAAACTATTGTAAATTACCCTCAAGGTGATAATCGTAGAAATGTCTAAGAAGTCTTTTCAATTATACTGATGTAATGCAATTTTATCAATAATATTTTAATTTATCCATTGTATTATATTTCTCTTAATCTTTATAATATTAATATTATTTTATTTTTCTGCTTCTAAGAAAATGGATGTTTCTCGTACGAATGGCAAAGAATTATGTCTCGCAGACAGCGCAACAACGCATTCGATATTTAAAGACAAGAAATATTTTTCTTCTCTCGTGATGAAAGAGTCACATGTTAGTACTATATGTGGTAGTACAAATATTATCGAAGGCTCCGGAAGAGCAATAATAATTTTGCCCCGAGGAACAAAATTTTGCGTAGATGATGCATTATATTTTTCAAAGTCGAATAGAAATTTGTTGAGTTTTAAAGATATCCGCCGGAATGGATATCATATTGAGACTAAAGATGAAGGTAAAGCTGAATACTTGTATATTACAAGTATTATTTCCGAAGAGAAAGTTGTATTGGAAAAATTACCTTCTTATTCCTCGGGATTGTACTACACGCATATTTCTACGTTTGAATCATATACAATTGTAAACCAGAAGTTTACAAATGATGACGAGTTTATTATTTGGCATAACCGGTTGGGCCATCCCGGTTCTATAATGATGCGAAGGATTATTGAGAATTCATGTGGTCATTCTTTGAATAATCGAAAAATACTTCGATTTAATGAATTCTCTTGTGTTGCATGCTCTCAAGGCAAATTAATTATTCGGCCTTCGCAATTAAAAATAAGAAACGAATCTCCTAAATTTTTGGAGCGCATACATGGCTATATATGTGGGCCGATTCACCCACCGTGTGGACCATTTCGTTATTTTATGATTTTAATCGATGCATTGACGAGATGGTCGCATGTATGCTTATTATTAACTCGCAACCTCGCGTTTGCGAGATTATTAGGTGAATTGATTCGGTTACGCGCTCATTTTCCCAATTATCCTATCAAGACAATCCGTCTTGACAATGCTAGTGAATTTTGTTCACAAGCATTTAATGATTATTGCATGTCAATTGGGATAAGTGTCGAACATCCAGTAGCTTATGTTCATACACAAAACGGTCTTTGCAGAATCGTTTATAAAGCGCTTACAATTAATTGCTCGGCCATTACTTATGAGAGCGAATCTCCCAACTTCTGCTTGGGGTCATGCTATTTTGCATGCGGCAGCACTAATTCGCATTAGGCCAACGCATTACCATGAGGTCTCCCCAATGCAATTGGTTCAGGGTCAGGAACCAAATATTTCCCACCTAAAAATATTTGGGTGTGCAGTCTATGTTCCGATTAATCCACCGCAACGTACAAAGATGGGGCCTCAAAGAAGGATGGGAATTTATGTTGGCTTTGAATCCCCATCTATAGTTAAGTATCTCGAGCCAAAGACTGGAAATTTATTTAATTCCAGATTTGCTGATTGTCATTTTGACGAATCAGTTTTCCCAACATTAGGGGGAGATGAAAAAACGCCGGAAAAGAAAATTAGTTGGAATGAATTATCATTATCTCATTATGATCCTCGTACTAAGCAATGTGAACTAGAAGTTCAAAAGATAATTCATTTGCAAAATTTAGCAAATCAATTACCAGATGCGTTTAATGACCCTAAAAGAGTTACTAAATCTCATATTCCGGCTGTTAATGCTCCGATTAAAATTAGTGTCCCTGAAGGACAAATAACCACTGCTAATGAGTCTACGGCACGTTTAAAACGTGATAGACCAATCGGTTCTAAAGATAAAGTTTCTCGTAAAAGAAAAGGAGCAATAATTCAAGGTGGCCCCGAGGGAACTAAAACTCCTGAAGAGTCTACTGACATGACTATTGAAAAGTTTCTAGAAGAAACACAGGTACCTGAAAAAGTTGATAATCATGAGATCTCAATAAATTATGTCATGAGTAGAAAAATATGGAATCGAAATGAAATAAACGTCGACGATATTTTTTGCATATGCAGTGGCAAAAACAATTGTTAATGAGAATGAGGATCGTGAACCTAGGTCTATGAATGAATGTAAGCTTAGAGATGATTGACCAAAGTGGAAAGACGCAATTCAAGCTGAATTGAATTCACTGGCAAAACGTAAAGTTTTTGGACCAGTAATGCCCACACCAGAAGATGTGCAGCCCGTAGGGTATAAATGGGTTTTTGTAAGGAAAAGAAATGAGAAAAATGAAATTGTGCGATATAAGGCGCGTCTTGTAGCACAATGTTTTTCTCAAAAACCCGGCATTGATTATGATCAAACGTATTCCCCCGTAGTGGATGCGACTAGTTTTCGATATTTAATAAGTCTGACATCAAATGAAAAACTGGAAATGCGTTTGATGGATGTTGTAACGGCATATTTATATGGCTCGTTAGATAGTGACATTTATATGAAACTCCCTGAAGGATTTAAACTGCCTGAAGAATATAATCATAGTTCTCGCGATCTTTACTCGATCAAACTATGCAGATCACTTTACGGTTTAAAGCAAACTGGACGAATGTGGTATAATCGCCTTAGCGAATACCTATTAAAAGAAGGATATAAAAATGATCAAATATGTCCTTGTTTATTTATAAAGAGATCAGGGTTTAATTTTGTCATCGTAGCTGTTTATGTTGATGACCTAAATCTAATTGGAACTCCCGAAGAGCTCCAAAAAACGGCTGATTATTTAAAGCAAGAATTTGAAATGAAGGATCTTGGCAAGACAAAATTTTGTCTTGGTTTACAACTTGAGCATATTGATGATGGCGTATTCTTGCATCAGTCCGCTTATACGACAAAAGTGCTTAAACGCTTCTATATGGATAAAGCACACCCCTTGAGCACGCCTATGATAGTGAGATCACTTGATGTGAATAAAGATCCATTTCGACCTCGTGAGAATAACGAAGAACTACTTGGTCCAGAAGTACCATATCTAAGTGCAATAGGAGCACTAATGTATCTTGCAAGCCATACCCGTCCTGATATATCATTTGCGGTTAATTTGCTAGCAATGTATAGTTCTTCACCTACAAGAAGGCATTGGAATGGCATTAAGCATATATTTCGATACCTTCAAGGTACGATAGATTTGGGTCTTTACTATCCTAAATCTGCAAAATCCGATCTCATAGGCTATGCAGATGCTGGTTATTTGTCTGATCCGCATAATGCTCGGTCCCAAACGGGTTATATTTTTACATGTGGTGGTACGGCTATTTCTTGGCACTCAATGAAACAAACTATAGCCGCCACTTCCTCAAACCATGCAGAAATTTTGGCAATACACGAAGCAAGTCGGGAGTGCTTTTGATTGAGATCAGTAATTCATCATGTTCGAGGAACATGCGGCTTAAATTTGGACAAAGGAGCTCCAACGATATTATTCGAAGATAACGCCGCATGTATCGCTCAATTAAAGGAAGGTTACATAAAAGGTGACCGAACGAAACATATCTCACCAAAGTTCTTTTTCACTCACTTCAAAAGAATGGTGAAATTATCGTTCAACAAATTCGTTCATGTGACAATCTAGCGGATTTGTTGACGAAATCACTGCCGACTTCAACATTTGAAAAGCTGGTTTATAAAATTGGAATGCGTCGAATGAAGAATATCAAATGATGTACTCAAGAGGGGGAGAATATATGTTGTACTCTTTTTTCCTTAACCACGGTTTTTCCCATTGGGTTTTCCGGGTAAGGTTTTTAATGAGGCAACGTTGTATAGGAAAATGTAATCTTTTTCCTTCACTAGGATTTTATCTCTTTGGGTTTTTCCTAATAAGGTTTTAACGAGGCATTTTACCGAAATATGGACATCCAATGGGGAGTGTTATAAACATGGGTCTTATGTGAATGTCCACTCATATTTATCCAACCCATAACCTCCTCAACCCATAACCTCCCCAACTCTTAATTGTATTTTTATGTAACATCAAATGTTAAGGCTACCTCAAGCCTATAAATAGAGGTGATTGTGAAGTGAAAACATATAAGTGAATGGAAGAATTCTCTCTTATGCTTTATACTCTCTTGCGATAATTTTACAACAAAAGAGAGAATCTTAGGCTCGTAAGGATGATTTAAAATTTCAATTTTGCAAATAACTAGAACAAGACACTGTCGATAATTGTGATAATGTTTAAGCTAATTAGGAAATTGATGTCTAATTGGTGCGGACAGCTTGATACTTGAAATATTTTGATGTTATGATAAAAATGGTAAGACTTTTCGTTTCGGTAAATGTCTTAATTAATATAAAAGTCGTATATGATGTGATTACGAATAATTTAGAATCATTTAATCTGTTACAGGTCAATGTATATTGGTTAGGTGCATTGCAGGTAAGAATTTAAATCGTCTTTTTTCAACATTAATTAAACTAATATATCCTATACTATCACTCCCATGATAAAATAATTTAAGAACTAAAGTCGGAGAGGTAATATGGGCCACTACAGACAATTTATTTTCTCGCTGGACCGTGTTTCTATTTCGGCCTTGATGAAGATATGTATCAGTTTATTGAACTTAGCGCAATTAGGGTGCAGATAAGCTAAAATCATCATGGTTTTGTGGATAAGACACAAAAAAAGAGAAAACCCAAGAGTCGCACAAAGAACGAAGCGCCGCCCAAGCTAATTATTTCATCGTAGGGTTCGTAAGTATATTACCCGCCAATAAAGCTCAGTTTAGGTCTTAACTTAAGAGGGGATTCTTCTTTTGTCTGCGAAAGCAAAAATGGGAAACCTCAACAGCTTCTTCTTGTCGGGGAAAGCTGGAACTTGTCATGAGCAACAACAACAGCGACCTATCGTTTTCCATTTTTCAGACAAAATAGAAAACGCCGGCCAACGTGAACTAGTGAGAGAGGTGCCGGCAAGAGAAAGAAAAAGGAGGAAGAAGAAGAAGAACGTAATAAAGAACGCCGCCGTCGCCGATGAAGAACGTTGGATTAAACACTACAGCAGCTCTCATAGGATTCTGCTCGTCGGCGAAGGCGACTTCTCCTTCTCCGCCTCCTTGGCCGTGGCTTTTAGGAATGCCTCCAAAATCATCGCAACTTCCCTCGATTCTCAAGGTAATAATAAATAAGGTTTGCCTATTCTATTGCAGCATCGTTCGCCGTGTGACACGTGGCATATATTCGACCCTCTTTTACAGATTTTGTCAGGGATAACTATGGCAAAGCAGTTTCCAACATAGAGCAACTGACGAAGCGAGGCTGTAAGGTCATGCATGGGATTGATGCTACTGAACTGTCGAATCATAGCTACCTCGGACGCATTAAGTTCGATCGAATAGTCTTCAACTTCCCTTCCGCCGGAATCTTCAAGAACCTTCCAATCGATTCAGAGCTTCGGTTATCAGTTCTTCTTCTCCGTTTTATATATAACTAGTTTCCTTACATACTAATTTATGGTCTTTAGTTGGGTGATTGTTCTTCTTTGAATCTACAGTCGCCATAGAAGGCTTGTGACCAAGTTTCTGCAGAATGCGAAAACGATGATCAAAGACGATGGAGAGATACACATTCTCACAAGATCAACGGTTTCTACAGCAGGTGGAATTTGGAAGCCATAGCTGCTTCGCATAAGCTGAGACTTATCGAAGCGAAGGCGTTCGATCAACTTTGTTAATGTCGAAGATTTCGAGAAGATTTTGTCTTCCTTCCCCTAAATAAGTGGAGCACCTACATGCCAAAAATAGAAGATTGCAACTACCAAATATGGAAGATATGAGATCAACCAATAAGGAGAGAAGATCGAATCAAATGTTTACTATATTTGGAGAGATCTTCAAGGAGATATTTTAGAAGATATTCAAGGGATCTTTTACCAATTCAATGAGGAGCCAAGGCCTATAAAAGAAGGATTTTCGAGCTGCCATAGGTATGCTTTTGGACGAGAAATTCGAGCTTTCATGGAGTCTCTTTTGAGCGACATATTGAGCGAAAATCATGAGAAAAGCACATATTGAGTTTGAGCGATTTTACTTATCACGAGACTGTCTTTTTAGCCTAGTATTTCGTTTGCAAAAGTCTTAGGACTTTGTAGGTTTGCAGAATCGTTAGATTCGTAGTTTGCAGAATCGTTTAGATTCGTAGTTTTTCTAGGCTTGTTTTTACTGTCTTCGGATAGTTATTTTGCCATCCATTGCTGTTAGTGGAATTTCGCCTTGAGGCACGCAGCAAGTTTTTATAACTTGCTGCACAATTTACATCTCGTGTTCACCATCTTTCTTTACTAAGTTCGTTAAATATTCCGCTGTTCGTTCTGTGTTGGCGTCAGTGTCGACCCAACATTTGGTCCAACATTTAGTCACCAGTTTTAGAACTTAGTATTATACATCCATATCGTACCGGGACCACTTCAAAGTGGTATCAGAGCCGACGCTTGACGTTACTAAGCGCTGAAGATCATCTACAATGGATGTTACAAGCTCAAACTACATCGGCAAAGTCCCTGTGTTAGACGGCTCCAATTATGCGTATTGGAAGGTTCGTGTTCGGCAGTGTATTAAGTCCATCGATGTGCGAGCATGGGAAGCAGTTCTCCATGGCTATACGTCACCAAAGACTGCACGAGATGTTGATGGCGAAGTCGTGGATAAGCCTGTCGAGCAGTGGACGATCGCTGAGAGGAACGCGGCAGAATTCAACGACAAGGCACTCAACGCCATCTACTCATCCGTGGATATGTTTATGTTTAAGATCATCCAAAATTGTTCTACTGCGCAAACTGCGTGGGATCTGCTTCAGCAGTACTGTGAAGGCGACGCAAGTGTGCGTGAAACCAAGCTACGCCTACTCCTTAGTCAGTTCGAGAATATCAGAATGAAGGAAGATGAAGATATTAGCACGTACTTTGGAAAGCTGTTGACGATCTCAAGCGAGTGCGCCAGCCTAGGAGATCCGATGACAAACAAGGTATTAAACTCTAAAGCTCTTCGTACACTAACCGAAAAATTCAATGTGAAGGTATCGGCGATCGAGGAATCATACAACCTAGCAAACATGGACTTCAATGTCTTGATGAACATCTTGAAGAACTTCGAGACCAACCTTGAAGTTCAAAAGAGGGCATCACGCGGCAAAAGCCTTGCGTTAGTCAGTCAACCATCCAAGGTTCAAACCGAGGATGACTCTGACAATGAGGATGATACAGCCATGCTGGTGAAGAACTTCGCAAAGTTTCTCAAGATGAAGAAGAACGCTGAGAAAAATGTTGTCCCGAATGCTGGTCCAACATTTAGGAGGGGGCAGAATGTTAAAGCTGATTCCTCGTCTGCTCCTCCGTTCTTCAAACGCAAACCAGATGGAAAGAAGAAGAACATCAACTATGAATCTGTAAGATGCTATGAATGCCAAGGATGGGGTCATTTCGCCAACGAATGTGCAAACACTCTTCGCAAGTACGGAAAGGCGATGTGGATCGAGCTGTCTGACGATGAAGATGAAGAACTGTGTGCTAAGGAGACCAAGCAAACATCAGTGACCATTCAGTCCTTCTCAGACAGCGAAGACAACGAAGATAATCAGATAGGCTTCACTGCGGTAACGGATGTTGAGCATAATATTGATTCAACATCTAACTCAGCATCTGAAAAACAGATTATATTTGATTATGATGACTCAAACTGTTTTGATGGGTTTTTAAGTTCTGATGATGCAGATTTAGAAACAGACGATTGTGCAGCTATGAAGCGATTGTCCACACAATTTGAAATAGAAAAGGCGAAAATGCACAACTAAAAGCCGCCGTAAAAGTGTTGTCCGAGGAGAATGAAAAGAACGAAAAGGTGATCGAAGGCCTTCTTGATGGGATGAACAAAATGGAAGCTGCTCTAACACGAAAGGACAAAGAGATCGACCAGCTACAGAAGCGAGTCGATGAGGCTGACGAGACGTTTGCGAGAATGAACAAGGGTAAATCAACCCTTGATGAGGTATTATCTCTAGGTATTTTTGATAAGCAAGGTCTAGGTTTCAATACTGAGCCCATTAATGAAGTCCCTAAACCTGTGCCACATGCTCAGCCTAAGATAGTCTTTGTTAAAGAAAAGTCGCATGTTTCGATTGATCCTATTATAACTGCGAGTGTTAAGAAGAATCCTAAGCATGCTACTGTTAAGTCTAAGGATAGATCATTTAAATGTCATCACTGCATGCAATTTGGTCATATCAAACCGTTTTGCTGGAAGTTGAAGGGGGAGATTTCTGCGAAGAAATCGATGTCGGCTGAAATGTCGTCCAACATTTCGCTCAACATTGAGAAATCAGTGCTCGAAGGAATGTCTGGTGAGATTTCGGCTGGCTCACCTTCAAATTCCGGTACTTCAAATGCTGTTTTATCATCTAAGAAGGTTTGGGTAGAGAAGTCCGTACATAAGTGCAATGTAGTCTATACCTCTTTGCGAGCTAACGTGACAGGTTCTTGGTACTTTGATAGCGGGTGTTCCCGACATATGACGGGTACCAAAGAATACCTTAGTGAGTACATGCCCTTAAAGAGTGGATCTGTGACATTTGGTGGAGGTGCTAAAGGACGGATTCTCGGTCGAGGCAGATTGAACGTGCCCGATTTCCCGAAGCCGAACAACGTTCTACACGTCGACGGGCTTGTTGCTAACTTGATTAGTATAAGCCAACTTTGCGACGACGACCTGGAGGTAAGATTTAATAAGGGATGTTGTGAGGTTTTTAACAGCAATGGTGTTCGAGTTATGGCAGGTAAACGATCGAGTGATAACTGCTACTTAGTCGGAGACAAATCCAGTTCGAAGGACGTGTGCCAACTATCGAAGGCCGAAGACGATGTCATTCTTTGGCATTACAAACTGGGCCATGTCAACTACCGAACGCTGGAGCAACTTATCAAACACGACGCGATCAGAGGCATTCCAAAGCTTAAGGAGTTTGGTAAGGTTGTTTGTGAGTCATGTTTGAAGGGTAAGCAAGTGCATGCTAGCCATAATGTTGACCAACATGCTGCCCAACATTTTAAAACTGCTCATTGTTTTCAGCTTATTCACATGGATTTGATGGGTCCGATGGAAGTAGATAGCATTGGTGGTAGAAAATATGCTTATGTGCTCGTTGATGATTACTCTAGATATGCATGGATTTTCTTTCTTAAGGAAAAATCTGAGTCGTTCGATTTCTTCAAAAAGTTTTGTGCTATGATTAAAAATAATTTCAGTGCTTCGATTTTTCGTATTAGGTCTGACCATGGTAGGGAATTTGAGAATCAATTGTTTGACGAATTTTGTGATAGAAAAGGTATTATTCATGAGTATTCATCTCCTAAGACGCCCCAACAAAATGGGGTAGCCGAAAGGAAGAATAGGACTTTACAAGAAATGGCACGTGTTATGTTGCATTCTAAGAGTCTTTCTAAGAGGTTTTGGGCTGAAGCATTGCATACGGCATGTCATATAGCTAATCGTGTGTTCTTTCGTCATGGTACTAAAATGACTTCGTATGAATTGTTGAATGGGAAAAAGCCTACTGTCAAGTACTTTCATGTTTTTGGATGCTACTGTTATATGCTTAATGATCGTGAGTACTTGACCAAATTTGATTCGAAGTGTGATAAATGTATCTTCTTAGGTTATTCCTCGAATAGTCGTGCTTATCGAGTGTACAATTTGCGATTGAAATCTGTTCAGGAATCTATTAATATAGTTTTTGATGATGCTACTGACCTAAGCAGAAATGCTCCACAAGTTGATATTTCAGATGTTATTCAAGCTGCCAGTGAGACAGAGGTTAATGTGGAGGAAAATGTCGAGCCAGCATCTGAATCAACATCTGCACCTGAACAGACTGATGAGGCTGGACCTAGTGAAGTTCGAAGGGATCCCCCACCTAAGATACAGAAAGACCATCCCACTGACCTAATCATCGGAGATCTGAATGAAGGAAGAAAAACCAGAGACAAGCCGCGTAAGGATTATAAATCTATGGTAAGGAACGTATGCATGAATTCTGTATACGCTGAGGTACGGTTTAATTGTTTTGTTTCTGAAGTAGAACCTAAGAATGTCCTTGAAGCTCTCAAGGATAATTTCTGGATAAATGCGATGCAAGAGGAACTCTTGCAGTTTGAGAAAAACCGAGTATGGAGCTTAGTTCCACGGCCGAAAGACATTAATGTCATAGGCACTAAGTGGATTTTTAAGAATAAGTCTGATGAGCATGGTAGAGTAGTTAGGAACAAAGCGCGTCTAGTTGCCCAAGGCTATACACAAGTCGAGGGAATTGATTTCGATGAGACATTTGCCCCCGTTGCTAGACTTGAATCGATTAGGTTATTGCTTGCTATTGCATGTTGGCTCAACATTACCTTACATCAAATGGATGTTAAGGGTGCGTTCTTGAATGGTTATATTGATAAAGAAATTTATGTTGAGCAGCCTAAAGGATTTGAAGATCCACATTTTCCTAATCACGTTTGTAAGTTGCAGAAAGCGCTTTATGGACTTAAGCAGGCGCCTAGAGCTTGGTATGGTAGGTTGACGACGTTCCTACTTGAGTTTGGGTTCATGCGAGGAGAAGCTGATCGCACACTCTTTGTAAAAAGAGTTGGTGCAGATATTTTAATAGCCCAGATTTATGTAGATGATATTGTTTTTGGCTCTAGTTCTCAAACCATGTTAGACCATTTCGTACATTCTATGACTTCTACTTTCGAAATGAGTATGATTGGTGAGCTAACATTTTTCTTAGGCCTGCAGATTAAGCAAAGCAACGACGATATTTTCTTGTCCCAGGAGAAGTATGCGAGAAACACAGTGAAAAAATTCGGACTAGATACTGCCAAGGTAATGAAAACACCGATGGGTTCGACACAGAAGGTAAGTAAAGATAATGTTGGACAGAATGTTGACCCCACATTGTATCGTTCCATGATAGGCAGTCTTTTATATCTTTCAGCGAGTAGACCTGATATTATGTTTAGTGTTTGTGTTTGCGCTAGATATCAGGCTGAGCCAAAAATTTCCCATTTAAATGCTGTGAAGAGAATATTAAGATATATAAGTGGCTCGTGTAGCTTAGGGTTATGGTTCTCGAAAGATACTAACACGAATCTTGTAGGCTACAGCGATGCTGATTGGGCAGGTGACGAGGATGATCGCAAGAGCACAAGTGGCGGCTGTTTCTTCTTAGGTAACAACCTAGTTGCATGGTACAGTAAGAAACAGAATTGTGTGTCTTTATCTACTGCTGAGTCTGAGTATGTTGCTGCGGGTAGTTGCTGTACGCAATTAATGTGGTTGAATAGCATGTTGTGTGACTATGATTTAGAGTGCGAATCTGTTCTCATGTATTGCGATAACCTTAGTGCCATCAACATATCTAAGAACCCTATCCAAAATTCACGCACGAAGCATATAGATATAAGACATCATTTTCTGAGAGATATGGTAGAGAAAGAATTAGTTCGCATTGATCATATAGACACGAAACATCAGTTAGCTGACATTTTCACGAAAGCATTGGATTTTGAAAGGTTTTCGGACCTGAAAAAGTCCATAGGTTTGCATCAGTCTGTCTGAATGTTGGTCCAATATTTGGATCAACATAGCATATGTCGAACTTGATTGTCACTATTTTGATGTTTGATTTAATGTTCTCTCTGTTATTCTGTGAAATGATTTGACTCATCTAGACCGTTCCCTGAAATGACCCTCTTCCTTAAAAAAAAAAAAAAACATATTGCTCTGATTCTTTTTCAAGATACAGGTTCAGGTAATAAGTTTCCCTAGGTGCACGGCATTCGCGGTGACGATGCACTCTTTGCGACAAAAATCCTAACCTTGATGATAAGGATCTTATAAGGGCTGTGCATAATACTACTAGTCTATAACTAAGGTAAGTAGGGCAGAAAATGAAAGGGAATTGAGTTTAGGGTGTTGAACAGAAAAGTCTGGAATTTCAGGGCAGAATGTTGAGTCTGATGTTGGGGCAACATATGTGACTGTCAGTTTGATTATGCTATATTTTTGTGCTTTCGTTTAGTTGCATTAGCTTTTAGGTCAGCATTTGTTAGTTTCATGTGTCTAGTTTAGATATCTCTCAGAATTGCATTAGAATTCCTCGAAGAACAACTCGTTACGCTTGTCTCAAGTGATCATCATCGACGCCCAAACGGTTAGTCTCGCTCGCTCCTATGTTGATTTTTGACTTGGTTATTCTTCGCTGAACTATGACTTGCTCCTGATTTTTCGCATGCTAGTATTCTCTTGGACTGTTAAGAATCTTTTTGGCTTGGCTCGATAACTTCCACTTTCGCAAATTCTATTTCATAATATAGGCAATCTATGCATATCCGATGAGTTACTTTTATATACTTCAAGACTTATACTGCTCTGCTTTGATACTTCTAATCTTGAATGTCTATTGTGCACTCACCCAATTTCGAGTCTGAGAATGTTGAACCAGATGTTGGATCCACATCTTCCTCAACGTTTCACCTGGCGAGATTCTCCGGGGTTTACCTTTTCCAAAAAGGGGGAGTAGATGGTGCCAATCAAGGTGGTGCAACTTTTGCTGGTAGTGCTAAGGGAACTTCGACAGGGGGAGCTTGAATCGTAACAGAAAGAAGCTAAAGATTCCATTAAGAGTTTGAATTTCTTATCCTTATCAACTTTTGCGTGCCTGATACAGTTTCATACTTTTGTGCATGCTGATTTAGTTCTCTAATATGATTGCCTGTCGAAAGTTTGTGTCTGCAGATTTCCCTAATGAACCTTGGACGGCTTTTGTACTAATTTCTAGTACTTTGTTATTTTTTACTCTAACCATAGTTGATTTTTTGGTTGAGTATATTTTGCCTTCAGGGGGAGTTTTGGTACGTCAAATTAAGGGGGAGATTCCTTCCTTCCCAAAAAGGGGGAGATGGTGCAGAAGAAGAAGCCGGCGGACTAAGCTAAGTGGATGTGCATGGGTTTTGGGAAGAAAGACAAAGAGGGGGAGATTGTTAATGTCGAAGATTTCGAGAAGATTTTGTCTTCCTTCCCCTAAATAAGTGGAGCACCTACATGCCAAAAATAGAAGATTGCAACTACCAAATATGGAAGATATGAGATCAACCAATAAGGAGAGAAGATCGAATCAAATGTTTACTATATTTGGAGAGATCTTCAAGGAGATATTTTAGAAGATATTCAAGGGATCTTTTACCAATTCAATGAGGAGCCAAGGCCTATAAAAGAAGGATTTTCGAGCTGCCATAGGTATGCTTTTGGACGAGAAATTCGAGCTTTCATGGAGTCTCTTTTGAGCGACATATTGAGCGAAAATCATGAGAAAAGCACATATTGAGTTTGAGCGATTTTACTTATCACGAGAGTGTCTTTTTAGCCTAGTATTTCGTTTGCAAAAGTCTTAGGACTTTGTAGGTTTGCAGAATCGTTAGATTCGTAGTTTGCAGAATCGTTTAGATTCGTAGTTTTTCTAGGCTTGTTTTTACTGTCTTCGGATAGTTATTTTGCCATCCATTGCTGTTAGTGGAATTTCGCCTTGAGGCACGCAGCAAGTTTTTATAACTTGCTGCACAATTTACATCTCGTGTTCACCATCTTTCTTTACTAAGTTCGTTAAATATTCCGCTGTTCGTTCTGTGTTGGCGTCAGTGTCGACCCAACATTTGGTCCAACATTTAGTCACCAGTTTTAGAACTTAGTATTATACATCCATATCGTACCGGGACCACTTCAAACTTGATTTTCCTGGTTATAACAGCAAGCTAGGGTTTGGTGGGGACAACCATTTCGATTGCAACCCTAGCAAGACTTTCAAGTTCGGTCGTAGAATAAGGGTTTAAAGCATGTATAGTTGGCATATGTAGTTTACTTTTGCTTTGCACACAGTTTAGTTTGCTTGCCGTGTTTATTTGTTTCTTGTATATATATCGAAAAGGTTTTCAGACGCTTTTGGGTTTTGATTATGCGTGTAATATAATCCACACAAGAAACTCGAATGTAGTATATATTGTGATAATCTATAGCCATCTTTATTGTAGTATCAACATTCCCAGCACAAGGGTTTGCAGCCATTTAATTATTGGCCTAATGATCTCCTTAATTTAAGAACCAATTACAGTAAAACCTCTGTAAATTAATATTCGATAAATTAATAACCTCTCTAAAATATTAAAATATTTCGGTCCCGACCTGGGCCTTTGTTAAAAATCGTCAAATTCGATAAGATAATAAGATAATAACTTTTTTGAAAATTCATTTGTAAATATTAGGTCCCATTAAGACTCTAAATTAATAATTCATAAAAATTACAAATAAATTTTGATAATTTGCTAAATAAAAATCTACTTGCTACTAGATTTTCATAAATTTAATCTAATTGGATTTCATCCCCAACTTTTTTCAATCGCAGTCAATTTCCGATGTCGAGTTCTCTAGCTGCAACCAAAAATTGAAGCGTTGTTGTCGCTATTTTGTGTCGCTTAATATCCCCAACCTTCTCAAAGTTGGTTGAACGATGCTTCAATGATATCCAGAGAGCATTTGATATTGTACCTTGACTAATTTGAAACGATATTTTCATTAATTCACACTTGTAAATTGTTTTGAGTACATGAATATAATTAATGAAACATATTTGAATTCATTTACCGTCAATACATTTTAAATTTGTTGAATTTAAAGAGTTTCTTTTAATTAATAAAATATTAATTTATCGATATATTAATATCTCTCTAAATTAATAAAATTCTATGATCCCAATGTCATTAATTTGTAGAGGTTTTACAGTAGCTTCAAGTCTATCAACAATTAAACAAGGGAGCTACGTATTTCTAACATATTGCAGAAGCTCCCATTGATATTGCTTTCATGTGAAGGAAATTTGCTGGGGCCAGTGGCGGACCCAGAATCTGAGATCTGGGGGGGCTCGATGATTTTTTTCCTAGACTTTTTGCTATATATATATATATATATATATATATATATGGAGTACACAAAAATCTAATTGATTATAAGTTACTGATATTGTAAAAATAGGTATGTTACAGAGAAAGAATGAAAAAATTATGGTGAAGGTGAAAAGTTCTCATTGAAAAAATCATAATAAATTTATAATATGATTTTTTATTAGAAAGATTTAAGTTTTAAAAAATTATTTATATGTGGAAATATTTATTTTTTGTAATCATAAATATTGTGGCTGATAAATACAATATAATGTGTAAGCTGGTCATATCATAAAAAATCCAATTATTCATATACGAAAGATGCAACTGTGTATACGATTATAAATATTTTCATAATAAATTGAAAGAAACGTAAAAAAGAAAAAATATTATTAAAAAGTATCAAGATGGGATTCGAACCCAAGCATTTAAGCTAGTATCTAAACACTTGACCACTAGACTACCAACTAAAACCTGACAGTCGACAGTATTAGTCCTATATATCATTGCGACTGGGGGGTCAATGGCCCCCCCAAGCCCCTACGTGGGTCCGCCGCTGGCTGGGGCTTTTTGGACTTATCCGAAGATGATATTATTACATACATAATCTCACTGTGAACGTAATTGGGAACCGTCCATGCACACAAATAGCTTGCCAGACTGTAGACGCAGATAAAGAAATCTAATCATTATTTATTGATAAAAACACGAAAAGAAAACCCCAAGAGTCACACTCTAGGAAAACGAAGAGCCGCCATCTTTAAAAGAGGGCCCAATCAAAGCATTACCTAATAAGCTCCTTCTCACACAAATATTACACATTGCACGTAAAAAGAAAAGGGAGCGAGGGAAAATTAGAAAGGTTGATGAACAATTACAGCAGCTCTCAAAGGATTCTTCTCGTCGGTGAAGGAGACTTCTCCTTCGCTGCTTGCCTTGCCGTTGCTTTTGAGAATGCAAGGAACATGATAGCAACTTCATTCGATTCCCAAGGTTGTAATAATTTTGCTACAACACATCTTCGATCAGGATTAAGGTTGTCTGATGATGATCCCTTTTCAGATTTTGTCAAGGACAACTATGGTAAAGCTGCGTCCAACATAGAGAAACTGATTAGCCGAGGTTGCAAGGTGATGCATGGAATCGATGCTACTGAATTAATGGACCATAAATATCTCGGGCGAATTAAATTCGATCGTATAATCTTTAACTTCCCATCCGCCGGAATCTTCAAGAACGTTCCACTTCGTTCTCAGCTACGGTTGAGTTTATTATTCCCTGCCATTTTTATTGCATGCTTATGTACTTCTGCTTGTCTCAGTTGTAATAATGATGTTTTCCATTTGAATCTTTGATGATCCCAGTCGCCATAGAAGGATGGTGAGCAAGTTTTTGAAGAATGCAAAAACGATGATCAAAGACGATGGTGAGATACACATATCTCACAAGATCAACGGTTTCTACAGCAGGTGGAATTTAGAGGCCATTGCTGCTTCGCACAAGTTGAGATTGATCGAAGCAAAAGCCTTCGATCAACTTGATTTTCCTGGTTATAACAGCAAGCTAGGGTTCGGTGGAGACACCAACTTCGATTGCAGCCCTAGCAAGACGTTCAAGTTCGGTCGTAAGATCATTAGGGTTTCATGATGTGTATGTATGTATAAAGTATTAGGCGTTGTGTTGTTTTGAATACTTTTGCACAAAGTATTAGAGTTTACCTCGTTTACTTTTGGGTTTTGATGATGTACGTGGTATTAAAGATACATTTTCTTTATACAGATTCTCGTTCATACGCAATTCTTGGGTTAATTCATGCTTTTTAATGAATTGAGTTTTCAATTGGTGGGGGATTCTGGTTTCGTGTAGTATTTTGCAAATTCTCATGTAATAAATAATATTATACACTACCGCTAATTAAATCCATGGCAGATCGAGCCCAACTCCCACCACATTGTTGAAGCACTTAACTGTCCGAATTTAGGCTCTTGAAGGCCGAAAGCTCAGATATATATTTCATGGGATAATTTGATGTGATCTATTTAGTAGAGTTTATATTGTGTAGGTAAGCAAAATCATAGCAACACTTCTTGTGGTTTGCTGCCTTGCCTCAATATGAATCGAATTTTCGTAATGTAATTCACTATGTAATGAGATAAAAGGCTTTTTTTGTACGTGGTTTGATTAAATAATAAATGCAATAAAGTCTAGTTCCCTCTGCTCAATCTCTTATGTTGCTTGTCATATATTATGTTAGAATATTATAAACATACTTACGTTACGTTGAAACATGAATTGAAAAAAGAGTTTAAAAATAATTATTATGTCGGCTTTTGTTTCCCATACGCGGTATGAGAGAAAAATGTCATTTTCCTAGTAGTTGGCGTCCCATGTTCTCATAGCTGTCCCAAATTGCATATTATTTCGTTCAAGCATTATATATTTTGTCTTTTACACATAAATACTCATTTGATAAAAACTTGTAATTTAGTACACTGCAGTATTCTTTTATATGTAGGTACCTAATAGAATAAATTTTTTGCACCTTATCCGATCATCCGCAGGTAGGCTATATAACACATTTAGGTACCATATAGCAACGTATTGTGGTACGTAATACGTTGAGAAATTGGTACGTCATATATAACATATTAAGATATCATATAGTAACCGTATAGGGTACCGTATAAACGCGAGACGTGGTACGCAATACACACATAAAAAGATACGGGAAGACTGAGAAAATTGGTAGAAATAGTGAAACGGGTACCTATCCGTAAAAATTTCTGACATATGTACTGATTTGTAAATTTTTTACTCAATTGTGTATTTACATGTAGATCTCATATATGCTATTTTCAACATATAATTAGAAATTCATAAAAACAAATATAATTTAAAGAAAGATAAAGATCTATTTAAAGCAGGCGCAGGCAGTAACATATGTTGACTCGAGCTAACAAAGAGCTGTCAATTGGGAAGATTTGCAAGAAAAAACTACATCACCTCTTACATAAAACCTTCTAACAGTCGTCGAATTTCCATAATTTATTACAAAATCATAAACACTTCCACACGTTTTTGTGCGCCCAAGTTGAAAGAAAGAGAAGGGTCCTCTTGCAACTTATTGAGCTATTCCTCTGCCTTTTTAGATCAAGAGTCCATCTCTGAGATATGATGGATTGTCTTAAGATAAATTGTTGTTTGCTTCTGATTCTATGCTTCTCACTTGTTTCTGGGCTCCATGCTTCTACTTCCATTTCAGGTTTCTTGAAAGTTGAATTTCTTATTCTTTCTAGTTCTTTAATCTTTTCTTTTTATGTGGTCTTATTTTCTTTTTGTTCTAAACCTCTTTGCTGTAGATGGGATATTTGGATCTACGGTTTCAGGTGAACGAAGACTTCTTCAAGCTAAGAAACGTAAGGTTTTAATGTCTTTTTCCCTTTGTTTTAACCCTTAATTGCGTTCTAACACAACTCACCAATTAGCTGATTTTAGGAAATTGTTTTCGATTAGTTTCTTCTTTTGGGTATTTCTTATTTTGCTAATGATGCATAAAGGTTTAATCTTTTGCTAAAATTGTGAATGGTGAGGAAAGAATTCACCAAACTACATTGACTCTCTACCAAGCTTGTTCTTTTTCTTCAGATCAGCTTAGCATTTCTGGGCTCTTCGATTGAGAGTCCTCAAATCTGGGATTTTTCATCTGATGCTAGCCTTGAGCTAATAATGTTATTCATCATCGTTATGAAGGAAAAGAAAAAAAAAAGCGAGCCCTTTTATTAGATGGGATGGAGATATCAAATCAAGAAACGTTTGATTCGTATTGTTGCTATATTCCCAAACTGATTGATTGTTGAAACAGTTCTTGTTGGGAAACTTTTCCAATCATCGCAAGGATTATTTACTGGAGTTCTAAGCTCACAATTCTCAACAGTTCTAAAAGCTCAGTTCTTGCCCTAAAAAAGATCAAAAGGGGCTCAAACCAACCCTTCGAATATTGTTTCTTTTTTGTTTCAATTTCGTGCTCCTAAGAATCCACGGTTTTTTTTTTGTTTGCAGCTTGCCCAGTGAACTTTGAGTTCCAAAACTACACAATCATCACAAGCCAATGCAAGGGACCTTCTTACCCTCCAACAATGTGCTGCTCAGCCCTAAAACAGTTCGCCTGTCCATTCTCAGACGAACTGAACGACCTTTCGAACGACTGCGCTTCGACGATGTTCAGCTACATCAATCTCTACGGTAAGTACCCGCCTGGCTTATTCGCGAGCGAATGCCGAGAAGGCAAATTAGGGCTCGAATGTCCCGCCCAGCCTCCATCATCTTCAGTTCAGTCTGAGAAGATAGGTAATAATAATGGAAGCAGAAATGGGCCGATGATGTCCAAGTTCTTGATGATTATCATTGCATTCGCCTTCGTATTTATCTACTTTGTTTGAAGGGTTTTTTTTTTCTCTTCATTATAATTATTCTTACTTCTTGTGATGTGTTTGTTCATTGTGTTATGCTGCCTATGAGATTATACAATGTAGCAGTTGATGAATTTTTGTGCATGTTATCTAATCCATAAAAAGCTGCAATAATTCTTTGATAACGAATCGCTACACAAATCTCTTACATGGCTTTGAATTTCCTCGGTTGACAAATCGATTTTTATCTGGAGAAACTGAAGCTATCTATGATTCTCATTTCAACAACTCTTGGTTTGAAGCTCTCATATGATGTGGAAAGGATGTTAACCGATTTCTTACATATTTCACATACATAGAAAACTCATATGATACACAGAACGAAAACATGATTTAACTTGACGAAAACGAAGAAACTGAAGATTGCCCGAAAATCGACTGCTACTCAAAAACTACGTAGGGGCAATCTTTTCGTTGTAAGGCGATGACTGGGACATAAAGACAATTAAGGTTACAGCCAGCGTAAGTACCTGAAAGAAGAGATACGTACAGTACTTGCTGATGTTCTTCGATGCCTCCTTTGTGTTATATAAGTCTTCACATATGCTTTCCAACTTTGCTGCTTTTTTCTTGAGCATCGCAGCTTTGTTCAGTACGTGGATTTGCTCAGTAGCCATAGTTTTTGGTGGTTCTTCGTATAAAATAGTTCGATCTAACGCAGCAGCTCTCAGCTTACGGGTCGTGCTTGATATGGCTAAGCACTCAACTTCAGCTTCTATCTTTTGCCTGAATAGCTCTTCCACTTCTTCGGTTTCTAAATCTCTGTTAACTGAGCATTCAGTGTCTGATTTAGAAGCAGATTCCTCGCTGTGAATATCTTTGCTGATCTCCTTGAACTTGAGCAGCTCTGCATATCAGATTTTATCATCAGTAAAAATCTAAGAAATGTAATAATAAACATGTTAAGCTCGCCTTGCTCAAGTGCTTCTTGAACTGATTGAAGAGTGAAGAGAGATTGTGCTATAGAATCCTCACTAGTAGAGAAACCATGGTTCTCAGTTGTTCCTTCATTGACCGCCGAAGATGAGTCAGCAGCATCAAAGTCTTCTTCTCCACGGGAATCGTTTCTCCCTTGACTTTGTACTCCGTTATACGCCGAGTTGTAATTTCCCTGCAAAAACACAAAATTGGCGATTCTTGAGTCTGAGTCAGCAAACACGTCGACGTTCAAACCCCTCGTCGTATTCTTATCAAGTCGAACAACCATATCAACGAAATGAACTCCAATTTTGTTAACATCCCATTTGAGTCTTCCCCATTTCTTCAATCCGTACACTTTCTTTATCGTGTTATATAGTGACACTCTGGGTTTAATATCCTCCAATTGAGGTGAAAGAAATCCCAAAACTTCAGCTCCATTTTCCCTTTCTTTATCCCAAAGAACAGTTCGTTACTATTACTAGCATTTCCAACACACAAGAACAAACAATTATGATTCTCATAATTGGCGTTGCACCCTATACATGAAAATTCCTTCACTGTTCCCCACTGATTTCACCCTCAAAATCCATCCTAAGTAAATTTACCCAATTCCCAGCGTAAGTAACATAAAATTATGTTCAGTTCCCTCGAAAAAACGGAAATAAATTTCATGATTCACCATCATCCGAGCTCATGGATTTGTTATAACAACATGCAAATTTATGAGCTTTCCAGGAAGAGAAAGAAATTGAGAAATTCCCGATTATCATCAGGAAACGGAAAGTAACAGAAAAATGGAAGTAATCGAAAAAGAAAAAAGGCGGATAACGACAAAATTGGAGGGAAAAATCAACCAGGAATGTACGTGCGTACCTTCGGATTGGTCTCCATTAATGACAGAGCTTGAATTATTTGAGGAAAAACATCAGAGATTGGTAGGCAGCCCTAAGCATAAGGCATAAAGCATAAAGCATAGTCCCAATTATTTATCAAACTATTAATAGAATAATTCAAAATAGAGAATCTTGGTGCGAACGTATTGGGACCCACAACGTACTCGTGGTGGACCATAAAAGAGCCACGTGTCATCTCTCCTGTGTTGTGGAATAAAGTGGATATTGCTCGGCTGGAAAAAAAATAGGGGAAACTTCATCTCCCTAACTAGACTTGCCCAAAATCAACCGTAACCGGCGGTTGAACCGTCGAACCGCCGGTTACGGAACCGCCGGTTACGGTTTGTAACCGTAACCGGCAACCGCAAATGGCCGGTTACGGGGCGGTTGGTCGATTTGACCAACCGCAAACCGCCGGTTGAAAACCGCCGGCTAACAAATTTAAAAAAAAAAAATTTAAAATTCAAATTTTGAATATGCCGCCGTCAGCTTTACAAAAAAAAAATTAATTTGAATTAGCCGTTGTAACCGGCGGTTGACCGAGCCGGTGGTTAACCGGACAAACCGCCGGTTACAACGGGAAAAAAAAAAATTTTTTAAACGCGGCTCAGCTCAGTCTCTCTCTCTCACTCTCATTCTCACTCTCTCTCACTCTCTCTCTCTCTCTCTCTCGCTCTCTCTCTCAGTCTCTCTCTCTCGCTGCCTCTCTTCCACGCCACCACCGGCCACCGCCCGCCGCCGCCGACCACCTCCGCTCCGCCACCCCCCACCACGCCGACCACCTCCGCTCCGCCACCCCCCACCACGCCACCCCCACCGCCCGCCGGCCGCCACCTTGCCGCCGCTCACCACCACCGCCGCACCACCGCGCCAGCTGCCGCACCACCGCGCCGCGCCACCTCTGACCCCGCGCCACCTCCGACCCCGCGCCGCCCGCCTCCTCCCACCACCACGCCGCGCCACCAGCCCGCCACCTCCCACCACGCGCCACCACCGCCCGCCACCTCCCACCGCCCCCAATCGCCTCCCACCACCACGCCGGGCCGCCGGCGCCGCGCCACCAGCCCGCCACCTCCCACCACGCGCCACCACCGCCCGCCACCTCCCACCGCCGCCAGTCGCCCTAAACCGCCGCCGCCGGCCGCCGCGCCACCTCCCACCGCCGAGCCACCACCGCCTCGTCGCTGCCGAGCCACCACGACGCGCCACCACCGCCGTGTCGCTGCACGCGCCGTGCCGCCTCGCCGCTTCGGTATCTTTTTTTGCCGTTTCATTCTTTTATCTAACCATATATTTTGTACCCGTGTGTGTGTTTTTAGATGGATCGTGGTCACGGCCGTCGTGGTTCTCGTGCGTCGAGGGCCAGCAAAGGGAAGCAAGTCGTTGGTAGTTCGTCGCAAGATGACTACCAACAGTACGACCCGAACGAGTTGTTGGATCTCGCCGGCGTGCTCGGCGACGACCTCAACGAGGACGCGTACGCCCCCGGGTTCGAGCAGTCGCCCCCCGGGTTTGAGCCGTCGCCGGGAGCAAGCTCGCATGCCGCGCAACGGGCGGAGGCGGAGGAGGCGGATCCGGAGATCGAAGCGCCTACGCAAACCGCCGCCGCCCGGCGGCTACAGTCGGACATCTTTGCGGTACACTTCAAGAAGGTACCTACTAGTATAGTCAACCAATTTAGAGCTATTTGTAACTATTGTCCCAAGGAATATAATTTTAGAAAGGGAGGCGGATATGGGTCAATGAATTCCCATCTCCGTTCGAAACACCCGACTAAGTTAGGTATAGCACAAAACCAACAGCAAATGTTCGGAGGTACGGATTCGTCCGCGTCGGGACCCGCCGGCAGGAGCGGAAGCGCAACGTCGTTGTTTCATTACAACGAGGACGTTGCGCGACGGGAGCTTGCAAAGTTCGTAGCCGCGAAGCATCTACCGTTTCGATTTGCCGATGATCCGATCTACGAGCATTGGATCAAAACCGCATACAACCCTCAGGCGAAGAAGATTTCGAGGAGCACCTTGACGCGGGATACTAGGAAGACAGTAATCGCGCTTAAGCGCGACTTAGTAGCGATATTAGGTAGTTTAGGAACTAACGTGTCGATTTGCTCCGATATATGGAGTGATCATTGGCAACGTTCATCTTACATGGGCGTGACATGCCATTGGGTCGATGATTCGTGGACGATACAAAAGCGCTTGATCGCATATAGGGAGTTCGATGAAGCGCACACGGCGCAAAACATTGCGATCAAGCTTAGGACGATCTTATCAGAGTATAGGATAGTCAACAAAGTCTTTTCAGTATCGTTCGACAATGCGAGCGCAAACAACGCGAGCATTGAACGGTTGATCGAGTATTGTCAGCCGTCAGTCGGAGGACGGTTTTTCCACGTGCGTTGTTTTTGCCACATACTTAACTTCTGTGTGCAAGACGCGCTAGTTAGTTTAAAGGACCAGGTGCAGCCTATACGCTACGCAATCTCCTACCTGATGCGGCACCCGTCTTTGTGGAAGAAGTGAAAGCGTTTCTGCGCTAGAGAGGATGTAGCAGCCAAGAAGTTTAGTTTAGATGGTACGGGTAGACTACTAGAGTGCTACTATACGAAGGTATCGTCGGGCAGGGTAGTCGATAGCATTTATTGGCAGAGCGTACTCGATCGAGCGCATGACTCTTTAAAGGATCTCTTTAAAGAGTATAAGCCCGATTTTGGCCACGACTCGTCTCGATCGGGACCGGGGCGCGGTCAATCTATTTCTACTACTAGTAGTCGATCTTCACGATTAGCTGACTACTACGACATCCTCAACGCAAACAAGCGTCCAAGGTCCTCCCAAAACCCATACATAGAACTCGATAACTTTATGTCGACGACTTTCGAGTTCGAGGACGAAGATGAGTTCAACGTCCTTAGATGGTGGTCGAGGGTGTCGCCAACGTATCCAACGTTGGCGAGGATCGCTCAGGAGATCCTTGCCGTCCCGGTCTCGACCGTCGCGGTGGAGCATGCTTTTAGCATGGGCGGTTTGACCTTGAGCGAGAAGCGTTCGAACTTGAGTGTCGACAACCTCGAGTACCAATGTCTTCTCGACGATTGGACTCGAGCCGAGTATCGCACCCAAGATTCGCGTGCCAGCGACTCGCCCAACGACCTTTTCGAGGACACCACCGGCACGGAGACAAGCGGCGGCAACGGCGGCGACGGCGAGGATTATTAGAGGCATTCGGCGAGGCGTGGACTCCACATCAACAAACAAGTCGAAAAAAGATAAGTATCCAACTCTTATATTTTTTTGCATACAAATATTTTTTATGTTTATATTGCTAACTAATGAATTGTTATTTTCAGGTACTATTTTATTTGAACAAGCCTAACGACGAAGCCCGAAAAAGATTAGTATCCAACTCTTATATTTTTTTGCGTACAAATATTTATTATGTTTATTGGCTAACTAATGAATTGTTATTTTCAGGTACTAATTTATTTGAACAACCTATTACGACGAGTCACGACGAAGCCCGAAAAAAGATAAGTAAATATTTGTATAATTACTTCTTGTTCTTTTTTTAAAATTAAACTTATAATGTAAATCATGTTTATGCATTTTTTTATAGGGAACAAGATTACGAAGAAGAGGGGTTTCGGTAAGTGCAATTAAGTTAGCAACGTATGATCTCCGGATGCTTTGACGGATCATAATTGATAGTTGATTCGTTAAGGCTCCTGAGATCATACGCTGCTTTCTCGCCTACACTTGCGGAAGCCCGACCGAAAAGTCGAAGAACCGTGGCTTCGCCCGTGATGGGCTTCAACAGGTGCAGGCGTCGGGCCGGGCGCGTTAGGTAACTTTCGCTTAGGACTTGGGAGTTCGGCGCCTGCACCTGTTGAAGCCTTTCTCGGACGAAGTCCCGAAAGAAGACTGATTTAATTTACATTTATGATTTATGTATTGTATTGTAATTGATTAATTAAAATTTTGTAATACAATACAATACAAGTTCTTTGTAAAATGTAAAATGTAATTTTTTTTTAATTGTCTTGCAAATTATATAGTAGATTTCGATACATAATTCGATTTGACCAAATAATATATCAAACTTTACACAAACACTAAGAATTTAAATATCAAAAAAAAAAAAAAACCGGCCGTTTAGACGGGGGGCTGCTAACCGGCAACCACCCCCGGCCGGTTAGACGGCGGTTAGTCCGATGGACTAACCGCCAACCGCCGGTTACCAACCACCGGTTACGGTTAACCGGCGGTTGGGCAAGTCTATCCCTAACTAGGGGTGTTCGTTCGGTACAAACCGAACCGAACCGAACCGAACCGAAATTTCGGTTTCGGTTCCCCCATTTCCAAAACCGAATACCGAACCGAATTTCTCGGTTCGGTATTCGGTTATTACCGAAATTTTTTCGGTTAATTCGGACCGAATTTTCAATAAAAAAAAAAGAATTTTAATTATATTTAAATTAATATATATAATTTAATATAATTTTTTTGGGTTTATAAAAAAAGTTATATTAAATTATATATATTAATTTAAATATTACTGAAAATTCGTTTTTTAATATATAAATTAATAAAATATAGTTATATTTTCATTATTAATAAAATATAATATATTTTAATTTTAAAATTTCGGTAATTCGGTATACCGAAATACCGAAAATCCAAAACCTATACCGAACCGAATTACCGAAATTTTTTTTTAATAACCGAATACCGAACCGAATTTTTCGGTTCGGTTCGGTTTTGTACCGAATTTTCGGTTTTTCGGTTAATCGGTTCGGTTAATCGAAAAACGCACACCCGTATCCCTAACATAACTTGTCAGATAAATATAATCACTTAACTCTCCCATTTGTTGTTTGTATTGTGTACCACAACATGTTGCTATAATGTACCTAAATGTGTTGTTACGGCGTACCTTAAAAATGATGTTTGATGTACTATTTTCTCAATGTATGATGTACCACAATACGTTGATATAGAATGTGTTGTATAGTGTACCAAACAGTAAATCGGAGAGTTACTTGATATATTTATCTGACAGGGGAGTTATGTGATAGAAAGTTTGCAACTAGGGATTTTAGTGAAAGTTCCCAAAAAAATATCGCAAAAAATATATATTCTTTCTTTGAATAAATCGTACATAAAGATCAGAACTTTCCACAAAATAGCAAAGACCAACAAAATAATTAAATTAAAAGAAACACCAATTCTTTCCCAGAAACACCACCACGCACGTTCCCAAGACCATCCAAACCACTCACAAACAAACAATTTCACAGATTTCAAAGGGATATAAATGAATAGAAAAGCCATATGGGATATACTCAAACGGGCGGGTACGGATTCAACCCGGGACCCGAAATCAACCCGCTCGAAACGGCATCGTTTTCGTCGAGGAAAATACCCTCGGCGTCCCTGAATACGCCGTGAACAACCCACAGCAAAAGCCCAATCACAATCCCCATAGAGAGGCTGTTCAATGGGCCCGTGGCCCACAAAGCCCAAATCGATACAGCGACGAGGCCCAATACTATGGCCCAATCACCCACGTGACGGCCCATTACGATCAGCGGATCTTCCCTGAAGAAGAAGAGGATCAGCCACGTGAAGAAAACGACGCCGACGAGGATCAAGGCGGCGGGATTTCCGATCAGGGACGCGGCGGAGCAGAAGGCGATTAGGATGGCGTAATTGGCCGAGAAATAGTATGAGTTGCGGCGGATGCGGAGGCTCGCATCGGCTAGGGACGGCGGAGGTCTGAGGGATGATAGGAATTCCGGCCATGGACGCCGCCTCGCGAGGGCGGCGGAGAGGTTGTCGAAAGATCGGGATACGACGGCGGATACGCCGGAGATCGGTATGGTGGTGTACGTCGCGGCGGCGGCGGTGGTAGGTTGCGGGGGCATTTCGGGCATTTCAGGTTAAAGGGATTGACTATTGCCTTAGACTGAGGGAACAAATTGTCGTCGGAAATGGCTTTGAAATCTGAGGGAAATAGTTGAGATTTGAGAAGATTAATCGTGGGGGCAATTAAGGAAAATAGCCTAATCATTATAATATGTTTATTAACTATTTATAAATAGAACAACCATCAGCAAATGCAAATCCATCATAGTAATATTTTACAACCAAAGTACTATAATTTGAACACAAACCAAATCAACCAATTCAAATGCTTTCTATATATCAAATTGGAAAGACGAACCCACACGAGCCAGCGGTTCGGCCATCGTGGGTCCCACCTCACTCAACAACCCACGAACCCGAGACTCGCCTGGACCCAAGTGCAGATATGGAGCCGACGGTTGCACCACTTGGTTCGAACCCAAACGGCTTGGCCCGGGCCAGCCCAGACCACGTTGACCCATTCCCGAGCCCAACTCATGACCGAGCAACGATAGGTTCGGGAAAGCTGGAGAGGCCATCGAAGGCATCCGACCGAAACGGGTCCCGTTGGCGGTTGCCTGAGATGGGCCCCGCCGAACGCTCGGGCTCGATGTACGTTGCTCGGGGACTCCGTGGTTGTGTTTCCCCACGTAAGTTGTTATCACGTTTACTGGTTCGTTCGGGTCCCTCTCCAAGTGCTTTCTGACGCTGCAGTTTTCGTTGGTGCACTTGTAATAGTTCCTAAAGACCAATCGGTTTTAGGATGAAATAATACATCTGCATCTTTGTCTTTATTTTTTGTTTTTTACGAACAAAAATCTATAAAGAAAGCGAGATTAAAACCTCGGGTTCGTATTCCCTTTGACGACTTTCTGACCATACTTGCGCCAACGAAAACCATCGTCGAGGACTTCCACGTTGCTCGCCGTCTTGATCACAATCTTCGACTCCTCCCTTTTGGCCGTCGCTCTAGAAGTACCAATCGCCTCGGATATGTTTTCGCTTTTCCTATTACAATAATATACTATAAAAGATCTTTTATAATTAAAATCAAAATAAAAGATGTGGGATAAAGAAGACAAGACGAAAACCTTCTCTTCGACTCCGACAAATCTTGGCCACCAACGCCAAGGGACAAACCACCATGCGCAACGATACCACCACAAACGCCATAATTAGCATCGCTCGTGAAAGAAGAGAAGCCCTTGAAATTCCCCGACTCACACATAGTAGTAGTATGGGTGTGAGGCGCCCAGTCGAGCCGCTCTAGCCCTAGACGAGCCGAAGAGCCTTGCATAATCTCACCGAGGTTTGACCTAGGGTTCGACGGAGGCTCATGATGGTTGTGGGGCCCGCTATAGGCGATCTCCGTGACGCGCTCTTCGAGATAAGTGCACCTGTAATAACTCCGAATGCACTCGCGTTCTTGCATGGGAGTCGGCAATGGATGGATCTGAAAAAAAAAAAGCAGGAGCCGTAGATCGAAATTGAAACGTCAGGCGAAACAATTAAATTTTGCAAACTCGATAAATCTACGATTTAGCGAAAGGTTTTAGCGTAAACTCGGGGTATATATATCGAGCATCACCGTAGGGCTAAGACGACCAGTTGAAACGATTATAGGTTGAGGATACATTGAAAAGTTGGAACTCCTTATGATCTCGGGGTTTAGGGTTGGGGTGGGTCGGCCCGTCCGGGCAGCCATTCGGTCCACGAGCCTTGCCCGAGGGGTCGTCCTCGGTTCAGACATGGCGTAAGTTCCACTCATGTGGGGTCCATCTTGATTCATCTGCTAGAACGATAAATCGATCAAATGGTGAGGAAAAAGCGAAAAATCATTATTGAGCTGTGATTTTGTGAGTTATAAGCATTATGCGGGCCGGCCCTTATATAGGGAGGGGAGCGTCGTGAAAAGGGATAGAATTTACGAGGACATATATTTACTGAATTTGCCGATATTAGCTATTGAAATCTTTAAAGAAAAATCACCCTAGCGAAAGATAGTAAATTGTCAAGGATTGCGAAAGTTATTACGATTTCGTAATTTCCTTGACTAGGTGAATTATCCTTTCTCAAAAAAAAATTACGATTACATAATTTGTTGCCTCGAATAGTCGCCAAGCCAAAAACAAGATTGTTACAGATAAAGTATCTCAATATTGACCTTTTCTAATACTACTTGAGCGCTTTTACTCTTCGTTGGATTTTAGACGCGTTGACAATTTGAATTTTTGATGACGTGTCAACCATCCAATGGAGAAGCATAGTTACATAAGTTAGTACTAGTATATTGAGCACATCCCAATGTATGTGCAAATTTGTGAAGTTATTTATATTATTATATTATTAATTAAGTTAATTTTAAGTTAACGATAAACTTGTAATAAAATAATTTAATAAGGGTAAAATTGTAAAGATACTATATAATTTGACCGACTAAAAAGTCATTTATCCTAAGCCCAATCCCTTAATATAATACTCCCCGTCCCAAACCATTTTATACATTTTACTATATCGGGCGTCTCGTTCCCTTTTGTGCATTTCCTTTTATAGCAAAAATCTATCGCAAACAATCAATATAATAATATTACATACTCTTAAAAGACATGTCAAAATATATAATTTTTACCTTTTAATTGTACTATATTATTAAAATATTTAGTTCCTTAAAAACCGTGCCGTACCCAAATGTCCATAACCCTTTGGGACAGAGGGAGTAGTATATATGATAGAAAAGCCCCTCGGTCACTTGGACATTCTTAAAGTTAACAACTTTCAAAAATTGGCCCATATAATAGTGGGCTCGAAATGCAAAAATATGAAATACATAATAGGGCCTATGTAGATATAATAAGAAAATGATTGATGTGAGGCGTATATTGACACTTTGATCAATTATATATGTAAATGGTATAAGGTTATGCGATGATAGCTCCTTTATGCCTTTGTCTATGAATTTATTTGTGTTGACACGCTAAAGATATGTACATTTTTTGCTAAATACTTAAATAGTGACAATAGTTCGTGTAATAATGTAACTACGTTTCGAATCATCTTCCTCTTGATCCGTCACTCGACAGTCAATTCAATGATTGATTTTTATGTCTAGTATACCTTTCTTTTCTCATATTCTCATCTCTTGTCTTTTCTTGAAGAAATATAATAATATAATACAATTTACTCTCGAACTGATGAGTTACGACATCATTTTAACTGTTGTCGACGAATCCAACGGTAAGAATGGCTGATATTAATTAGCTACAAACCTTAATAATCTTAGTTGTGTGACTTGTAATCCTATGTCAGCCATTAAACATATCGCCACGCAATTTATGCTATTGCTGTCTCTTTCGAGTAGCTAAGAAATAACTAAAATGCCCATTAGAGTGGACTTAAATATTCCATAACAAAAGAAAATATTAGGTCAAGAAGATGCCCACTAAGACAACTTTAAATCGCAATATATAAAAATAAAAACCCTTGAAAAAAGGTTGATTATCTTATGTAAAAATCACGCTTTTAGATTCTTGGCATCATGGAGCTAAAAAAGGTTGTATTGATTGGTAAGCGACAAGTAGTAATTGCAGAAGAGAGTTTTATATGTGGGCGATAGTTAATTATTATAGTATAAATTATATAATACTATAGATGTGGATATTGGAAAAATGAAACATCAACTCATTGGGAGACGTTATGATAATTGGGGAAGCAGAAGTCTCGAAAAAAATATTCCTTACATATGCTTTGGGAGACATATTACAAGGTCAACAGCACAGTTTGTTCAGAATTCATGGGATTATTCAAGAGACACTTATCTTAACAATATCTCAGACTTTCGAATTTGAATAATGTTGATTTCGCCACGCGATTATTAGAGGATTTGATTAGACATGATACAATGTAAAGATCATAATTCATATAATTTAACAAGTAAAATTTCCATTCTCATTGTATAATTTGTAAATTCGACTGTCTGGCAAATGACATCGATGCCATACATATGCATTTAATATAGTGACGTTCCATGTTATTATTGGTTGTGAAAACAAAACTATTAATCGCATAAAAATTCTGCGAAGAACATAAAAGGCCCTAAGGGGTGTCCACAACAATAACACACCCATAATACTGCCACATTAGCTTTTCACGATATTTTTCTATATTTTATTCTATAACACTTTTATTATACTTTTCCCACAATAATAACACTACTATAACACGGACCCACAAGTATAAATAAATAGTTTCTTTTTTTTTCTCGCTCATTCTCTCTCCTCCATAATAATTTAATATTCCTATAACACAGTGTCATAAATATGACACAATGTCATGCTCATGACACATCCACAATAGTGGTGTGTCATATAAAGTGCCAAATAAGCACATATAAACCACCACTGTGGTTACCCTAAAATATTTATTTTTTACCGGCAAAACCATCCTTTCGATGTCAGCACCATAGCTTACTTGTAAATCACAGAAACGCCACAACTATTCTCATGAATGTATCCATCAAAGTCAGAGCCTTATTGAACTCATTCCACTGAATATCAAGATTTCAGGATCTTTCTTTACTTAATATGGAGCCAAAGACTATACAGTAACTGATATTACTTGAAGATTATATACACCTTGTTTCCATTAAGATATTCTAGTATTCTTTTTATTTTTCTATTTTATATACTTACTAAGTGATTGTAAAGAACGAGAATCATCGACAGATAGATACAAAATTAGATGGTCCATCGAAAAACCATTAAACACGAGAGAGATGCCATTGGTAAGTTGTGGGAAAATGAAGGGCCAAAGAAAGGTTACACTTTGACAAGTTTCATGAGTTTGTTTCTTACGTTAAGAGACAAAGAGCCATAAATTAGGGCAACAAATGTGTGCCAACATCAAAGACAATCAATAAGTATATATGGGTGCTCCGTGCAATAAACGAGACCAAAGAATGGGTAAAATAAAAGGGTTTTATAGAGAAAAACATTCAAAAATTTTACATTTGCAAATAATTTGTACTTTCCATTTACAACCAACTAGAGGTTCTCTACTTTTCCTTTTTTTTTTCTCTCTTTCCCTCGAAAAGGTGCAACTCAAAAAGCAAAGCAGCAAAGATGAGAAAAGAATCTAGGGATTATAATAATTTTAGTATCGTCTTAGTTGAGAGGAAGTGAAGCACTAATTAGGGATTAAATATCAAAAGATTAACCTAACCCCACCATCACATTACAACATAAACAACCCATCATTAAGATTATGAAATAATCAATTAAATAAACGGACCTAATGCGCCACATATATCATCAGAGACTACGAATAAGCCATTATGTCAGATTAGGTTATAGAATCTTTGATCTAAATATGTACTGTTACATATGATAAAAACGCATAATGTCGTATTAGAATAAAAATCTATATATAAAAATGATAAATCGGAGAAATTAATGAACGTGTCTGAAAAGTTCATGCACCAACCTTCTTAGGGTTTTCAGACATGATCATGGGATCAGTTAGTGCCAAGAAGATACAGAGAGAAGTGCTTGATTATGCCAACCCAAGAACAAAGAATCGCGATGAACATGAAGAAGCTGATAACCTTCCGAAGGATAATGAAGCTTCAGCAAAAGCTTCGCCTGAGAAGAAGCAAAAGGGCTCAGAGGAACGTTACTAAAACCTGAACTCCTCAGCATAATCTCCCATGACCTAAACCTCTCATGTCTCTCTCTTCTGCTGTCTCCTTCTTCTGCAACTATGTCGGAAATTTCCCTACCAAACCAAATCTGTTCCAAAGCAAGACGCTCGCTGCTGTTAGGAGGTAAAGTCGCCTCGAACGAGTCGAAAATCGCCGCGTAATGATCCAAAGCTTCCACAAACCTCTGCAGAAAGAAAGGATGGTTGTGGTTTGCTTCTCTCTCAGCTACTGTTAAGACAGTAGGGTTCATGTCTTTGATGCTGCGTAGGAAACCTCGTAGCTTTTCACGGTCTTTTAACAGACAATGTAGATAATGAACACAGTTTACTACAAGGGTTTCGTCGGCTAGGATTGATACTGAATTCGTGAAAGAGGTGATGGGGTCTTCGCTTGAGCGAAGTATAAGTGGCTGAAACTGAAATCTCAGGCCTAAAGAGTGCGCAAACTTCGCCAAACGATCGCCAGTTCTTCTGAGGACGTCGGCGTCTTTTCCACCGCCTGTGATTCTCAGCGTCGTCGGCGGCGGAGTAGGGCAGCGCTCGGCCAAGGCTTGCATCAACGGCGGCCATTGAACTCCGTGCATTATATCAAAGTCAAGGATGTGTATTATGGCTCGTTGATGGCAGCCTTCGATTGCTTCCAAGATCGCTTGGTTAGCAGTGAGATGACTGAATCTGATGAAGGGCGTGACTTTGTTGAGAGATAGATACGAAGATTGCAGAAGGGCTTCGCTGTAATAATGACGATGATGCGATGTTTCACTGTTATTATAACTCGAACTAGGGATCATATTCATGGCCGCCGCCGACGCCGGCGCACTGAAGAAAGATGCGGCGATATTTAGGCGGAGAGAGAGTGCTTTTGCGAACTGATGAACTAATCTCTCCGTCGAGTCGCCGTGGGCTGAGGAGTTTGATGTAAGAAAGAAGATCAAACGATGGGCTGCCTGAAAATCTGCACTTGATAAGAGCTCGGCGCAGCTTATGAGCAGCCGGCGTTTGTTGATGGGCGGAGATGTTAAGCTTCTTGGGTGGTGGAGATAGGCGTTTTCCGGCGGATGAATCTGACGGTGGCGATTATCGTGATCTTCATCTTCTTGGCGATCGGTTGATGATGAACTGGCAATAAATGAGTTCAACATCTTTTGTCCTAATAATTGTTGTTTTAAGATAAATGGGAAAACCAATCGGCAGTCACCGAAGGGACCCTTTGGAAAGAAGTAAGGAAACCCTAGAAAGAGAGAGTGAATAGTATAGTGATTTATATATACATATGCATTTGTGTTTGTGTGTGTGTTGATTACTTTATAATATCATTATAATAATGGACACCACCACCATTTGAAGAAAGACTTGGTATCAAGAAAATAGATCGATAGTGAATTTGATTGATTGTAGTTCTGTAAACGCAACGATGTAACGTGGTTCAGATTCAAGACTTTGAATCTTACATCCACGGAGTAAGCAATCACTTTATTAATCACAGAGAATTTTTTTACAGAGGAACAAAAATGAAGAAGAAGATAATTCTACAGTGAAAGCTATCGAAACCTATTTAAACTAAGTAGCGCGCGTAAATCATCAGCACGCCTATTCCCAACTACCATTAGCTTATCGTATAGAAAACGCCGCTGTGAAAGGCAACTTTGTAAGTGAAGGACGTTTTAACAATAGCCGAGAGCTGTTTAACCATATAAAACCATCAGGCTCTTATGATCTTCAGACAGCTCAGAATGCAACTCATCTGAATGCTCTCTATGATCTGATAGCCCCCCACAAGATGGCTGATATAAATTTATAACAGACATCTTGACTAAAAACTGGCGCAAGACGGGAGCCGAAAGTGGTTTGGTAAAAACATCAGCTAGTTGATGTTCAGTCCGAATTGGGAGCAACTTGATGGAGCCATTGGATAGATGATGTCTGATGAAATGACAATCTATCTCAATGTGTTTAGATCTCTCATGGAACTTCGGATTAGAGGCAAGCTTGAGGGCAGATTGGTTGTCGCAATAGACAACTGGGACCTGATTTAGATCAATGGCTAACTCTGTCAACAGATGTTTGACCCATAAAATTTCTGCCACTAAAGAACCTAAAGCTCTATATTCGGCTTCTGTAGATGATCGGGAAACAGTGGCTTGCCTCTTGGCCTTCCAGGTGATCATAGAATTACCCATGAAAGTGCAATAATCGGATACAGATTTTCTAGTATCTTTACAGGCACCCGAGTCCGCATCCGAGAAGCCTTTGAGCTCCAAATTCTGCTCCGAACTAAGGAGAATGCCCTGACCAGGTGCATCCTTGAGGTACCTGAGAAGGTGATGGGCAGCCTTCATGTGTGCAGTTCGCGGAGCTGATATAAATTGACTGAGTTTGTGGACGGCAAAAACTATGTCAGGCCGTGTAAATGTGAGGTATAGCAGCCTTCCAACCAATCTTCGGTACTTGAATGGATCATCTAACAGGTCTCCATCGGATTCTGTCAAGTTTTCTCCCTGACTCATGGGCGTGTACAGGGGCTTAGAGCCCACATAACCTGTGTCTGCAAGCAGCTGCAAGGTGTATTGGCGCTGGGCGATGTAAATGCCATTTCTGCTTCGGGCAACTTCGATGCCTAGGAAGTATTTGAGGTCACCGAGGTCCTTGACCTTAAAACAGGAATGAAGGAAGTCTTTAACTGCTCCTAAGGCCTTCACTGAGGGTCCGGCTAGTACAATGTCATCCACGTATACCAACAATACCACTAGTTGCTGCCCCTTTCCTTTGATAAAAAGAGTGTGATCTGCTTGGGTTTGCATGAAACCAAAATGCTTGACAGCTTCGGTGAACTTCTTGTTCCATTGTCTAGATGATTGCTTTAGCCCATAGATGGACTTGTGTAAGCGGCACACCATCCTCTTTGGTCCAGTTCTTGCATAAGATCTGTAAAAGCCCGGTGGAAGGTCCATGTATACCTCCTCGGTTAGATCTCCATTCAAGAATGCATTGCTTACATCCATCTGCATTAAACTCCAATCGAGCTTTGCCGCCAATGAGAGAATGATCTTGATGGTATTGGGCTTAGCCACGGGTGCAAAGGTGTCGATGTAGTCGACGCCTTCCCTTTGATCATACCCCTTTGCCACTAGACGAGCTTTATGTTTCATAACCTGCCCCTTGGAGTCATGTTTGAGCTTGAAAACCCAACGGCTTCCTATGGATCTTTTGGCTTCTGGGAGTTGGACTAATGACCAAGTCCCATTGTCTACCAAGGCTTGGAACTCTTCATGCATAGCCTCTTCCCATTCCTTAATGCCAACAGCCTGTCCATAGCTTTTAGGCTCCTCTGCCACTGAGATCTTAGCCATGAGAGTCTGGTACTTTTCTGTGAAGTGGCTGCAGGAGTCAACCTGAGAGATGGGGTAGAGGTTGCTCACCAATTTATTGCAGTAGTAATCCTTTAAATGGAGTGGCTTCCTCTGTGTTCTCCCTGATTTTCTTTGTGGCTGCTGCAGCTCTGGTAGGTCCTCTGTATGAGTCTGAGGTAAATCTGCAGCTGGATGAGTTTCTGTCATGTCTGCACAGGAATGAGTCCCAGTCATATTCTGAGACATCGGCAAGATTGGGCAATCTCCCTCTAAGGGAGGCACCACCTCAGGTGCATCACTTGAGACAGATGGGCAAGGTCTTGGCAGCACTTGCATAGGTAATGGATCTGCTGGTATGACTGTTGTGTGTTGTGTCTTGAAAGGGAACTCGTCTTCCTTGAATTGGACATCCCTGGATACTATGATCTGCCGTGTTTTTATGTCCATAACCCTGTACCCTTTAACACCATTGGGGTACCCCAAAAAGACACATTCTCTCGCCCTCTCATCGAATTTTCTTCTGCCAGCCGCTAGGGTGGAGCTAAAGCATAAACAGCCAAACACCCGCATCATGTCATAATCTACTGGTTTCTGATATAACAATTCAAAGGGACTTTTGCTACCAAGTTTTATGGATGGAGTCCTATTGATGAGATAAGCAGCAGTGAGGACACATTCTGACCAAAAAACAGCAGGCAAACCCGATTGAAAAAAGAGTGCTCTAGCTACGTTTAACAAATGTTGGTGTTTGCGTTCTACTACTGAATTTTGCTGGGGTGTCTGGACACATGAGAGATGGTGTATGACCCCTTTTTCTCTAAAGGTTTGATCTAAGTTAAACTCTCTCGCATTATCTGTCCTAATCACCTTAACCTTACTTTTAAACTGGGTATCTACCATAGCTAGGAAGTAACTGATCACCTTAGAGACCTCTGATTTATACTTAATCATAAACAGCCAGGTGAACCTCGAGAAATCATCTACCACAGTGACAAAATATTGGTGACCTAGGTGAGAAGTAACATGAAACGGACCCCAAACATCACAATGAACAAGATCAAAAGGTTCACACACTGATTTGTTGTTATTTGGAAAGGAAAGTTTCTTTTGTTTAGCAATAGGACATATTTTGCAATAAGAGTTCACTGAGCTGTCATTGTGTTTCAAGGAGGCACGAAGCAAGTCTAAAACCTTATGAGATGGATGTCCTAATCTGCTATGCCAAAGATCTACGGAGAATTTATTCAAAAACACAGAGTTACTATCTACTGGACAGTGTGTAACGAAGTCTGCCTCGATTATGATAAACCATCAAGTTTCCTACCCCTGCCAATCTGCTTCAGGGAACTGTCCTGTATTACAAAATGATTAGTCTCAAAAATAAACCTGCAATGGAGGCTATTAGTCAAATGACCAACAGATATCAGGTTAAAATGGAACTGAGGTATGAATAAAACTTCAGTCAAGATGATAAAGTTATTAATGATGCAAGTACCAGCCCTGTTAACTTGTATGACAGAATTGTCTGGTAGTATGACCCTGGATGGTTCTATTTCATGTAAGTTAGATAGCAATTTAATATTTCCACATACGTGCTTTGTTGCACCCGAATCCAACACCCAAAACCTTTTCATTTCTTAATAATGGCAGATCAAAGGATAGACAGGTACCTCTGCCTTTCTCAACCTGTTGTTGTGGAACTGTAAGGTCTGTGGATGAGCTGGGCATGTATTGATTAATCAGGGCCTTCAAGCTTTCTAGCTGTGAAGAAGTGACTTGGAGTTGTACGAGAGACTCCCCTCTGTTTTGATCACTCGGGTACATATGCTGTCCCACCCTGTTTTCTTGATCTGTCAAGCACTGATTGACTCTGTTGTTTTTGAATTTTGAATTTGCTCTGAATCCTGGGGGATAGCCATGCACCTGATAGCAGGTTTCTACCGTATGGCCTTTTCTGTGGCAATGAGTACACAAGGGCTTTCCCAGGTCCTTCTTCTAATGGTAAACTCCCTTTCTGTATGCTTCTTGATGGGGCCTCGCAGCCATCATGGCCATGGTGCTATGGAGTTCATCAGGCCCACTTGTGGTGGTGAGTACCATGGACCGCTGCCTCTCCTCTTGGACCATCAATGAAAAGACCTTGTTAACAAAGGGCAAAGGATCCATAAGTAGCACTTGACCCCTGATTGCAGAAAAGGTGTCATTGAGTCCCATTAGAAAGGTTAGTACGTAATCTTCATCAAGATGTGCCTTTATTCCCTTGATTCCACCACAAGTGCGGCTACTCAAAGGTCTGTAATTGGACAGCTCATCCCATAGAGTCTTGAGTTTGGTGAAATAGGCAGCAACTCCATCTGATCCTTGCGTCAGATTTATCAATTCCCTCTTTAATTGAAATATTCTTGGCTTGTTGCTTTGGCCGAATCTTTCTTGTAAGTCGACCCAAACTTCCCTGGCCGAAGAGCTGTACAAGATGCTGGCCGAGATTTCTTTCGAGACTGAATTGAGGATCCATGATATCACCACATTATTATTCCTCTTCCAAGCACTAAGCGCATTCTGCGAACTGACAGAATTCTGTGCGTCTAAGGCTGGTGGCTGCAAAGTTCCATCAACGAAACCCTCTTTGTTCCTCCCAATGAGCGCTATCAGCATCGCTCTGTTCCAGGTTGAGTAGTTGTCGCCAGTCAGCACCTCATGGACAATAATCTGGCCAGAATTATCATTCTGATGGAGAAAATAAGGGTCATTGATGATAACGGATGAGCTTGAATTCGTCGAGGCTGAGATCGTCGCCATTTACAAGTTTCGATTGATTGCAAAATCACCTTAATCGGAGGCTGAATTTGGTATGAAATTAACTCTGTAGATCGCAGCTGATTGAACTCTGTAAATCGCAGCTGAAGCTTTCAAGATTGCTCTGATACCATATCAAGAAAATAGATCGATAGTGAATTTGATTGATTGTAGTTCTGTAAACGCAACGATGTAACGTGGTTCAGATTCAAGACTTTGAATCTTACATCCACGGAGCAAGCAATCACTTTATTAATCACAGAGAATTATTTACAGAGGAACAAAAATGAAGAAGAAGATAATTCTACAGTGAAAGCTATCGAAACCTATTTAAACTAAGTAGCGCGCATAAATCATCAGCACGCTTATTCCCAACTACCATTAGCTTATCGTATAGAAAACGCCGCTGTGAAAGGCAACTTTGTAAGTGAAGGACGTTTTAACAATAGCCGAGAGCTGTTTAACCATATAAAACCATCAGGCTCTTATGATCTTCAGACAGCTCAGAATGCAACTCATCTGAATGCTCTCTATGATCTGATACTTGGGCTGGGATCTCTTGCAAATAAACACCTTTAAAAAGTGAGTTTGATGAGGGATCTTCAAGAGACAGTATGACGATGAATAATCATCATAATAAAACGTACGATTTCGTAAATCATGATGTTATGATGATGGAATGGAGGAAAACAATAATGTGAACCATTTGAGGAAGAGAGGCTTTTATGAATAGAGTTACTTGAAAAAGTTGATGTTTCTGTGCGTGCTTTGTGTAAGAAAAAATAAGCATTTTTCAACCGACATATGTTATTATAAATGTGTGTGTGTGAGTGCGCGAGAAGGAGGTGTGAAAAAGGGAAAATGATTCAACTCAACTATAGGGTTTTGTGTGAAAACCTGTCACGGGCTATGATGAATCTCAATTATTTCAGTTCTTGAATAATTTATTATCTTATATATATATATATATATATATATATCTGTCACCAAATAACAAGGGTCACCAATAGATATAAGGAGTGTGGCAGGCAGCAAAACACTAGTCGACGGCATAATATTATAGGAATATCATCACTATAATTTGAATGCGATCTTGAGTTAACACTAATTTATTGATAAGATCGCTAATTCCATAGTTTATTTAAATCATACTCTTGAAAATTAGTGGCAATCTATATAAATCGTAATTGTTAATATAGTAGGAAAAAAAGAGAATGCATCGGAGATTCTATAATTTTGTGGCCCTCCCTATTAGATTATAAGAACGTTCAAAATTAAAAATGAATAAAAGAAATTACTAGGGGCCCTTTTGGTTGCGAAGATTAGGACACACAGAAACTATATTTGCTACGACACGCAAAAGCCTTAAATGTATCGAAAACTTCATCTTCCTCTCTACTTGGTATTGGTATAGTATAATGAAGAAAACATACACATGAATAACTCTCGAAATAGATAAGCATATATATTTTATGAATATGTACTTGATTCAAAATCTAATTGGAGATTGACGAATATACGACGGTTCTGTTGAGTATATAGAAACTAATGAATCTAATAACTATGCGAGCTATTACATATTAATCAAGGGTTAACATATGATCATTTGTGTTCTTGTAAATTTATCTTTACTAATGAAACTAATAGTTTGAAGAAAACAAAAAAAAACTAGAAGTACTGTAGAGAAGTGATGTATGTAGCATGGTTCGATAATAGGAAAAGTGATGCCCACCATGAAAACAACGATGAGAACAGAGAAAAACAACGATGGTTTCAATGCAGATGAATTAATAATTATTAGAGAAGAAAATAAGGGCATATGAATATATTTATTTATTGACATTATAGGGCACATCCATCTCATTTCGTCTCATACGTCCGTAAAATTGCATGGAATTTGTGCAAGGTAATAAAATAATGTCTTTCTTTGGCTTTTTTTTTTTGGTACGACAATTAAGAGTGCAAGAATTGAAAAGCTGACGTTGCTTGTCTGTGCTTCAAAACTCCACCCGACCCGACACCGATCCTTCTCTATTTACCTGCCCCAATATTATTTTTATATTTGTAGGGAAATTTACAGATCCAATTATATAAAAAGTTGCAAATCAGTATCTGTCGGTGTTTTTTATACGTAGGTACCTGTTAAAATAAATTTTCTGCACATTGGTACCCATCACGCCGCAAGGTACGTCATATAACACATTTAGCTAACATAAAGAAACGTATTGTGGTACATAATAAGTGAAAAATGGTACATTATATAACACATTAAAGTAGCATATAGAAACGATATAGGTACCATATGAACGCGTAACGTGGTACGTAACACACATATAAAAATGTACATCAAGACTGGAAAAATGGTACACACAGTCAAACGGATACTTATATAATAAAATTTCTGATATGGGTACTGACTTGCAAATTTTTTATAAAATGAGTATTTTTCTGTAGATTCACCTATTTCTGGGTTATATTTTTCATTCCTTGTGTCGTATTTGTTGGTAGATAGTGCCAGAACATGTTTCCCCCTTTTTCATCGTGGGCCTTATCTGAAGTCTGGGCAGTATAATAGAAGAAAGCCCAACACAAGTAAATATAGTTTTATTGGGCTTAGTATAAGCCCAAACTAATTAAGGTCCAAATTCCAATTAACCCAAAAACACAAGTACCAATTATCTATCTAATTTACATAATCATATTACCCAAAAATTGCCCGTAATTACATTTCAGTGGTTCAAATCCATGCTGCGTTTAGTTGGGCATATAAGGCAAGATTAAGCCCATTTTATCTAATCTAATATTGTTCAGTTCAAAAATGATTAATTGGATAAAGCCCGAGAAAATAGTAAGGCCCCCTGCTATAAACCGGTGGATTTAAGATAACTTATCCACGGAAGATGGGCAAGACTATTTGTCCAACCCTTAATATTAATTGTAAAAGGACAAAATGACCAAAACACCCTCATTCTTCCAAATTGTAAAGTCGTTGTTATTTCATATGATTTATGTGATAAAATTAAACAAACAACACCAATTTATTCCTTATTTTATAGTGATTAAAATGATATGCATATCTTATATTTTTTTATGTTCATAAAAATAGGCATTTTTGTAAACTACGTATTGATACAATAAGGTCATTTTTGTACTTTACCAAACAAGAAAATTATAACTATCTTTTTGTTAAACTTACAAGTAAACAGAGATCTTCCACAAATGATAAGATAAATAATCTTGTTGGAATTGTCACGTGTGTGGGGGAAGAAAAAGAAGTCCCACATCGATTAATACACAAAATAATGATGGGTATATAAGCTTGATGGACCACTCCTCTTAAACACCAATTGGTTTTAAGAAGGAACCCATCAAGCTTATACCCGGCACCTCTTCTCCGTGTGGCGCATGTGCGTGGGCCTCGTTAACGGATAAAATTACCGGAGGCCCGGCCCGTATTTCTCACAAATCTTGGCATAAAATTATCCATCAGTTTCCTACATGGACATCTAAACGTAGCAACGTTTAATCCCAGATTCTCATTTTATAATAACATTATCTCAAAAAGATTAGCCAATGAGCTGATCTAAATCACAGATGGGACTGACAAAATAGGTACGTTGGAGATATTTTTAAAATTCGTCCGGACCGTTGGATTAATATGTTTGGAATGGAATTATTAAAAAATATATATTTCTAACTATAGTAAAACAGAAAAAAAAAAAAAGGCAAATCTACACATAAATCCCTACTACCCAAAATACTCATCAACTAACTCCCCCCTCTCAATTCACTTATCACTAAACTCCCCATTTCAAACTTATCTATCACATAGCTACCTAATGGACAAATATACCCTTGTAAAACATTAATATTCCAAAATAACCTTGTGAATTCACTAACAGAGAGAACGTCGACGAACAACAGACGACGAAAAGCAGAACGAAAACGAGTACAGAAGCCGGCCGATTCTCAGCTTCACCTTCACAACGAGCAGCGAACGAGATTCTTAGGGCTTCACACCTTTATTCGACTTGTAAGAACGGTATACTGTAAAAACGGTTTCTTGACACCGTTTGACTTCAATTTTTCGTTTTTTGTGGCATTTTGGGTTAATGTAGATATTAGGGCTTTCATAGTTGCATTTCTTGAAAGATTTAATGTCGGGCTATGTTTAATTTTGTGATTACTGCTCGAATTTGGGGTTTATAACAAAATTAGGATTTAATTATTTTGTTTTCCGAATTGGGAACTTGGTATCATTCAAATTAGGGTTTGTTAGCTTCTAATTTCCCTGCTCGATGTAAATCTGCATTTATGACTGTCTCGGTACCAGTCTTGGTTGTTTTAGGGTACGATAATTGAATTTGTACTTGTATATGTTTTTTGGTACCGTATTACATTGTTAATTGGTACCGTAAATTCATTATTTGATTCTCTCGTTTTTTTTGTATGCAGAAATGGCACAGACGTCGAAAAAACCCATCGAGAAAGAATTACGAGATGACATCACGGTGTTTGAATATTTGTACTGGTTCATTTTCTGTCGACCTACTAGACATGGAGGTGAGACTATAAGGCAAAGTCAATCATGCCAGAGTTTGAGTCCACGAGGGAGCAGAATCCAGAGGGCATGTTGCGGCGTACATACTGCAATGTCCATGGATCGATACATCGTCGGACCGGTGGCTCGTGGGAGGTATCTTGATGAAGTCGACGTTGAATTGTATCGTGGCGTCATGACTGCCACGATACTTACGGACGATCTTAGTTGCACGCTCCACCTGTTTGAGTGATATGTATGTGTGTTTTGGGACTGATATGCTGTTGATCCTCAGTTTTCTGATTTGTTTATGTTTTTGTTCGTTTTTTTTGTAGTACCTGAACTAACAAGTTTGTAGTACCTAGATGAGGACGGTTGTAGTACCATACTATATGCTTCTGTACTACCATAATTAGGTCGTTTGTAGCACCTTTCACAGTGCCGTGCGAGCGGCTTCAAACTACGCCAAATCTAATTTAATGTCCCAATACATAGACGTTTGCACAGTGTATGCTTTCATAGTACCATAATTAGGTCGTTTGCAGTACCTTTTTCGTGCCGTGCAGGCTTCAAAATACGCCAAATCTAATTTGTGGTACCAATACGTAGACGTTTATAGTACCTAGATGTGGACGGTTGCAGTACCATAGTATATACTTTCATAGTACCACAATTAGGTCGTTTGTAGTACCCTTTCCGTGCTGTGCAAGCGGCTTCAAAATACGCCAAATCTAATTTGTGGTACCAATACGAAGACGTTTGTAGTACCTAGATGTGGAACGTTGCAGTACCAGAGTATATGCATTCGTAGTACCATAATTAGGTGGTTTGTAGTACCTTTTCCGTGTCGTACCAACCGCTTCAAAATACGCCAAATCTAATTTTTGGTACCAATACGTAGACGTTTGTAGTACCTAGATGTGGAACGTTGCAGTACCATAGTCTATGCTTTCGTAGTACCATAATTAGATCGTTTATAGTACCTTCAGTGCCGTGCGAGCGGCTTCGAAATACGCCAAATCTAATTTGTTGTACCAATACATAGACGTTTGTAGTACCTAAATTTGGACGATTGCAGTACCATAGTATATGCTTTAGTAGTACCATAATTATGTCGTCTGTAGTACCTTTTTCGTGCCGTGCGAGCGGCTTCAAATATGCCAAATCTAATTTGTGGTACCAATCATTAGCGTTTGTAGTACCTAGAAGTGGAACGGTGCGTACCATAGTATATGCTTTCGTAGTACCATAATTAGGACGTTTGCAGTACCTTTTCCATGCCGTGCGAGCGGCTTCAAAATACGACAAATCTAATTTGTGGTACCAATACGAAGACTTTTGTAATACCTAGAAGTGGAATGTTGCAGTACCATGGTATATGCTTTCGTAGTACCATAATTAGGTCGTTTGCATTACTTTTTCCATGCCGTGGGAGCGGCTTCAAAATAAGCCAAATCTATTTTGTGGTACCAATACGTAGACGTTTGCAGTACCTAGACGTGGAACGTTGCAGTACCACAGTATATGCTTTCGTAGTACCATAATTAGGTTGCATGTAGTATATTTTTCGTGTCATTCGTTCGATTGTCGAAAACACGTAGAATCTTGAGCATTAAGGATTTACAGCTATGCGACAAATAACAAAAATAAATACATGACAACGTTAAATCTTGACTATGTGGTAAGATATTGTTACTAGCATCACTTAAATCAAAAGAAAGTGGGCACTTCAATGTAACAATCCTTGATTGTAAATGTTAACCCGCATTTTTCATACCAAATGATCAACTTAGTAGCGTTAACTACCGTAACGCACTCACGGACAAAAAAATAACCCGAACGACGTCGAAATACGCCAACTCTAATTTGAAGTACCTGAACTAACACGTTTGTAGTACCTAGATGCGGGCGGTTGCAGTACCATACTATATGCCACTATAGTACCATAACTAGGTCGTTTGTAGTACCTTTTCAGTGCCGTGCGAGCGGCTTCGAAATACGCCGAATCTAATTTGTGGTACCAACACATTGACGTTTGTAGTACCTATATTTGGACGGTTGCAATACCGTAGTATATGCTTTCGTAGTACCATAATTAGATCGTTTGTAGTACCTTTTTCGTGCCGTGCGAGCGGCTTTGAAATACGCCAAATCTAATTTGTGGTACGAATACGAAGACGTTTGTAA